>CM035170.1:71614187-71831036 GCA_020205615.1 Panax quinquefolius | reverse complement strand
GACTTCAATCCCATCTCAACCATCTCCCCATGTTTGACCATTTCGGAAAATGGTTTTGCGTCTGGCTAAAACTCTTTCATAGAAGCGGAGCTTTTGTATGTACATGAAAGTCGCGACCATCTCTCGATTACATCATGGAAGGACTAACTTAGGCGACAGAGACGTCTCCACCTTTGAGCATACTCTCTAAGCGACTCGTTAGACTATTTCTTGATCTTGGTAATTTGATCCGATCAGGGAGCCATCCGAGATTGAAAGTTGTATTGAGTGAGGAAAGCATGTGCTAGCTCTTCCCGACTATGGATCTTTGAGTTGTCTAATCTTGTGTACCACTTAAGCAGGCTTCTCCAGTTAGACTTTTTGGAGCAGTTGCATTCTAAGTTTTTCGTCCTCTGCATAAGATCCAAGTTCTCAATAAATACCTTTAAATGTGTGTAAGGATCTCCCTAACCCATCATATTTTTCAAAGTCGAGGAGTTTTAAACTTTTACGGATAATGAACACTGGGGAAAATGCAAAGATCAAAGATATGAAACACTCTCGTGTGTTCCAATTCCTTTGATAGCACGAAAGGTCTCTTCCATTTGGAGGACTTTCTTTTTGATGTCACGATTATGCGGATCTCGGTGGGATGGGGCGACATAATGAGTTTTGTTGGTCGTATCCAATGCGCAGTTCGAAGTATTGTAATGACACAGGTTCCCCCCTTGTGTGGAGGATTCAACATGTACGGGTATTTTTGGACCCTGAATAGACTGGTGTAGTTCTTTGAGTAGAACATCCAAATCTGTAATTTGTTTGCTTAATATGTCAAATTCTTTGCGAGAAACTGGATTAAGTTTAAATGCAGTCGATAATGACATGATTCGATTTGTAGGCTGTAGCCTTTTTGGATTTTGACCGGGTAGTAGGTCCGATTGGTTCCCTGCAAAAGACTTGCATAGTTTAGTCTTTAGGGAATGTGTGTATAATAACATGCTATGTAATGTGTCCATTGTAGGAATTTTATCCTGCAAAACAAATGTCAGCTGTTTTGTAATACAGGATAGCATGTTATGTATGTGAACACCTTTCTTCATATTTCTCATTACATGGAGATATATATGGAATGTAATTACAAGTAATTGAAAATGAGAAAGCATGAAGAGACTTTCCTTCGTTTTGGGTTTATCAGAGGCTGACCTATCTTAGGTTACTTTCGCGGCTTTTGGCATGAAGATTCCCAAATCATCGCAATTTACTCAACGGGAAATTAATCCGGTCTTTCAACTGGAGCGAATTTGGGTGGTGCCTTTCCTGAGCCTCGGGGAATCTGTCTTCCCACGAGTCCAGTAATCAAACACCGACGGGATAGCCTCCTGATGGAGGGACCACACAACATACATTCACATACATCGCGTGTGACGCTCCCAAAATTAGGTATACATCACCCATCTTGGGTCGTCAGATACATGGTACAAAATTCAAATACAACTTACTAATATACAACGTGGTATTATGCAATACGACAAAACATAGCTGTGAGTTTGAATACAATTATTGTCTACTAGAGATTATACAAACTCAAAAGGAGTCCTCGTTACAATTATTAACACACTATTTCACGAGAATAGTGAGGACTACTAATCTTATCCTCACTTCCAAATCACTCAGGTTCCCCGAGCTAGTCCTGCTATGTTCTCATTTCAAGAAGAATAAGCGAATGAAAGAAAGGGTGAGCTCAACTAGCCCAAGAAGAAATATTATGACTAAGATAATGCAGAATAAATTATCGTTAGCCTTCAACATGATGTTAAACCGATAAAATATAACAACATCAAGTTTAAGCTGCTTGAACAAGCAATCCATTAAAAGAGTCAAGTAGAGAATAAAATCTACTATCTTTTATGATTTAAAAGGTTTTTCATCACTTTTATCGCTGAGACTCAACTTAATGAATAATCCACATCACCGAATCACCCCCGCACTGCACGTGCCCGAGGATATTCTTTAGTATCACGACCACAATTATCCATGCACTCACGGGCCAAGAATATTTGTGTATTCAATAATGGTCATGATCATGCCAACAAGCTGTCCATCAATGCACTCTGAAGCCAATGAGGACTTTTACCACATCATTTGTAACATTACGGTCATGATTACACCGAATAATCCTTGGTCATAATCATACCAAGTCCATCCATGCACTATAGGCCACATATGACTTTCAAAAAATCTAAACATGAGGATGATAACAATGATATAAGAATTCAATAAAACAAGTTCAAGAATTAATTTATTCAAGAACTAATAACGTCCAAATTGTCAACATGATACTGCTTTGTAGAGTAAAATTCAAGAATGCTCAGAAGAATATTTCCATGAAAAGATCTTTGGATGAAGCGCAAATATCAAGGATATTCCACTAATTTCATGGAGTATAGAAATCAAAACTTTAACCAACCGAGTATAACAACGATGGAATAACAAAAGAAATCACCCGTGCGTGCGGTGCTTCGCATGTATAAAGTTATTCCAACAGATTAATAAGTGCGGAACCGGTCAAAGCGAAATTTTACGCAAGCGGGATGTTCGATAAAATAATAAAGATGGAACTAGGTAAGGCGTAAACGCTTGCGAATGAGGATATTCAACAGAATAATAATAAAGAGCGGAACCGGTCCCACGTAAAACGCATGCACAGGATATTCCTATAGAATAATAATAAAAACAAAATAATAGAAGAATGTCACTAAGTATAGGGTGAGTCGCGATATCTTTGGTTATTCCAATGAGAATAATAAAGAATGGAATAACTGAAGTTCTCTTCATGAATACAAAAGAAATAATATCCCTTACCAAGTAAAAGAAACTGAATATAAGAGTAGGGAAGTAGCAGGATATTTTTCTCTATAATTTCTCTCTCTAGAGTTTCAAATTGAATTCGTAAGAGAAAATAATGAAGGAATGAGCTTCTATTTATAGAAGAATGGATCTGCGATAGTAACTAATTCATGAACGGTCGAGATTGATTTACTTTTAATGGACGGTTCATATTTAAAGTAAAATCTTTTAAATAAATATATATATATATATATATATATATATATATATAATGATAATAATTGAAATCCCTTCGTATAAACCAAACACCAATATTGACAACTTTGAAAAAAACTTCCAACCATTCAATTTTCAATACCGTGGGCCCCACATGTTCCCCTCCCCCCAACATGTCATAATCACAGGGGTCCCATTATATTTAAATAACTTTCTACCAATAATGTTGAAAAATAGGTAAATGGGGTCTAAATAATACGCCAAATTTACAACAACTACCTTATAAAAAATCCTTTCAATATTTTTTAACAATATTTATCATCATTATTATAATTCACAATATTAATCGACCGAGTCGTTCCCGGAAAGAGGGGCTTTCAATAAGGATTTCTCCCTGGCGCCTTGATTAGGTGACCAAACCTCTCCTTGTGAACTTCTAGACATCGTTAATATTACAAATAATAATATTAATAACTTTGTCATCTCAATTATTGATTTTAACAATATATAAAATATCAACAATAATTGAATCAAATAACGTGAGATATTATGCAACAATTACTATAGCAATAATTGAACAAAAGCGAAAGACTTCTCACGTAAGCATCGATAATCAATACTGGTGTACTCTTATGCAACAATGCGTATTCTGTACTTTTACTAAGAAGTAGTCAACAAGATACCAACCAGTAAAACTTCCGCCGTTATTTTTCATAAAAATATTTTTTGTCGTTTTCTTAATCGAGCCAATAATTACATTGTGGGGTCCACCAATGATTGCGCCATTGTACGAATATTCCCTGCTAAAACGAATATTCCCCGACCAATCGAATATAATATAACAGCTTGCATACTTTGCAGAAATTATAAATACTACCCACAACTATAATAGTTATATTAAATTTATTCCATAATATTCATAAATGATAATTATAGAAAATTCATCTTTATTCAAAAAGTTGGGGTCTTACATCGCGTCTCACCGTATGATAATGATGACATGTGCGAAGCACTAATATCACAACCAGATATGGTGCGAAGCACTAATATCACAAGCAGCTATGGTGCGAAGCACTAAGTGCAATCAAGAAATGCATTCGTACACATTCATCAAATATAAATGCAACATCCACACACACGCAGAGTCCCCAGCAGAGTCGCCACCTGTCGACGTCGGGATTTTTAGTTGTCCATTTCCGTTACTTGTTTTTTGGTGTTCTCATTTTTAGGTGAGATTTGTTTGAAAAAACAAGTGAAAAGGTCCAAACATGTATAATATCGACGATGGATTGTGAAGAGTCGCCGATTGGTTTTTAAATGGTTGTACCAACACAACCGGAGAAAAGGTTTGCACATTGACCCGGTGATGTGACACCTTTGCTAAGCGAAATTTGAAACCGAGATTCATTAGGGTCCAAGGGACTTGGTTATGCGGAGGAAGGTGTTAAAGCACCCAAACATCCGTGTTACCACAGTGGCCGCCTCTTTTCAAGAAAATATTATCCGAATGTGTGTGTGTGTGGGTGATGTCTTTGTTATTTGAAAGTAATATGAGGCCTCGTTCGCACCTATATACACAGGGTTTGAATTTATGTGAAAATTCAGTTTTAACAAGATATAGCAATGATGTTTTATAAAAAGGTTTTTCAAACCCTGATGCTCATTAGTAATTGAGACCTTTTACACTTCCATTTTATGAAGTGTTGATTGATTGATTTTATTTTACGGATGCGAGGCATCAAAATAAAAAATAATATATAAAATAATGCCGACTTCCTCGTGGGTATGGAAACCATCTGAGGAAATTCAGACACCGCAGAATAATTTACAAGCTGCTTACAGTTGAAAATGTCCATCACGGGAACCGAATCTAGATCCAATAAGCTGAATCTGTGATCACATGATTCCTAGGCGCACATGATACCACAATTTATATGAAAGCAGTAATCAGGTATATATATAAAAGTTGTAAATATATATATATATATATATATATATATATATATATATATATATACAGACATGATCACCAACCACGAAGCACCTCCATGGGGGATCACAAAATGTAAATAAAGCTGTAAAAGATATCAACCACCACAGAGGAAACTCCAGGCAGGACAAAAGGTAAATAAAGCTGTAAAGCTATCAACCACCACGGAGGAAACTCCAGGCGGAACAAAATATAAATAAAGCTGTACAAAGCAATCAACTGCCATGAAGTGAACTCCAGGTAGGACGAAAAGTAAAGAAAGCTGTAAAAGCGATCAACCACCACGAAGTAACTCCAAGTGGGACTAAATATATATATAGATATATATAAAAGCGATAAACGCACCGGATGTAAAATCCAGGCTCATCGAACAGAGTTCGACAATAGTTCATAAATATAAATATATATTATATAAAAGCGAGTAAATGCACCGGATGTAAAATCTAAGCTCATCGAACAGAGTTCGACAACAGTTCATATATATATATATATATATATATATATATATATATATAAGCAAGTAAACGCTCTGGATGTAAAATCCAGGCTCATCGAACAAAGTCCGACACACAGTTAATGTATATAAATGTATATATATATATATATATATATATATATATATATATATATTAAATCAGTAAATGCTCCAGACCAAAGTCTAGGCTCATCGAACAAAGTTCGACACACAGTTCATATATATATATAAAAGCAAATAAATGCTTCAGACCAAAGTCTAGGCTCAATCGAGGCATAACTCGATAATGTTAGTTCATATATATATATATATATATATATATATATATATATATATAACTAAAATGAAACCATGGACCGAAGTTTGGGCAAACACACGCAACACGATTCTCAACGTGAAGAAGGGTGTGTGCAAAGATGAAGATTAAGGCTTTAAAGTGTGTGAGAAGGCTTACAGTTGACTGCCAAAGAAGACTTCTATATCTTTAAAGTGGGTAAAAACTGGCTTTTGTAGGTACAGAAGTAGCTATATATGAGCTCACAGGTGTTTAAAATGAAAAAGTACTCAGCATGGGGTGAGTACAGAGCAAATTGGGCAGGGCTTCCTCGCCATATTTTTTTTCAAAATGGCCACCCCAAGCCCTCTATTTATAGAGGGTGGAGCCACAAGTATACATGCGACTGGGTCGCAGGTGTACCAGAGGCTACCCGGGTTGTCCCGGGTTTCTCGAGTCGAGTCGTCTCGTAGTACGTGTACTCGGGCACTGTAATGTCCGCTCGAACTTTCAGAAGTGCAATCCGGGCATCCGATTGAGGTATACAGGACCTATTTCAGACCGCCTTTGTCGAGAGTTATACAATGGCATGGGATTAGAATTTGTACGAAGTCATTGAAGATGGGACGATGCCCTCCGATCTTCAAGCTTCAAATTTCATCCGTTACCCCGCACAATAGTCACTCGGGATTGGTTTTCATTGATTCTTGTGGGACATCTTTGTGTAGAGATGTTCATGAAATGTTGAGACGACGTGACGTGGCATCATGTTGGCGAGATGAGCGATGTTGCCCTTCATGGGTCGTTGTTATCGCGGGTTAATGATGTCAGCGAGCGTTGCTTTCGAGGCTTGGCGAGATTGGATCTGCCGCAATTGTTGAAGGTCCTCGATGTCATCTCCGAGGTGTGCATCCTCCGGTGTTATCTCGGGTTAGTCTTGAGTATCTCGTTGTGAGTCTTTGAGATTGAAAGTGGGTGCATTTAAAACAAGCATTTAGGGGTTATCAAAGCTGCATTCTTAGGGTGAACACCAAGGTTGGTGGCTATTCCCATGATTGGGACTAAGAATTTGGATATCTGGGGTTATCTCAAGAGATTAATCGATCTACTCGGTGTGTGTTCCAGTATTGGATCTACATGCCTCGGGGTTATATTCGAGGTTGGAATTGTTACTCCCAGTGTGTGTTCTGGGGTTGATGCTAAACTTCCGGTAGTATCCGGAACGGATATGATTTGTTTTCTAGGGTTCCCTCTTGAAAGACGAATCTGCCCTACTGCAAGGTTAGTGACAAGTGTACAGAAAATTTTGAGTGTCTACATTTATATTACTGAAATATAAATAATATTATATTATTATTCTCATTCCTTGTTCAAAATCTAGACTTAGGGTTTTGAATTTATATCTGACATAACCTTCACACATACCATTATTAATTTAAAATAATTAACTTAACTAATATAATAACATACATATTATAATAATCATATCGGTTATACAATAATTATATTTTCATGGAAATTAAATATTAAATATTTTATTACAAAATTAATTTATTATAAGAATATCATCTATAATGATCAATAATTCTTAAAAGAATTTGTTTATAATTATTCATCAAATAAATAATTTTATTTATCACATATATACATATATTTTACTTTGCACATATTCCCACCTTTATATATAAAAAAAATTATTTGCAAAATTTCTTATTGAAAATATTGGGTTATTACAGTATAAGTTTCTCGTATCAGTAAGAAATGAGCAGACTTGGTCAATCTATCAATAATGACCCAAATCGCATCTATGCCATGAGAAACCTTTGGAAGACTAGTAACGAAATCCATGGTAATGTGCTCCCACTTCTATTCTAGAATTTCAAATGGTTGCAATAGACCTTTTGGCACTTGATGCTCCGCCTTGACTCATTGACAAGTTAGACACCTTGAGATAAACCCCGCTATCTCTCTCTTCATATTGCTCCACCAAAATGTATGTCGAAGATCACGATACATTTTGGTACTCCGAGGATGGATTGCAAACGGTGTATTGTGCGCCTCCATCATAATTTTATACTTCAAGTCAGAATCGTTAGGAACACAAAGTCTGGAGTTGACTCGAAGTATTCCTTCTTCATCGATTCTTGCTTCCAGAATAGCACCTTCTTGTACTTTCTTCCTCATACGCATCGGCTCCGTGTCCGTAGCAAGCGACTTTAACTTTATCGATTAAAGTCGGTTCTACTCGTATATTCACCGTTATCACATGGGTCCCTGGAGTCTTTAACTCTATCTCCATCTTTTGTAAATCATACAAAATGGGCCTTTGCGTTGACAATATCACACTCGTACCCGCATATGATCTTCTATTCAATGCGTCAGCTACTACGTTTGCTTTTCTAGGATGGTATTGAATGGTATGATCGTAATCTTTCAATAGCTCAAGCCATCGTCGTTGCCACATGTTGAGTTCCTTTTGAGTGAAGAAATACTTGAAGCTTTTATGATCCGTATAGATCTCCACCTTCTCTCCATACAGGTAATGCCTCCAAATCTTAAGCGCAAAAACGATAGCTGCCAACTCTAGATCATGAGTAGGATAATTCCTCTCATATTTTTTGAGTTATCGTGAGACATAGGCTATGACTTTCCCATGTTGCATGAGAACACACCCTAAACCTTTGCCTGAAGCATCACTGTATATGACAAATCCCTCGAACCAATTTGGTATTGTCAAAGCAGTCTTTGAAATGAGTCTCCTATTGTGTTCTTGAAAACTCTTCTCACATTCCTCGCTCTAACCGAATTTTGTATCTTTTCGAGTCAGCTTAGTTAATGGATTAGTGATTCGAGAAAATCCTTCCACGAACCTCCGATAATAACCAGCTAAGCCGAGAAAGCTACGTACTTCGGTCACTGACTTAGGTTGCTCCCAAATTTTAATTGCTTTAATCTTTGCCGGGTCAACATATATTCTGTGATTTGATATTACGTGCCCAAGGAATGCTACTTCCTCAAGCTAGAACTCGCATTTCTTTAACTTGGCATATAACTTGTTTTCATGAAGCTTTTGGAGTATCAGCCTCAAGTGTTGCTCATGATCTTCACGACTTTTAGAGTAAATGAGGATGTCATCAATAAAGACAACCACAAAGTGATCCAAATATTCCTTGAATACTCGGTTCATCATATCCATGAAGGCAACAAGAGCATTACTCAATCCAAAAGACATGACTAGGAATTCGTAATGCCCATACCGAGTTCTGAAAGCAGTCTTTGGAATGTCATTAGTTTTAATCTTCAACTGATAATATCCAGAATGAAGATCGATCTTTGAAAGGAATTTGGCGCCTTGCAACTTGTCAAACAGGTCATCAATGCGAGGCAACGGGTACCTATTTTTATGGTGACATGATTCAACTCCCGATAATCAATACAAAGTTGCATACTTCCATCTTTCTTCTTCACGAATAGAACAGGAGCACCCCAAAGTGACGTACTAGGTCGAATGAAATCGATGTCTAACAATTCCTGTAGTTGGGTTTTTAACTCCCGAAGTTCAATAGGAGCCATTCGATATGGGGCTTTGGAAATGGGTTTTGTACCGGGTTCAAGTTCGATACAAAATTCAATTTCACGCTCTGGGGTAGGCCAGGAAGTTCTTCAGGGAATACGTCAGGAAATTTATTAACAATAGAAATATCATTCAAAACTGATGTATTTTTGTTTAAATCCGTGACATGAGCTAAGAAAGCTTGACATTCATTTTTCAATAAACGAATAGCTTTATGGCTTGAGATGACAGTGATTGATTTTAATGGTTTGGTTGCTTGAATTCGCATAATAGGTTGGTTATGAATATGAAAGCTAACAACCTTACGAAAATAATCAATTTTTGCATGATGAGTAGTTAACCAATCAATCCCTAGAATTACGTCAAATGCAAGTATTTTCAATGAAATAAGATTGACAGGTAATGTGAGGGTACCGATTTGAACCAAACAAGACTTATAAACAGTGGATGTAATGAATGTTTCTCCCAATGGAGTTTCAACAGATAAGTCAATGTCTAATTTCTCTGGAGTCAAATTTAAACGTTGAGCGCAAACAGGAGAAATAAAAGAATGGGTAGAACCGATTTCAAATAAGGTATAGACTTCGCTAGAGTTTATGATTAGCTTACCCGTGATCACCTCGTTCAGATTTCTCGCTTTTTTGGGAGGTTACGACAAACGCTCTCCCTTGAACTACCGTTTTGTTTTGTCTGGGACGGCCTTTTATGCCTCCATCCCAGCTGGAATTGACTTCGTTCCACGACAAAATCGGGCAATGTGACCTTCTCTTCCACAATTGTAACACGTTTTGGACTGGTGCACACAGTTTGGACTGATGTGTCCCTCCTCTCCGCATTTGAAGCATATGATAGGTGGTCGTTCTCCTTCCTTAACAACGGGTGCTGGTGATGACGTCTTTCCATCATTGTTGAATCTACTCTTATTAAAATGTCCACTTTTATTATCTTGGCCATGATTACCACCGAAGTGGTTACCATTTCTGGCATGTTGATTCCCTCCACGTTTGTTGTCATCGCTTCGATGACTGTTACCACTAGTATTATCATTGGTGGACCCCACAATGAAATTATTGTCGGAGTTAGAAAACGACAGAAATATATTTTTATAAAAATAACGGCAAAAGTTTTATCGTTAACTATTGAAATACCCGGTGATAAAAGTATAGTAATACGCGTGGTTGCATAGTAGCAGACGGTATTGATTATTGATACTTACGTGAGAAGTCACTCGGTTATACTCAATTATTGCTACAATAATTGCTGCATAATATCTCACGTTATTGATTCAATTATTGTTCCAATATTTTATATTATTAAATCAATAATTGAGATGACAAGTTATTCATATTATTATTTGCATTATTGACAATGTCTAGAAAGTTCTGTCGAGGAAAGGGGTTTGGTCACCTAATTGCGCACCAATAGGGAGAAATCCTTATCGGAAAGCCCCATATTTCCTGGGAATGATATGATTGTTAATATTGCAACTTATATTATTGATGAATAAATGTTGTTAAAAATGTTGAGGAGATTTTTATGAAGTATTTGTTGTAAAATTTGGCTTATTATTTGGACCCCCACTTACCTATTTTTCAAAACTGTCGGTAGAAGTTATCTCAGTTTTGTTATATATATATATATATATATATATATATATATTGTCGACGTCGGGAAATTTATTTGTCCCTATTCGTTACTTATTCTTTGGTGTTCTCATGTTAGGTGAGATTTGTTTGAAAAATAAGTGAAATAGGTCCAAGCGTGTATCATGTCGACGATGGATTTATTAAGAGTCTCCGATTGTTTTTTAATATGGTTGTACCAACACTGGCGAGAAAAAGTTTGCACATTGACCCGATGATGTGACACATAAAGCGAATTCGGTGAAACCGAGATTCATTAAGGTCCGGGGACTTGATTATGCGGAGGGAAGGTGTTAGGTGTGACACCCCCAAATCCTGGTACTTCAATTCCTCAAGATTTGGTGTTCACTTAATCAAAACATTCATTTCTAACTACCCAATTATAATAAAATTGAATAATCAAAACACAAATGCATGTGATTAAACTTAAATAAAAATCTCCCAGGTTATCTAACCTTTAATTAAAATCATTCAAATGCGGAATTTAAATAAACTTCATTACAATCTTTAAACCAAAGTTTGATAATAAAACTATCGAATCTATTACAAGTCTTCAGTACTTGTTCATCTTTCCTTTACCTTTACTAGTGCTAGGTACGTCACCAGTTTCAACTTTAGCTGTAAGAAATTTTATAGGCAAGAGTGAACAAACAAGGCCCACTTGAAATAACAATAAATAAATCTTTAAACTTTTACATCAATTGCCAATATTAGGCTCAATAGAACTGAACAATATATTCTATTAACTTTCTGAAATTTATAACATTCACTTAGGGTCTAATGACCACGAATCATGTCCACAGTTATAAGTAATCTTTCAACTTTAACTTTACTTGAATATAAGACTATAAAGACTCCGCATACTTGGGGGGATCAACCCTTCGCATAAATGTATTGTGCACAACCATTTCAACGCTAAGCGTAAATCTCTATTAAAAGAGTTGTTCATCTCAATATTTAGAATACAAGTCCGCACCAAAGTAAGTTTGGTTTGGATACATTACAAGGTAATTTAGAATTCAACGGTAATCAACTAAGGATTAGTTGATTACAAAAGAAATAACTGTATGCTATGGAATAATCATAACTGAATTGATATTTGTAAATTAACATCATGCTTTAGGAGAAATCTAATAGCATAAGCATGGAATAATCATAACATTCGAGGTTATTGAGGATTGGGTACTAAACATGCATCATGAATAGTAAATTGAACGACAAAGTTGCTCATCACTAGAATACAGTGATTCGCATGCTAACTAACGAGTTACATATTAAAGAAACTTGTTCAATAATAAGATGTAAGATGTAGAATACTTGCAACCTCATGAACCAATAGATACAAGAGCTTTGTCAATAATAAACAATCTAACTCCACGAAAGTGTAGAGTTACCAATTTGTATAATTGAAATGGAATTAAAAGCAATAATGTGCTCAACGAAATTAAACTTGTCCAACAAAGTTTTAGAGTTAGAAAACTTTCCTTTAGCACAAGCTAAACCTTACAACTTGAATCAATACCCTATACATATGTCATCATGACATAATTAGTCATTACCAACATTTTATATCTATATAACCAAAATGTATACATCCTGTAGGTTAAATTACCAATTCACATAATCAAACTACGTTAATACTAATTAACTCTTGATAACATGCTCATTCATAGTTTAATACTACTGAAATCATCATTTAACATTCATATTATTAACACATAACATTTATTTTCAAAATTTGTATACTTAAACAAAACTGTCAGAACCTACTGCTAACTCGCGCTGCGGCGCCACAGTTTACACTGTGGTTCGCGCTGCGGCGCTGAGTTGGCGCTGCGGCTCGGGTCACAGGCCATTGGTTGGTGTTTTGGTATGGGCGTCAAGGTACAATGAGCACGAGATTTATCTTCTTTGGGCTAGCGATGCGGCGCAGACTCTTAAATCCGGGTGACCAAGCTCTAAGAACAAGTATGAACAAAAGCCAAATTGGCCTAAAAGCTCGAATCTAATAGACTGATTAACATGTAATACACATATAGACTTCATATAAACATATTGTAAAGACTTCTAATATGTTTCTACTCATAAAAAATCATAAACATCAAAGTTACAACACCCAAATTCAATGTTTTTGGCAAAAACTCTATTGTTGACATTTTTAATGAAAATCAACACTGTGATTTTGTTTTTCAATTAAAACCGAAATTTCAAAACATCATAGTTACGATTATACATTCTCTATCAATTTCCATAGTCAATTTATCAATTTAACAACTAATTAAACCTAAATTTCTACTTCAACTAAGCCATATTCATATATATATATATATATATATTTCATATGAACACTCTGTAATATATTTTCTTCCACAAAAACACATATATACATGAATTCATTTATCTATAATCATATATAAACTCATGAAATCATCTTATAATCAATAATTAATCATATAACTATAAACACCATCAATTTAACTTTTATAAAATTTCACAGAAATTTTTTTGGAAGAAGAAGAAGATAACAAAATTTTAAGGAAAAGGGTTTGGATGATACCTTGTATGCTAGATGATGAAGGTTTTCCTTTCTATGATTCTTTCTTCCAATTCCTTTTATCAAAAACCTGTTAGGATTTCTCTCAATTTCTCTATAATTTTCTTCTTCTCTCCCTTTTCTTCTTCTGAGTTTTCTTTCTTCCTAACTCTAACATACGTAAAATAATATAATGTATATGGATATAATGTATATATTAAATATATAATATAACTCTAACTTAACTGACATCAGTTATTTTTATTTTGAAAATCAAAAGCCATAAGGCTTGTTTGGCTAACCACTAAAAATAATCAATTAACCCTTATACCTTGTTTGGTAAAACACAATTAGATTAAAGACTTAATAGGCATTAGGCCTTATTTGTGGCCAATTAAACTCCCTTAATTTATTTTAATAACTCCTTTATAAAGAAGATTATTTGTCACACTTCTATTAAATTAAATAATCTATTTAATCAATTAAAATACTACTCTATTAAATTACTTTAACACATAAATCATTATCACAAAACTATAATTTCTTTATAATTATAATTTTATTTAACCAACTAATATTTTAAATTACAATTTCCCATTTAAAATATTATAATTTATTTAAATCATTATAAGCTCTCTAGCTTACTTATTAAATTAAATTGGTATATAATCTCATAACAATTAATTTTCTTAGCTCCTTAATTATTTATTCAACAAATAATTAACTAAATCACATCAACTTAAATTGCCATTAAATACTTATATAATTCAATAAATATTTAATATTGCAAATAAATATTTAATATTTAATTTAATTATTTATCTAACAAATAATTAACTAAACCACATCAACTCAAATTGAACAATTATTTATTCAATAATAAACATATCCATTAAATACTTATATAAATTAATAAATATTTAATATTACACTTTAAAATTACGGAATGTAAGACCCCAACTTTTATAAATAAAGATGAATTTTCTATAAATATTATTTTGAATATTATGGAATAAATTTGATATAATGTTATAGTTGTGGGTAATATTTATAAATTTTGCAAAGTAAGCAAGTTGTTATAAAATATTCGTTTGGTCGGGGAATATTCTTTTTGTTCGGGAATATTCGCACGACTTACTCAATCATTGGTGGACCCCTATTAACTAAGTATTGTCGTAGTTAGAAAACGACAAAATTATCTTTCTATAAAAATAACTACGGAGGTGTTACCGTTAAAACCTGTTGAACTACCCGGTGGTAAAAGTACAAAGAATAATGGTGGTTGCAAGAAGACATACACGATATTGATTATCGATGCTTACGTGAGAAGTCACTTAGCTATACTCAATTATCGCTACAAAGAATTCACGTGATCATATCTCTTATATTATCGATTCAATTATTGTCACAAGATCATCTCGTATAATATGTTATATTATTAATTGAGACGACAAGTTATAAATGATTAATAATTGTTGAAAGATTAAAAATGTGTTGATTAAAAATAAAATGATTTGTGGTAATATTTATTCAATCCTCGATGTATATAAAGAGTCTCATTATGAGACGTTTGTGGTAAGTTTGATTATTTTATGGGGGCCCATATGTCATCATCTAAGAGTCTCTTCATCAATAGTAATTACCTTTGTGAATAGTAATTACCTTTGTGAATAGTAATTACCTTCGTTAATAGTATTTACCTTCGTCAATAGTAATTACCTTCTTCAATAGTATTTACTTCATCAATAGTAATTACCTTCGTCAATAGTATTTACCTTCTTGCCAATAGTAATTACCCCTTCGCCAAAATAGTAGTTGTCCCTTCAATATTACAAAAGAGTTAACCTCTTTTTGTTCCAAAGGTTAATTACCCTTCATGAAATAGTAGTTGTTTCTTCAATATTACCAAGAGTCATTTTGACCTTCGTTAACACTCAAGAGCCACCCTCGCTTTTCTATAAATAGAAAGCTCATTCCTTCATTATTTTCATTTAATTCATTGAAACTCTAGAGAGAGAGAAACTATAGAGAGAAAGAAGAAAAGTATTCTCGCTACTTCACTTTTCCAATATTCAGCTTCTTCTAAGGTAGGGAATATTATTTGTTGTACTTCGTAAGGGGTGTTATTCTTTCTTATTCATGAAGAGAACTCGTTGTTATTCCATTCGCTTATTATTCTCATTGAATAACTCAGATAATGGTTTACCCTATACTTGGTGACATTCTTTATTATTATTCTTTATTATTCATTGGAACATCCCGTCATGTGTTTTTTTATACACTGGTTCCATTTTTATTATTCCGTCTTTATTATTATTCTCGTTGAATATCACGTGCGTGTGTGTTTTACACTGACACCGGTTCCATTTTTATTATTCCGCTTTATTATTCCTGCTCGTTGAATATCTCGTCTGTATGGTTCCGCAATAGGACTGGTTCCATCATTTATTATTCCGTGTTTTACACCGACCGGAACATCTTTATTATTCGTTGAACATCCGACTCGGTAGCTTTTTCACCGACCGTTCGGTTATTATTATTATTCGTTGAATAACTCACTGTAAGGATCTATCGCATGCATGGTGATTTCTTTTGTTATTCCATTCTTTATTATACCCAGTTGGTTAAAACTTTGACTTCTATACTCCATGAAATTAGTAGAATATCCTCGATATTTCATTTCATCCAGAGATCTTTCATGGAAATATTCTTCCGATCATTCTTGAATTTTACTCTACAAAACAAAGATCATGTCGACAATTTGACGTTAATAATTCTCGGATAAAATAATTTTGAACTTGTTTTATCAATTCTTATATCATTGTCATCATCCTCATGTTTATATTATGTTGAAAGTCATCTCTGTAGTGCGTAGATGGTATGTATGGACTGACGTATGATTATTCGGTGTAATCGTAGACTATAATGTTACAAATAATGATGAAAGTCATAATGTTGTTAAAATGATGTGATAAAATCCTATTCGGGTAATGAGTATCGTAATGGACAAATGATGTGATATGATCCTCATGACTATGCATTGAATACACAACTATTCTAATGCCCGTACAGCTATGAATAATTGTGGTCGTGATACTAAAGAATATCCTCGTCAGAGTGTAAGGGTGATTCGATGATGTGGAATATTTATTAAAGTCGAGTCTCAAATTTATAACAAATGATGAAAACCTTTTAAATCATAAAAGATAGTAGATTTTATTTTCTACTTGACTCTTTTTAATGGATTCATTGGTTCACCAGTAGTTAAACTTGATGTTCATTATATTTTATCGCTTAACATCTGTTCAAGGCTAATGATAATTTATTCTCGCATTATCTTAGTCATAATATTTCTTATCGAGCTAGTTGAGCTCACCCTTTCTTTCACTCGTTTCTCTTGTGAAATGAGAATATAGTCGGGACTTAGCCTGGGAAACGGAGTAATGGTCCAGAGGATAGCATTAGTAGTCCCTCACTATTCTCGTGAAATAGTGTGATAATAATTGTAATGAGGACTCTTTTGAGTTTGTATAATATCTAGTAGACAATATTTGTATTCAAACTCATCAGTTTATGTCAGATTGCATACTTACGCTTATATTAGTAAGTTGTATTTAAATTTTGCATACCATGTATCCGACTACCCAAGATGGGTGATGTATACCTAATTTTGGGGGCCACAACAGTATCGAGCTTAGGATATGATCCCCGCTAAGATGTGAGAATAGTATTAGGAGGGGAGAGACGGGAATACCTTCGCTAGTATGACCTACCTAAGTTTATGTGCTATTTTATTGGTCTGGTCGTAATATAGGGATAATTTGTTACACGTCAATTAACCTTTTGTTTTGTGGCAAGATTCAAAAATGACATCCGAGAATGTTGAGAATAGAATGGAGCACAAAGCGATCGTTGATTCACCACATATCAATAATCGTGATAATGTGCATCGAAGGCTATATAATCCTCATGTGCAAACAACAACACCGACCAAATGATGAATGATCAAATGTTCGAGGCTTTATGCAATTTATGCAACAAAGAAAGTAGAGCGACTCTCGGCCCAAAACGTAGGTGGAAACACGAAAACTCTCTCATGGTCACCGCTAAACAATTCAAGGAGCCGGGACCACCGGAGTTTAAGGAGAGCCAAAACCACTTCGCATGAAGCATGGATAAAGCAGACACCAAGATATTTGATGTCTTGGGATGCTCCGAGGAGCAAAAGGTCCCCTCACGCTTTTTATGTTGCGCGGAGAGGCAGACATCGGTGGGAATTCCAGAAACGATACTCAACCTCGCCAGATCAAGATATCTTGGGAGAAGTTCCAGAGTCGTTTCAACGACAAATACTTTCCCGAAAGTATTCGCCATACATGAAGGAGGTGGAGTTTATCAAGTTCGAACAAAACAATATGACCGTGTCGCAATACGAGGCAAAATTTATGAGTTATCACACCATTTCATAGGCCCCACTGGTGGATAATGAAGAGAGAATGGCGCTAATGTTTTTAAGAGGTTTAAAAGTCGAGATACGCCAACATCTTATTTCTCATAAACCGTGTTTGTATTCAGATGTTGTAAATAGGGCTCGCTTAGTGGAGCGCGATAACGAGTCAACTTAACTAAAAAGAGAGAAAACGACAAAATTATAATACCAAATGGAGAGTAGTCATCAAGCTTTTGACAACAAGCGTGGAGGGAATCAATGTGCCAGAGATATGGTAACCACTTCGGTGGTAATCGTGGCCAAAACAATAAGAATGGACATTTCAAGAAAAGGAGATTCAACAATGATGGAAAGACGCCAAGACCAAAGACCGTTGTTAAGAAGAAGGAGAAAGACCACCTATCATATGCTTCAAATGCGAGGAGAGGGACACATCATTCGAATCGCGCCATGCCGTCCAAAGCATGTTATAATTGTGGAAGAGAAGGTCACTTAGCTCGATTTTGTTGCCATCAAGACAAATTCAACTAGGATGGAGGCACCAAAGGCCGCCGTAAAAGTCAAAACCCAGAAGGCAAAGGAGAGAGCGTTTGTTGTGACCTCCTCCCAAGAGAGAAAGGAACCCGAATGAGGTCATCACGGTAAGCTTATCATAAACTCTAATGAAGTCTATACTTTATTTGATACCGGTTCTACCCATTCTTTTATTTCTCCTACTTGCGCCATCGATTAAATTTGACCGAGAAATTAGGGACTTTGACTTATCTGTGGAAACTCCGCTGGGAGAAACCTTCATTACATCCATCGCTTATAAGTCTTGTTTGGTTCAAATCGGCACCTCACATTACCCGTCGATCTTATTTCATTAAAAATACTTGCATTTGACGTGATTCTGTGGATTGATTGGTTAACTACTTATCATGCAAAAATTGATTGTTTTCGTAAGGTTGTTAGCTTTCATATTCCTAATCAACCTATTATGCTAATTCAAACGACCAAACCATTAAAATCAATCACGGCCATCTCAAGCCATAAAGCTATTCGCTTATTGAAAAACGGATGTCAAGCTTTCTTAGCTCATGTCACGATTTAAACAAAAATACGCCGCTTTTGAACGATATTTCTATTGTTAATAAATTTTCGACGATTCTCAAGAACTTCCCCGCCTACCCCAGAGCGTGAAATTGAATTTTGTATCGACCTTGAACCCCAGACAAAACCTATTTCCAAAGCCCCATATCGAATGGCTCTATTGAACTTCGTGGAGTTAAAGACCCAACCGCAGGAATTGTTAGACATTGGCTTTATTCGCCCTAGTACTTCTCCTCGGGTGCTCCTGCGTTCTATTCGTGAAGAAGAAAGATGGGAGTATGCGATTTTTGTATTGATTATCTGGAGTTGAATCATGTCACCATCAAAATAGGTATCCATTACCACGTATTGATGACCCGCTTTGACCAGCTTGCAAGGAGCCAAATTCTTTTCAAAGATCGATCTTCGCTTCGGATATCACCAATTGAAGATTGAACCGCCGACATTCCAAAGACGGCCGTAATCCTGCAGACGGGCATTATGAATTCCTAGTCATGTCCTTTGGATCGACTAATGCTCCTCGCCGCCTTCATGGATATGATGAACCGAGTATTCAAGGAATATTTAGATCACTTTGTGGTCGCCTTTATTGATGACATCCTTATTTATTCCAAAAGCCGTGAAGATCATGAGCAACACTTGAGGTCGACACTCCAAAAGCTTCGTGAATATAAGCTTTATGCCAAGTTGAAGAAATGCGAGTTTCGCTTCAAGAAGTAGCATTCCTTGGGCACGTGGTATCAAGTCATGGAATATCCGCTGACCCAAAGAAAGATTGAAGCTATTCAAAGTCGGGAACAACCTAAATCAAATGATCAAGACGTAGCTTTCTGGTTTAGTTGGTTATTATCGGAGATTCGTGGAAAGGATTTTCTCGAATCGCTACTCCATCGACTCAAATTGACTCTAAAAGATACAAAGTTTGGTTGGAGCGAAGAATGTGAGAAGAGTTTTCAAGAACTCAAGAGGAGACTTATTTCAAAGACTGCTCGACAATACCATCTCGCCTTGAGGGATTTGTCATCTACAAGTGATGCTTCGGCAAAGGGTTGGGATGTGTTCTCATGCAACATGGAAAAGTTATAGTTTATGCCTCCTCATGACAACTCAAAGAATATGAGAGGAATTATCCTACTCATGATCTAGAGTGGCAAATTGTTGTCTTTCAGACTTAAAATTTGGAGGCATTACTCAGTATGGGGAGAAAGTGGAGATCTTTACGGATCATAAAAGCCTCAAATATTTCTTCACTCAAAAGGAACTCAACACGCGATAAACGACGCTGGCTTGAACTGCTGAAAGATTATGATCATACCATCCAATACCATCCTCGAAAAGCGAACGTGGTAGCCGACGATCGAGTAGAAGATCATATGCAAGCACGAAAAGCGTTATTGTCAACGCAAAGGCCCATTTTGTGTGACTTGCAAAGGATGGAGATAGAGTTAAAGACCTGTGGACGCATGTGATGATAGCGAGTATACGAGTAGAACCGACTTTAATCGATAAAGTTAAAGTCGCTTTCAAGCTATGCACTGGAGCCGATGCGTATGAGGAAGAAAGTGCAAGGAGGTGCTGCGCTAAGGAAGCAAGAATCGATGAAGAAGGAATACTTCGAGTCAACTCCAAACTTTGTGTTCCTAACGACTCGATTTAAAGTATAATATCATGATGGAGGCGCACAACACACCATTTGCAATCCATCTCGGGAGTACCAAAATGTATCATGATATTCGCCATACATTTTGGTGGAGCAATACGAAGAGAGAGATATACTGTTTATCTCAAGGTGTCTAACTTGTCAACGAAGTTAAAGCGGAGCATCAAGTACCAAAAGGTCCATGCAACCACTTGAAATTCCGTAATGGAAGTGGGAGCACATTACCATGGATTTTCAAGCACCTGCCTTCCTAAGGTTTCTCAAGGCATTGATGCGATTTGGGTCATTGTTGATAGATCGACCAAGTCCGCTTCATTTCTTACCGACACGAGAAACTTATACACTTGAACGCCTTGCTCAGATGTACATAAACGAGATTGTAAGATCGCATGGTATGCCTAAGATCCATAGTTTCCGATCGAGACCCAAGATTCACTTCACGATTTTGGGTTAGTTTGCAAAAAGCTATGGGCACAGATTTCACGATTTAGCTCTAAGATATCATCCTCGGATGACCTGGACAATGGAGAGGACTATTCAAACTCTTCAAGATCTATTAAGACTCGTGTCCTTGATTTCAAGGGAGTTGGGACAAGTTCTTACCATCGTGGAGTTTTCCAACAACAACAGCTTATCAAGCAAGTATCGCATGGCTCCATTCAAGCCAGTATGGAAGAAAGTGTCGCTCTCCAAAGATGTTGGGATGAGGTGGGTGAAGCAACGTTGTTGGGACCCGAGTTGGTACGTATGACTACGGAAAAGATTCAAACGATCCGACAACGATAAAAACCTCACAAAATCAAAAGAGTTATGCCGATCTTCATCGAAAGGACGTGGAATTCGATATAGAGATCATGTGTTGTTAAGAGTTGCTTCCATGGAAAGGAGTTACAAGATTTGGAAAAAGAGAGAAAACTTAATCCTCGATTCATCGGCCCATTTTAATCCTCGATCGAGTAGGAACCGTGGCCTATAGACTCGCTTTACCGCCAAATATGTCTCGTGTTCATAACGCTTTTCACATATCCATGTTACGTAAATATGTGAAAGACCCGAACCATATTATCGAAGTTAGAACCGATTTAAATAGCGGAAGATTTGACGTATGAAGAGGTTCCTGCTCAAATTTTGATAAGAAGGAACATATTCTACGCTCCAAGGTTATACCTCAAGTCAAAGTTTTGTGGAGGAACCACGATGTTGAGGAAATGACTTGGGAGTTAGAATCAAATGAAATCAAGGTATCCTTACCTCTTCGACATACTGTGTACGCACCCTAATTTCGAGGGCTTAAATTTCATGTTAAGGGAGGTTGTAAGACCCCAAATTTTTATAAATAAAGATGAATTTTCTATAAATATTATTTTTGAATATTATGGAATAAATTTGATATAATGTTATAGTTGTGGGTAATATTTATAAATTTTGCAAAGTAAGCAAGTTGTTATAAAATATTCGCTTGGTCTGGGAATATTCTTTTTGTCGGGAATATTCGCAATTTACTACCAATCATTAAGTGGACCCCATTAACTAAGTATTGTCGTAGTTAAAAACGACAAAATTATCTTTCTATAAAAATAAACTATGAGGTGTTACCGTTAAAACCGCTGAACTACCCTTGGTAAAAGTACAAGAATACGGCGTGGTTGCATAAGAAGCACACTCAGATTGATTATCGATGCTTACGTGAGAAGTCACTTAGCTATACTCAATTATTGCTATACAAGAATTGTCACGATCATATCTCTTATATTATCGATTCAATTATTGTCACAAAGATCATCATCGTATAATATGTTATATTATTAATCGAGACGACAAGTTATAAATGATTAATAATTGTTGAAAGATTAAAATGTGTTGATTAAAAATAAAATGATTTGTGGTAATATTTATTCAATCCTCGATGTATATAAAGAGTCCATTATGAGAGCGTTTGTGGTAAGTTTGATTATTTTATGGGGAACCATATGTCATCATCTAAGAGTCTCTTCGTCAATAGTAATTACCTTTGTAAATAATAGTAATTACCTTCGTCAATAGTAATTACCTTCATCAATAGTATTTACCTTCGTAATAGTAATTACCTTCTTCAATAGTATTTACCTTCCTCGCAATAGTAATTACCTTCGTCAATAGTATTTACCTTCATCAATAGTAATTACCCCTTCGCAAATAGTAGTTGTCCCTTCAATATTACCAAGAGTTAAACGCCTCTCAATTGTTCCAAAGGTTAATTACCCTTCGCAAATAATAGTTGTCTCTTCAATATTACCAAGAGTCATTTTGACCTTTCGTTAACACCAAGAGCCACCCTCGCTTTTTCTATAAATAGAAAGCTCATTCCTTCATTATTTCTTTTAATTCATTCAAACTCTAGAGAGAGAAACTATAGAGAGAAAGAAAGAAAAGTATTCGCTACTTCACTTTTCCAATATTCATTCTTCTAAGGTAGGAATATTATTTGTTGTAAATTCGTAAGGGGTGTTATTCTTTCTTATTCATGAAGAGAACTGTTGTTATTCCATTGCTTATTATTTCATTGGAATAACTTCGTATAACGTGGTTTACCCTATACTTGGTGGTGACATTCTTCTATTATTCTGTTGGAATATCCTGTTTGTGTGTTTTACACCAGACCTGGTTCCATTTTTATTATTATTCTGTTGGAATATCCTGTCTGTGTGTTTTACACCAGACCTGGTTCCATTTTTATTATTCCGTCTTTATTATTCTGTCGGAATATCCTGTCTGTGCTATACGCCGGACCTGGTTCCATCATTTATTATTCCGCATTTATTATTTTGTTGGAACATCCTGTCAGTGTGAATTTCACCTGACCTGGTTCCGTTATTATTATTCTTTGAATAACCGCTCTGCGGGTCTATCGCATGCACGGTGATTTCTTTTGTTATTCCATTCTTTATTATACCCAATTGGTTAAAACTTTGACTTCTATACTCCATGAAATTAGTAGAATATCCTCGATATTTGCATTTCATCCAAGATCTTTTCATGGAAATATTCTTCCGATCATTCTTGAATTTTACTCTACAAAACAAGATCATGTCGACAATTTGGACGTTAATAAATTCTCGGATAAAATAATTCTTGAACTTGTTTTATTGAATTCTTATATCATTGTCATCATCCTCATGTTTATATTATGTTGAAAGTCATCTGTGGCCCGTAGTGCATAGATGGACTTGGTATGATTATGACCAGAGACTATTCGGTGTAATCATGACCGTAATGTTACAAATGATGTGATGAAAGTCATCGTGGTCTGTCAGAGTGCATAGATGGACTTGGTATGATTATGACCAGAGAGCATGTAATCACCGTAATGTAATACAAATGATGATAAAATGAATACATTGAAATATTGTTGGTCGATCATGACCATTAATGAATACACAACTATTCTCGCCCGTAATAATGAATAATTGTGGTCGCGATACTAAAGAATATCCTGGTCAGAAGTGCAGGGGTGATTCGATGATGTGGAATATTTATTAAAGTCGAGTCTCACTTATAATAAATGATGAAAAACCTTTTAAATCATAAAAGATAGTAGATTTTATTTTCTACTTGACTCTTTTAATGGATTCTTTGGTTCCATTGTAGTTAAACTTGATGTTCATTATATTTTATCGCTTAACACTTTGTTGTAGGCTAATGATAATTTATTCGCATTATCTTAGTCATAATATTTCTTATCGAGCTAGTTGAGCTCACCCTTTCTTTCACCGTTCTCTTCGTGAAATGAGAATATAGCCGAGATTTAGCCTGGGAACGGAGTAATGGTCCGGAGGATAGCATTAGTAGTCCTCACTATTATGTGAAATAGTGTGATAATAATTGTAATGAGGACTCCTTTTGAGTTTGTATAATATCTAGTAGACAATATTTGTATTCAAACTCACGCTTTATGTCGATTGCATACCTATGCTTATATTAGTAAGTTGTATTTAAATTGCATACCATGTATCCGACTACCCAAGATGGGTGATGTATACCTAATTTTGGGGGGCGCCACACTTGTTCTTTCTGTCGACTATCCGGATAGAACCTCTTCATAAGACAAATCTTTCTCGAACTGCAACGGTTCATACTCGATCACATGTTTGTAGTCGAGTTTATATGGTGGAACATCAAATGTGAAAAACATTATGAATGTTTTCCAACTCGAGGTAGAGTTACCTCGTAAGCCACTTCTCCCACTCTTCGCAAAGACTTCAAAGGGTCCAATAAACCTCGGGCTTAGCTTTCCTTTTACCAAAATGAATTTTCCCTTCCAAGGAGAAACTTTTAGGAATACAAAAGTTCCTACGTCGAATGCACGATCTTGTCTCGTGTTGATCATCATACTTTTTTCGCTTCATCTTGGGCTACTACTAATCTTGTCTCGATGAGTTTGATAACGCCGCCAGATTTATTGCACCGATTTCTGGTCCTAATAGTTGGCGTTCCCGACTTCATCCCAAAGATAGTGGAGTTTCGCACTTTCTCGCCGCATAATGCCTCGTAAGGTGGCATGCCGATGATCTTTCAGCGTGATAACCGTTGTTGTAAGCAAATTCCACCAACAGTAATTGTTCTTCCCAACTTCCTTTAAAGTCCATGACACATGCTCTCAAAGATATCTTCCAATGTCTCGAATTGTTCGCTCGCTTTGGCCATCTGTTTGTGGATGATAAGTCGTACATTCATTCCAATCGTGTCCCCACGCATTCTTGTAGTCTCTTCCGTAAATTCGATGTGAATCGCGGATCTCTATCGACACAATTGATACTAGCACTCCGTGCCTCGAAACGATCTCTTTAATGTACAATCTTGCCAACTGATCAAGATTGAATCTAATCTTTATTGGTAAAAAGTGTCTGACTTCGTCAGTCCGTCCACTATCACCCAAATTGCATCGCATCCTCTCTTGAGTAGTTGGAAGACCCACCACAAAATCCATCGTGATGTGTTCCCACTTCCATTTAAGTATTTCCAATGGTTGAAGTAATTTATTTGGGTCTTTGATGTTCGGCTTTTACTCTCGACATGTTAAGCATTTTCGCCACGCATTCAAAGAACATCCCTTTTCATATTTGGCCACCAAAATGTAAGTAGCAAATCTTGATACATTTTCTTGCTTCTGGATGAATCGAATATCTTGTGTTGTGTGCTTCGGTCAAGATTTTGTCTTTTAGTTCTAGCACTGCTGGAACCCAAATTCTTCCCTTGAACCATAGTAATCCTTCGGTATCGACCTTGAATTTTACATTACCGCCTTCAATCAGATTTTCTTTGATTTTCCCATACTCTTCATCTTGTAGTTGAGCATTCTTCACTTTGTCCACTAAAGTTGGACCAAACTTCTATCCGAAATAGTTGTTCGTCGATTTTTTGGAAATTTGATTTCAACTCGCTTTGTCATTCTTTGAAATGAGCTCCTCCCGAGTTGTTATCAAGATTAACTTTTCCCGACCTTTCCGCTTAAAGCATCTCGCAACCACATTCGCTATTCAGATGATAAAAGATCTCACAATCGTAATCTTTTATCAATTCCATCCACCTTCTCTCGACGATGCTCAAATCCTTCCGAGTGAAAATATACTTGGACTTTTGTGGTCATAGATTTCACATTTCTCCATAAAGATAGTGTCTCCATATCTTCGTGAGCAAATACAATCGCTGCAGCCTAATTCCAAATCATGAGTGGATACCCTTTCTCATAATCCTTGATTGTCTTGATGCATACACAATAACCTTATCGCTCGCATAAGAACACAACCCAACCCTTTGTGTGAGGCATCACTATACACCACAAAATTTCTCAGTATTATCCGGTAATGTCAACACAGGTGCCATACTTAACTTTTCTTCAAATCTTGAAACTCTCTTCACATTTCTCCGTCAAATGAATTTTTCGCTTTCCTTGTCAAATTTGTTAGCGGAATGGCTATCTTAGAAAAATCTTGAATGAATCTTCTATAATAACCAAGTCCCAAGAAACTCCTCACTTCTGTCGGTGTTCTTGGTTGTTCCCAATTGATTACAACTTCCACTTTTGATGGATCTACTGAAATCCCATCCTTGTCAATAACATGTCCCAAAAATTGAACACGGTCGAGCCAAAATTTGCACTTAGAGAATTTTGCATACAATTTTTCCTTTCTTAGCGTTTCCAATGTCAAACGTAAGTGTTCCACGTGTTATTCTTGAGTTTTGGAATACACCAGAATGTCATCAATAAATACCACTAAAAACTTGTCTAAGAATGGTTTAAACACCCTGTTCATCAAATCTATGAACGCAGCAGGGGCATTTGTTAAACCAAAAGACATCACCAGAAACTCGTAATGTCCGTACCGAGTTCTGAATGTCGTTCTAGGTATATCCTCCTTCCTTACTTTCAATTGGTGATACCCACTTCTCAAATCTATTTTTGAGAAATATTTAGCACCCTTCAGCTGATCAAACAAGTCATCTATTCTAGACAACGGATACCTATTCTTAATAGTGACTTTATTTAACTCTCTATAATCAATTCAAAGATGCATTGATCCATCCTTCTTCTTAACGAATAAAACTGGTGCTCCCCACGGCGATATGCTTGGTTGAATATATTTCTTGTCCAAAGAACTCTTGCAATCTGTACCATCGGGCCTTCATTTCTCTAGGAGCCATTTTATGTACGGGGCCTTCGATATTGGTGTTGCTCTTGCGCCAAGTCGATCACGAACTCAATTTCTCCGTCGGATTTAAGTCCTGGCAAATCTTTTGGAAACGCATCTTTGAATTCTCTCACTACCGGTATTTCTTCTAGTTTCACACCCTTCTTCTGAGTATCGACTATGTAAGCTAAATAGCCCACACAACCTTGACTCAACAATTTCTTAGCCTGCATAGTCATCAGACATTTCATTTGTCTAGGCGACTTGCTACCATAAAATACTACCTTTGACGGAGTCATAAGGTTTACACACTTCTTGTGACAATCGATTCATCGCTCCATATTTGAAATGTACCAATCCATCCCCAAAATTACATCAAATTCCCCGAGTCTAATCAGAATCAAATCTACCAACAAGATATTTTTCTTAATGTTCACCCTACAGTTCTTGTATACGAATCTAACAGGGATTACTTCCTTATTTGCAATTTCTATGTTCAAATGAAAATTCAGTTCTTCTCTAGGCAATTCTAACCTCTTAGCAAATTCATCAGATATAAACGAACAAGTAGCACCCGAATCGAATAATACATAAGCATTTATATCATTGATTGGGATAATACCTGACACTACATCTTTTGATTGCACATCATCTTGCACAGTCATGTTGAAGGTTCTGGCTGTGGGTTTGTTTGATGCTGCAGGTCATGCAATGGCCCATGTACCTCCATTGCTTCTGGTTGTCACTCCGTCCTTCTTCTTAGGGCATTCATGAGCAAAGTGATCCTTGGATCCGCACGTGAAGCATACATTCTTCTTCGGTTGAGTGCAACTTGGGGCGATGCGACCCTCCTGGCCACAATTGAAGCATACTCACTTCCCCATTAAGCACACACCCTTATGGAATTTCCCGCATATCGCACATGCTTCAAACTTTTTGTTTTGCTGGTTACCCTGATGGTGTCCAGCACCCATGCTCCCATTCCACTTCCTCTTCAAGCTGTTGTTGTTGTTGTTGTTGTTGTTGTTGTTGTTGTTGTTGTTGTTTCCACCGCTACCACTCCCATTCTTAGTCTCATTCTCATTCTTCTTCTTCTTTTGTTCCTGATTGAACTTTGTCACTGCCTCGCCTCCACCTTCAGTGAGTACTGCTTTTTCCATCACCGTATGAAATATCTTCAACTAGAAACAGGATACCCCTACTATACTGACGTGGCTTCATTCCTGCTCAAATCTTTTTCGCCTTTACGCCGTCTCAGGCCGACTTGATATGGCATGAAACCTCGCTAATTCATTGAATTTTGCGGCATACTCAGATACCGTCATCGTTCCCTTCTTTAATTCCAGAAACTGTACTTCCATCTGACTTTTCGAACTCTTTGGGAAATAGGTCTCGAAGAACAACTCCTTGAACCTATCCCAGGTCATCACTCTTAGCCCTTCACGAGTTTTATTGGCCTGTGACCAATAACTAGCTTCTGCTTTCAACATGAATGTTGCGAAAGTAGTCTTCTGATCATCCCCTACCCTAGCGACATTAAACACTTTTTCTATCTCCATAATCCAGGTTTGTGCTTCGACTGGATTCATAGACCCACGTAATTCAGGTGGTCCAACCGCCTTGAAATCCTTAAACGTTGTACCATAGTTTTGTGGTTGATTCTGCAACGCTCCTGTCAGTAGTGTCACTAGTTGTTGAACGGGGTTACCGTCAACATTGTTGTTATTGGTAGTTCTCTCATTGTTTCTCTGTCGGGGTGGTTCACGTCTGGGAGGCATTTTCTGTTAAAATAAAACATCTATTAGACTATTACTCAACTTCTTTAAGTATTTCTAATTAACTTGCCTCCATAAAAGAAATAACCACATAACACATAACACTTTGAATGAAATAATAACTTTTATTTATTCATCATTACTTCGAAAAACATAAAAACAATAGCATCACTGCTATTTACATTCCTTTCCTGAACTACAAAGTTACAGGACAACATCATTATTATCATATCCCATGGTTACTTAACACTAGGGATTTACACATTATTTAATACTTATTACGTGCATTACAGGAACATTTTCTACGATGATCTATTAAGATACTTCTTAGCCCTATCACGTTCTTCCTCCATGACTCGAAATATTGTTCTGCGATCTAACACGAATGACGGCAGCGTCTCGAATTGAATCGGATATCCCATGACCCGATCTTGAGCTCGATTAATTGCGGTGTCAAATACTTTATCCATCTCTTCCATCTTCATCCTTTTTGCTTGTGAGTTCCTTACTGCTCTTCTAGTTCATTGATAAGCTTCCTCGTATGCATCTTCAGCTCTTTCCCTCTTAGCAGCTTCTTCTCTCAGCTTGTTCTTCAGTTCAGAAACCATCTCGATCAATTGTTCTTTCTCTCCTTCAGTCTGTATTAGTTTCTCCTCGGCGTTTATCAGTCGTTCCTCACGATCCTGGATCTCGTCGTCTTTTTGTGTCATTGCAGTTTGTTGTTCAGCTACTATCTCCTGCAACTCCTTAACTGTATCCTGAAGTTTCACATTACGGTCATGCACCTCATCGTATATACGTCCTACTATCGAGTTAAGTGGAATCCTTTCCTCCTCGTCTTCTTCATCATCATCCTCCTGTGGTAACTCAATGAGATCCTCCTCGTCTGTCTCCACATCATCATCCTCATCCTCATCCTCAACTACTGTGACCAACGGGGCTGACTCCCGTGGCAGTAGTTGTTCCCAAACTACCTGAATGTCGCGAGGCTCCTCCTCTATAGGCATTTGAGGTCCCTCCTCCCTAGCCTGACTGGATTCTCCGACATTAGTCATCCTGACAACAAAGTTTTAATTATTAATCATTACTATTCGACACTCACGAGTACATAAATTAAAATCACATAAGCACATAAGTGTTTTATTACTTCTTTCCTAAAACTCGATAAGAGTTATCTCCACTATCTTTTCAAAGGTTACTTCCTAAGGCTTTTCCCTCCACCTAAGGTTCATAACCTAAAGCTTTGATACCAACCTGTGACACCCCCAAATCCTGGTACTTCAATTCCTCAAGATTCGGTGTTCACTTAATCAAAACATTCATTTCTAACTACCCAATTATAATAAAATTGAATAATCAAAACCTGCCCATACAGGATTAAACTTTAATAAAAATCTCCCAGGTTATCTAACCTTTAATTACAATCATTCAAATGCGAAATTTAAATAAACTTCATCACAATCTTTAAACCAAAGTCTGATAATAAAACTATCGAATCTATTACAAGTCTTCAGTACTTGTTCATCTTTCCTTTTCCTTTACTGGTGCTAGGTACGTCACCAGTTTCAACTTTAGCTGTAAGAAATTTTACAAGCAAGAGTGAGCAAACAAGGCCCACTTGAAATAACAATAAATAAATCTTTAAACTTTTACATCAATTGCCAATATTAGGCTCAATAGAACTGAACAATATATTCTATTAACTTTCTGAAATTTATAACATTCCTTTGAGGGTCTAATGACCACGAATCATGTCCACAGTTATAAGTAAACTTTTAACTTTAACTTTAACAGTCATAAGACTATAAGGACTCCACGTACTTTGGGGTATCAACCCTTCGTACAATGTATTGTGCACAACCATTTCAACGCTAAGCGTAAACCTCTATTAAAAGAGTTGTTTATCTCAGTATTTAGAATACAAGTCCGCACCAAAGTAAGTTTGGTTTGGATACATTACAGGGTAATTTAGAATTCAACGGTAATCAACTAAGGACAAAAGAAATAACTGTATGGTATGGAATAATCATAACTGAATTGATATTTGTAAATTAACATCATGCTTTAGGAGAAATCTAATAGCATAAGCATGGAATAATCATAACATTTAAGGTTATTGAGGATTGGGTACTAAACATGCATCATGAATAGTAAATTGAACGACAAAGTTTCTCATCACTAGAATACAGTGACTCGCATGCTAACTAACGAGTTACATATTAAAGAAACTTGTTCAATAATAAGATGTAAGATGTAGAATACGTGCATCCTCATGAACCAATAAATACAAGAGCTTTGTCAATAATAAACAATCTAACTCCACGAAAGTGTAGAGTTAGCAACTTGTATAATTGAAATGGAATTAAAAGCAATAATGTGCTCAACGAAATTAAACTTGTCCAACAAATTTTTAGAGTTAGAAAACTTTCCTTTAGCACAAGCTAAACCTTACAACTTGAATCAATACCCTATACATATGTCATCATGACATAATTAGTCATTACCAACATTTTATATCTATATAAACAAAATGTATACATCATGTAGGTTAACTTTTATAAAATTTCACAGAAATTTTTTGGAAGAAGAAGAAGATAACAAAATTTTAAGGAAAAGGGTTTGGATGATACCTTGTATGCTAGATGATGAAGGTTTTCCTTTCTATGATTCTTTCTTCTAATTCCTTTTATCAAAAACCTGTTAGGATTTCTCTCAATTTCTCTATAGTTTTCTTCTTCTCTCCCTTTTCTTCTTCTGAGTTTTCTTTCTTCCTAACTCTAACATACGTAAAATAATATAATGTATATGGATATAATGTATATATTAAATATATAATATAACTCTAACTTAACTGACATCAGTTATTTTATTTTGAAAATCAAAAGCCATAAGGCTTGTTTGGCTAACCACTAAAAATAATCAATTAACCCTTATACCTTGTTTGGTAAAACACAATTAGATTAAAGACTTAATAGGCATTAGGCATTGTTTGGCAAAACTGAATTAAACTCCCTTAATTTATTTTAATAACTCCTTTATAACAAGGTTATTTGTCACACTTCTATTAAATTAAATAATCTATTTAATCAATTAAAATACTACTCTATTAAATTACTTTAACACATAAATCATTATCACAAAACTATAATTTCTTTATAATTATAATTTTATTTAACCAACTAATATTTTAAATTACAATTTCCCATTTAAAATATTATAATTTATTTAAATCATTATAAGCTCTCTAGCTTACTTATTAAATTAAATTGGTATATAATCTCATAACAATTAATTTTCTTAGCTCCTTAATTATTTATTCAACAAATAATTAACTAAACCACATCAACTCAAATTGCCATTAAATACTTATATAATTCAATAAATATTTAATATTGCAAATAAATATTTAATATTTAATATTTAATATAATTATTTATTTAACAAATAATTAACTAAACCACATCAACTCAAATTGAACATTTATTTATTCAACAATAAACATATCCATTAAATACTTATATAAATCAATAAATATTTAATATTACACTTTAAAATTCTGGAATGTTACATTAGGCATCCCCCGACATCCGTGTTACCACGGTGACCGCCACTTTTCAAGAAACTGGTATATGAATGTGTGTGTGTGTGTGGGTCAATGTGTTGTTATTTGGAAGTAGTGTGAGGCCTCGTTCGCACCTATATACACAGGGTTTGAATTTGTGTAAAAATTCAGTTTTAAACAAGATATGGAAGTGATGTTTTATAAAAGAGGTTTTTAAACCCTTGTGCTCAATAGTAATTGAGATCTTTTACACTCCCATTTTTACTAAGTGTTCGGCTTAATTGTTTTTAATTTTCAGGATGCGAAGCATCTTCTAGAAAATAATGTACAAAATAGTGCCGAACTCCTCGTGGGTATGAAAACCATCTGAGGAAATCTAAACACCGTGAATAAATTTACAAGCTGATTACAGCTGAAAATGTTCATCACGGGAACCGAATAAAAATCCAGTAGACTGGATCTGTGATCACATGATTCCAAGGCTCACATGATGCCGTAATTGCTTAAAAAGCAGTAAGCAGGTATATATATAAAAGTTGTAAATATATAAATATAGACATGATCAGCCACCACGAAGCACCTCCTTGGGGGAGTAGAAATGTAAATAAAGCTATAAAAGCAATCAATCGCCACAGAGTAGACTCCAGGTAGGACGAAAAGTAAAGAAAGCGGTAAAGACGATCAACCGCCACGAAGTAAACTCCAGGCGTGATTAAATGTAAATATATATATATATATATATATATATATATATTAAAGCAGTAAACGCTCCGGATATAAAATCCAGGCTCATCGAACAGAGTTTGACACACAGTTCATATATATAAGTATATATATGTAAGACCCCAACTTTTACGAATAAAGAATAATTTTCTCGAAATATATTTTTGAATATTATGGTGTGAATTTGATATAATGTTATAGTTATGGGTAATATTTGCAAATTTTGCAAAGTAAGCAAGTGGTTATATAATATTCGATTGGTCGGGGAATATTCGTTTTAACAGGGAATATTCGTACGATGGCACAATCATTGGTGGACCCCACAACGGAAGTATTGTCGTAGTTTGAAAGCATGTAATTATCTTTTATAAAAATAACTGCGAAAGTGTTACCGTTAAAACTGTTGAACTACCGGTAGTAAAAGTACGAAGAATCCGCGTGGTTGCATAAGTAAAGACACGGTATTGATTATTGATGCTTACGTGAGAAGTCACTCGCTTATACTCAATTATTGCTACATGATAATTTTTGCATCATAACTCTCATATTATTGATTCAATTATTGTCACAAAGATCATCGCATAATATTTATTATTATTAAATCAATAATTGAGACGACAAAGTTATTCATATTATTATTTGCAATATCGACAATGTCTAGAAGTTCATCAAGGAGAGGTTTGGTCACCTAATTGCAGCCAATAAGGAGAAATCCTTATCGAAAAGCCCCTCTTTTCACAGGAACTACACCGGTTGTTAAATATTGTGAGTTATAATATGAATGATGAATAAGTTGTGTTGATTAAAGATGAAATTGATAGTTTCATTGTGTTGGGATTATTAGTGTTAGTGGAAATCGACATTTATTTTGATAATAATTGATGTCTGGAGGTTATATTGACCAATCGGGTAATTAATCGGATAAATGAGCAACTAATTGCTATTATTTCACATGCTTATAACTATTTGTTCACATGTGTGTACTATTGATTCACATTCATGTACTATTAGGGGAGGTGGTGCAAGATTGATAATACTTGCTTGACTAAATTAAAAATGAAGAAAAAGAGGAAGGTATTATACTGTAATATTTCGAGCCCCAAAACGTGCAATTATCGAAACTATATTTTTCTATAAATAGAAGCTCATTCTTCCTTCATTTCTCACCAATTCACAAAAGCTTTAGAGCAATTATTATAGAGAGAAATTATAGAGAGAAATAAGAAGAGAAGTCTGCTACCTCACTATTCTAGTATCTAGTTCTTCTAATGTAAGGGGTATCATTCTTTCGTATTCATGAAGAGAGTTATTTTCTTTCAATACTCGTAAGGGTTGTTATTCCATTCTTTATTATTATATTGGGATAACCTGTCTGTGCGGTGTATCGCATGCCTCGTGAATTCTGTTGTTATTACATTCTTTATTATTCTGTTGGAACATCCCGTCTATGCGGACTACGCATGACCTAGTTTCATTCTTTATTATTCTGTTGGAATAACCTGCCTGTGCGGATTACGCACGCCTGGTGAATTCTTCTGTTATTCCATTCTTTATTATTCTGTTGGAATAATCTATCTACGTGGATTACCGCATGGCGGCAAAAAATCCATTTGTGGTTTCATATATTCTATTATACTCAGTTGATTAAAGTTTTGGCTTCTATACTCCATGAAATTAGTAGAATATCCTTGATATTTACGCTTCATCCAGTATCTTTTCATGAAAATATTCTTCTGAGCATTCTTGAATTTTACTCCACAAAGCAGTATCATGTTGACAATTTAGACGTTATTTATTTTGGATAAATTAAATTATAAATCTTTACAAATTTATCCTTGAACTTGTTTTATTGAATTTTTATATCATTGTCATCATCCTCATGTTTATAATATGTTGAAAGTTATCTGTGGCCTGTAGTGCATAGATGGACTTGGTATGATTATGACCAGGGATTATTCGATATAATCATGATCGTAATGTTACAAATGATGTGGTAAAAGTCCTCATTGGTCGTAGTGCATTGATGGATAGTTGTTGGCATGATCATGACCATTGATGAATACACGAATATCCTTGGCCCGTAGTACATGGATAATTTGTAGTCGTGATATTAATGAATATCCTTGGCCGTAGTGCATGGATGATGTGATTTATTTATTAAGCTGAGTCTCAGTGATAAAAGTGATGAAAAACCTTTTAAATCATAGAAGATAGTAGATTTTATTCTCTACTTAACTCTTCTAATGGATTACTTGTTCCGCTGCAGTTAAACTTGATGTTTATTATATTTTATCAGTTTAACACTGTTGAAGGCTAATGATAATTTATTTTGCATTATCTTAGTCATAATATTTCTTACCGGGCTAGTTGAGCTCACCCTTTCTTTCACCTGTTCTCTTTGAAATGAGAACGTAGTCGGACAAATCTGAGGAGCAGTGGCGGTCCGGATGATAACATTAGTAGTCCTCACTATTACATTAAATAGTGTGACAATAAATGTAATGAGGACTCCATTGAGTGTGGATATTGTCTAGAAGACAATATTCTTATTAAAACACTTAGATTATGTTTTGTCGTATTTTACACATCGTTGTATAATTAAGTTGTATTTGAATTTTGTACCATGTATTTGGCGACTCAAGATGGGTGATGTATACCTATTTTGGGGGCATCACAATATATATATATATATATATATATATATATGAAAGCAAATAAACGCTCCGGACCGAAGTCTAGGCTCAATCGAGGCATAACTCGATAATGTTAGTATATATATAAATAAAATATATATATATAACTAAAAAGAAACCACGGACCGAAGTTCGAGCAAACACACGTAACACGACTCTCAACGTGAAGAATGATGTCTGCAAAGATGAAGATAAAGGCTTTAAAGTGTGTGAGAAGGCTTACAGTGAGCTGCCAAAGAAGACTTCTATATCTTTAAAGGGATGAACACTCGGCTCCAGCCGGTACAAAATAGAAGCTATATGTGAGCTCACAAGTGTTTAAAATGAGAAAGCACTAAGTGTAGGGTGAGTATAGTGCAAATTTGATAGGGCTTCCTCGCCTTTTTTCTCTTACAAAATGGCCACCCCAAGCCCTTTATTTATAGAGGGGGGAGCCGCAGATGTACATGCGGCTGCCCTGGTTGCCCCGGGCTTTGCGGATCCCGCTGTCTCAAAGTACATGCACGCATACATTGTAATGTCCACTCGAACTTTCAGAATTGCAATCCGGGTATCTGACTAAGGCATATAAGACCTATTTCAGACCGCCATTGTCGAGAGTTACGCAATGACATGGGATTAGAGGTTGTATGAAATCAGGAAGATGGGACCATGCCATCCGGTCTTCAAGCTTCAAATTCTATCTGTTGCCATGCGTAATAGTCACTCGGGATTGGACCTCCTTGGTTCTTGTGGGACATTGCTATGTAGAAATGTATGTATGAGATGCTGAGACGGTGCGATGTGGCGTCAAGGTGGCAAGATGACGACTTTGCCCCTCACTGGGGTTATCTCTAGTTTGGGCTGATAAAGCAGACGTTGCTTAGGGTTATCTCTGAGATTGGACTACTGCAAGTGTTGAAGGTCCTCAGTGTTATCTTTGAGGTGTGCATGTCTTCCCGGTGTTATCTCCGGGTCTTTGTATAGAGCGCCTCAGTGTGAGTGTCGAGGTTGAAGCTGATTGCATGCATTTGAAACAAGAATTCCGGGGTTATCTCCGGAACTGCATTCCTTGGGGTTATCTCCAAGGTTGGTAACTGCTACTCCTAGTGTTGGGATTGAGACTGAATATCTCGGGGTTATCTCCAAGATGAATCTACCTTCTCCGGTGGAATTTTCGGTATTAGAACTGCATGCCTCGGGGTTATCTCCGAGGTTGGAACTGATACTCCCGGTGTGTGTTCCGGGGTTGAGACTAAACTTCTGGTAGTATCCGGACTGGATATGAGCTATCTTCCAGTGTTATCTCTAAAAGATGAATCTGCCCTCCTGCAATGTCAATGACAGGTGTGCAGAAACTTTCGAGTGTCTACAGATGCCCCTCTTTATCATATTTATGCAATGCAATGGCATGGATATGATAAAGAATCCTAGACACTTGAAATGCAACAAGATAAACATGATGAAATGTGGAACAACATGATGTAAATGTATGATGCATGTGTGTTGGGTTGTTGTCCAACATGCTGGGGATGATTGCCGGATCCATGTTGCTTCTACCGGGGATCGACAACAATGACCAGATTGGATGTGTGATCCAAATCTTTTAGGATGTTGACGTTGGGGTTATCACCAAAATACTTAATCCAAGATATAAACTTGATTCCAAAGATGTGCCTCTCATGTACGAGAGATATGTGGGGATAAAGTTTTGTCTGTTTGAGGATGTGTATAACATATTCCATCATCGATCCTCCTCGATGATGTCGACCCTTCTCTCGGTTTGTATTTCGTGACATATCAATGTTTCATTGGATTTAATACCAACAAGATGTGTTGTCGTGGTTGCTCGACCTTGCCGGCGATGTGTATCAACGGAGAATACCCTTGTTAGGGCAGACTATCAAGGCTGCTAGACCTTCGCTGACATGTAAATCAACGGATATACACCCCTATAGGGCAGACTGTCAAGGCTGATTGACCTTCATTGACGTGTGAATTAACGGATAAACACCCCTGTTGGGCAGACTGTCAAAGCTGCTTGACCTTCGCTGACATGTAAATCAACGGAACATGCTTTGTAACCCCCGTTGGGGATCTGTTTAATCCTTGTTGACGTGTACATCAATGGAACGTACGTTGTAACCCCCGCCGAGGATATGTACTTCAACATATGTAGACGCGTGATGCCCCCGCCGGGGTCGTGTACTATAGAAAGCGTGATGCCCCCCCGGGGATCTCTTCTTGAGACTGCGTGATGCCCCCGCCGAGGATCTCTTCTTGAGACTGCGTGATGCCCCCGCCGGGGATCTCTTCTTGAGACTACGTGATGCCCTCGCCGAGGATATGTACTTCGACATATGCAAACGCGTGATGCCCCCGCCGGGGTTTCTTGAGAGGATTAGGGTTACGAACCTGAATTGACGGCATTGAACCTACGTCAGGTATTGCCGAGTGTATCTTGTAACAAATGATATCATTGGCATAGTGTACCCTGTACTCGAGCGAACACCAATGAGTGATGTGTAGACCCATGGCTCGGTCTGAGAAAACCAGGATTACAAGCCATTCTACTCAATTGATTAGCATTTTTATTCCTGATTTGGCCTTTTCAGTTTATGAGAACTCCGTTGCAACTCAAACTGGACCGAGACGGAGGGGTGGGACCCACATAAGGGTGCCACAGGTACACCTGCAGCAGCTGCAAATGGGCCTACGGCCAGCCGTGGATGGCTATTAATGATGCATGCTACTTTCTCAAGTTATTTTATGTTGCGCCGCGAAGGAAATCTGAGAGCTCTTCTTCAAATCTGCTGAGTTCGGACGTCTTTCTGCAAATTTTGTCATCGTACAAGTGTTCTACACTGTCCTGGTAATGTATGCATATCTTCTTTTCCAGCTTTTATCCATTGGATAATGATTTATCAAATAAAATGCATCTAAACACATAGTAATGAATATGCATGCTCAAATGACTTGATAAAAAATATTTAACATAGTAAATGTTAGTATTAAACAATGCTGAACATAATGATATGAAAATTTTTGACTTTTGAGACAGTCAAATTGGCACCTTTTTCTACTATTTCTTATTCTATTTGAAGGATAAATGAGCAAAAGGTAAAAATGCAAAGTAATCCTGGTATTTAAACTACCCTTATGGATTGATGACTTTGACTTTTTAATGCATATATTATGTATATAACTGTGGGCAGGTGTGCTACTGAATGGACACCTAGTCATGCCTATGTGCATGTGGATTGTCCTATTTACAGAGGGGTCTATGGCCAAATTTTCCAAAATGTAGGCATTGAATAGTCATGCATTTTTAACTCTACTGTAGATGTATGTTAAAGCAATGCATGCAGGCATGTAGTCATAAAATGCATTTTTGAAAAGAAATCTCTAGGTTAGAAATTACCACACCCTTTTTGAGGTGATTTGGAGACTTTTGTCCAAATATTATAGATCCGGATCAGCCAAGCAGTTCTCGCAGGACCACTTCTGGTGTACGGAGGAGGGCTTCTGAAGTGCCTTGACCCCGTTCTGTTAGACAGCCTCGTCGGTTAGTGGAGGCGGTAATACGTCCAGTCCAGGTTGATGTGCCGGACATCGAGGACGAGGAGGAGGATGTTTCGGTTATGGACCCCGTTCCTGCTGCACATATTCCCCGTAGGGACCTCCCGAGTATTCAGGTGGCAAACCCAGAGCTCCTGGGTGATTTGAGTCGACATCCCTCGATGTATTTGAATGCCAACGAGGTATAACGTTAGATCTTAATCTTTCTTCTTTCCTATTGATGAGGAGTAAAGGATTTTAATGTTGATCTACATTTCATGTAGGTTTCTGGCTTTACACAGCCTCGAGGGAATTGGTTCATCATTCACTCCATGTACCAGGCTCTGCATCTTGACTATAGAGCGATTGTGCATGACTGGGGATTTGGGGCGTTCTTTTCCATCCTTCCTCGTCGTTGTCCCTGGGGTTACCTTAGGGAATTGTCTGAGCGCTGGTTACATCAGACTCAGTCACTCCATTTGCTGGACTATGAGGTGATGATGATGCCAATGGATTGGCAGTTTATCACAGGTATGGAGTTTGGAGGGGCACTAGTGAGTTGAATGACGAATATTACCCCTACTGCCGTCAGATCCTTGCTAGGAGTTGTGGCAGAGGGCGCTCAGGGGCAGGACCGTCCGTACGAGTCCTTTCAGCATAGATGCTATGAGTGGGCTGTTGAGCGAGCCCATACCAGCTGACGTCAGAGTCAGGGATTGCATTCTTCGACGATTGTTCCTGATGATCATTAGGGGCTGCTTCGTATCAGATAACTCTTTTACGGTGTCGTTCGCTTTAATCTAGTGCCACACGACATGTGGACCGTATATGAGAGTATGATTGGGGTTCCTACACCTTTGCCTATTTCCTCAGGGGCATGCGTATGCATTCGCAGGGCTTGACCGAGGCTTGGTTAGGATTCTACCCATTTCTGCTGGTGAGTATTTCTCTTGTAATTTTGCATATGTAGGTTAAGAGTGTTTACTGACAGCAGATGTTTGCCTTTGTGTTGGTAGTTTTGGGCCTATGTGAGGCTTCCATGTTTGCGTCCTATGAGTGTGTTAGGTTTAGATACCTATCCATGAGGACGACGATGACATCATTCCATACTAGTATAGGTCCCTGTAGTAGAGGGTTTTACTCATTGCTGCCTATAGCTGGAGTTGTTGACAGCTGACGTCATCACATGGATTCCCTATTCTGGGGAGCACTTGGCCATAGGATTTGAGGATGGGTACCCGACTGGCGTCGAGCACATGATATCCAGCCATAGGATTCCTCTCTTCACTGATGGAGGATGGGAACTCTATTTAGGAGAGCATGCTATTAGGAGCACCACGGGAGAGATCCGTATGTCGATCTTGCCTTCTGCCAGGCATTATTGGCCTGTGTCGTAGTCACCCGTTAATGATATCCCATTGATGGGTGTTAACGGTTTTGCACTGTCAAAGGGTCCCTGCACGCAGGAGATGTTCCAGCGTTGGTGGTCCCCTCGTACTATTGGAGCCCAGACCCACGCTACTCAATTCATGGGGGATATGGTTCCAGGATCCGTGATGATGATAGATTGGCTAGCCTATTTCCGAGATTCGACTCATTTGACACAGATTGACAGTTTGATCCAGTAACTGGACCGGGCACATTTCTTTATCCAGTATTTGGGCAGAGATCCGACAGAGGCAGATTCGTTTGATCCTTCCAGCTCTGGCGCTGGCCCCTCAGATGACCCATTTGGCTTTGCCAGCACAGATCCTCCTTTGTATAGACCTGACATCCCTGCTGATAGAGATCCAGTAACTCAGGAGGAGTTACATCAGGTGGACATGATTGATGATGTAGATATTGACACCATTGTCTTCTTCTGATGTGTATTCTCATTATTTCTTTTGATAGGCCTCTGTTAGATATTGGGTGGTTGTGCCCCATTGTCGCTATATCTTTTAATATGCCTCTGTTAGTAGTAGGGCGTCTGTGCCCCATTTTCCATATATCATATTGCCATCTATTATCTGTAATGCATGTATCATGTTATGTATATGTATATATATCAATAGATATTCAGTATTGACCCCTAGATGGTCTTATGATACGGCCCACACATATGTCTTCTTCGACAGTCAGCCACATAGATCATACCCCACCATTATTGGTGGCATCAAGTCTTAGATCGTGGTATGATAGTATGTCACCATCAGATAGGGTGACTGTAGATCAGCTGTTGTAGCATACTATGACCTTCTTGCTATTTCAGGCTCCTACAGAATTTGTGGAAGGCATGCTGGATCACTGGGTACCGGAGAGGCAGGTTTTCCGGTTTGGGACCCAGGAGTTTACTCCGACTCTGGCGTAGTATGCATGTTTAATAATGCTGCCACTTGATAGACCTTGCGTGCATATAGCTATTAGGGACATGAGTCAACAGTTCATGACCCTCACAGGCCTGAGGCGTAGGGTTGTGCAGGATGAGATCACATCCGGCCATGTGATATCCCAGCATTTTCTGACTGACAGATTTAGCTCTGAGGACAACTATGCTCGGGATTCTGAGGATTTCACCATACTAGAGGACCAGTGGCATTTGGCCATAGTGGATGCATTCTTGATGAGTATAGTGGCATATGTGTACATGCCATGATATATGGACGAGCTAGATATCGTTGTTATCATAGCAGTGAGAGTTCTCAGGGAGGGTCGTATCATCATTCCGATGATTATGGCGAAGACGCTGAGGTCAGCCACGTTTTGAAGCACTTACCCTGCAGGGGTATTCACAGGCAGTTCGGTCATATTGTACGTGTGGTTTATGTCACACTTGAGACCGATTGGGACCTTCCACCGATATGGGTACTTCTTTACCCATGATATAGCTATGTCTTACTCCTTTCAGCCCTCATAATGTATCGACGCTATGTCTTGGTCGATGTTTTTGGCAGAGATCAGAGATCCGTTTGGCATTCTGCCGTGCACAAGGCTTAGCTCACCCTATAGCTTTATTACTCATGCTCTAGGCATGCACTATCTCCCTCTGGCTGGTTTGAGCGGAATGACTACCTACCACCCATTGGCCGTGATGTCTTAGTTTGACCAGTTCCAGGACTTCCATCCTTTTGAGGGGGCGCTAGGTCAGCGTTTAGCTTATCGCCATCTATCAGCAAAGGACCGATCCCAGGTGTATGCATGTTGGGATCAACGTGAGATAGCTGCTTTCTCTGTTAGCCACCCGGGCTGTTTGTCAGAGTATTCTGCGTGGATGGAGATAGAGACTTCATCGGTTGTGGCAGTATCCACAGTACCGAGTAGTGATTCAGACGATGGAGAGCCCATGGAGGACATTGATTCCCACATCGAGGAGGAGTCATTTACTGGGTTTCCAACATCTGCTTTAGATTCTTCTAGTACTAGCACTGTTGTGATCCAGCATTCGGCACAGTACTTTGAGCAGAGTCTTCATCTGATGACCTTCGAGAGAGATCAGGCTAGAGCCTTGATGTTGACTATTACTGATGGGAGAGACGTAACTTTGTTAGAGAGAGATAAGGCATTAGCTCGTAGAGACGCCGCTGTTGTTAAGTGGGATGAGGCCAGATCAGCCGGAGATGCTATGATAGTTGAGAGGGATAGCGCCAAATCTGCCCAAGACGTAGCCATTACAAATAGCACTTTAGTGAGGTCCCTTACCACTGGCATGATTGCAGAGATGAGCACGTACATTGATGAGCATAGAGTCACCATGCAGATGGCTGTAGATCTGTTGGCTCGTGTGGATACCCTTGTACAGGAGACCACAACTTTACCTCCTTCTTCTAAGAGGGATGCCATGTTGGGCTTGATAGCTCGCATATACACCGATTTGTAGATGAGCTTGTATTTTTCTGCACAGACTAGCTTAGCCATTTTGTCATTTACAGTTTACATTGTGTATATAGAACAACATTATATATATAGTAGGGAAATATATTTTTGATCACTTCCCTTTTAGATATGTCTGGATACTTGCTTGATATTTTGCCTGCTTCTTCAGGGCTTGTGATTTTGATGTATTCTGAATTCCTCCTTGATGGATGGACATCTAGTTGTCTCTAGACAGTTCAGAATGGATCATTGATCTGTGTGTACCCCTACCATCTTTGGTGTCTTGGGACTGGGTTCTGTATGGAAATGTGGAGATGAGTGTGGATTTCCTCTCTGAGATTGACCACACCACAGATGGTTTCCAGTACTCCTATTTAGCATGAGCCTAGTTAATTCCATCTCTTATGGATTGGTATTGCTCTTTGAGGTACAACCATAGATTAGATGGTCGTCGAATCTCCTATTCAGGAGGAGTTCAGGTAATTCAGTCCCTTTGGTCTGAAGCCGATGAAATGTAGTGGATTGAAGTTTGATCCCAATATCGTTGACAAGTGTTTGTGTTTTGGTAGGGGTGAGACTGAACCATAAATGGTCGCCACGCATCTGATTCAAGAGGAGATCAGTCAGTCGTGTAGTTCGAACTTTGGTGTAAGAGGTTCAACACTGTATGTGGCAGAAAGGGTGTAGGAATGTTTTTGTTGTTTTTGTATTTGTTAGGAGAAGGGTGTAAGAGATGTTTTTGTTGTTTTTGTTTTATTGCTACTGGGCCATATAACATGGTTGCCTACGTACTCCTATTGAAGAGGAGATCCGATCGACGTAGTTCACCCCTCAGGACGATTTATAGCAGAAGAACTTGATCCCATGTACAAGTCAGACTGCGGGGAAAAAGAAAGTTTGATCCTAAGTTCAGAATAAATTACAGGTGTGAAAAGTTTGATCCCATGTGTGGGGACAAACTGCAAGTGTGAAAGGTTCAATCCCTAGTGGGATAATCGAAGTTGTATGAACGGAGTGAAGCCAGGCTGCTGGCTTGAAGAGTATGCTTCCCTGAGGGGGAAAGTGTGGCGAAGAGTTGTATGTAGTGAAGATAGTTGCGGTTCGCCTTTCCTCTATTAGAGATAATTGGTGATACATGTCTTGTACCCATTGGTCTTCATCCAGCTGAGCGTCTATTAATACTCTGAGGGATTCTATTTCAACTTCTATGGGGAGCACTACTTCCATCCCATAGGTTAATGCGTTGGGGGTTGCCCCAGTGGAAGTGTGCATTGATGTTCTGTAGGCTAACAGAGTAAGAGGCAATAAGTCAGGCCATCCTTTGTGGTTGGCGGACATCTTTTGCATGATCTTCTTGATGTTTTTGTTAGTCACTTCAATAACACCATTCATCTTTAGACGGTAGATGACAGAGTTAAGATGTTTGATGTGGAATTTACTGCATAGCTCCTCCATCATTCTGTTGTTGAGGTTCTTAGCCTTGTCTAACATAATTACCTCTGGTTGTCCATATCGACAAATGACATTGTTTCTGATGAAAGCAATGATGACTTCTTTGGTAACCCTGGGGAAGGAGGCTGCCTCTACCCATTTGGTGAAGTAGTCGATCATGGTGAAGATACAGCGATGCCCATTACTGGCTTTGGGATCGATAGGCCCGATCACGTCCATTCCCCACATTGAGAAGGGCCAAGGTGAACTCATATTGTGGAGCTCCCTTGGAGGGGCGTGGATGGCATTTCCAAAAATTTGACATTGATAACACCTCTTGACGTGATCATCACAGTCAGCTTTGAGGGTAAGCCAGTAATGTCATGTTCTGAGTATCTTCTTAACAAGTAGGGGGTCGCTCATGTGTGGGCCACATACTCCACCATTGACCTCATCCATGAGTCTCTGAGCTTGGTCCTGGTCTAGACATCTGAGGAGACCTAGTCCTGCATCTCTTTTGTAGAGTGCATCTCCGCTCAGGTAGAATTTTATAGCAAGTCGATGGATCCACCTTTTCTCAGTCGGGCTCGCCTCAGCAGGTGTAGATCCATATCGTAAATATTCCTTGATATGCTGATACCAAGGATGTTGGATGGGAGGTAGCTCATCCGATACTTCTCCAACATAGTTCCCATAGGCTGGTGCCTTGTGTAGGGCAAATGTGACACTTAGCATGTGTTCCTTGTCAGGCATTTGAATCAAGGAGGCCAAAGTTGCTAACGCGTCTGCAAAGTCATTCTTATTATTAGGAATGTGTAGAAAGGAGATCTCTTCGAACTTCGAAGCCATCTGTAAAACTTGTTGATGGTAAAGCAGCAAATATAGCTCTTTGGTTTGATAGATTCACGTGGATTGTCCGATTACCAACTCTGAATCCCCAAAGACAGTTAACCGCCTGATGCCCATTGAACGGACAAGTTTTAGCCCCATAAGACAGCCTTCATACTTAGCTGTGTTGTTGGTGCTGACAAACTGCAATTTGACGACGACGGGATACTGCTCCCCCGTACCGGATACTAGAACAGCTCCAGCTCCAGAACCTTCCATATTAACAGCTCCAACGAAATACATTTTCTATGTATGGTATGTATCGTACTGATGGTGTTGCTGAATTTACATTATCCCTTCATCGGGGAAGTAGGTTTCCAAGGGTTTGAAGTCCCCTGAAGGTGCGGCGGCCAGTTGATCCACAATTTCTTGACCTTTGATGCACTTTTGTGTCACATAGACGATATCAAATTGTTGTAGGATTAATTGCCTTCTGGACAGTCGACAATTTAACATGGGTTTATTGAACACGTACTTGAGAGGATCCACGCAGGATATGAGATGGGTTGTGTGACCATGGAGGTAATGTTGTAACCTCATGGAAGCCCATGCTAAAGCACAACAAGTCTTCTCAATTAGAGTGTACTTATGTTCACTGCTGCTGAATCTTTTGCTGAGGTAATAGATAGCTCGTTCTTGGCCTCTATCATCTTTCTGTCCCAACATGCAGCCCATGTCATTGTCACTTATGGACAGGTACATGAACAGGGGAACATCATCCCTGGGTGGTATTAAAATGGGAGCTTTGACTAACTGCTCTTTGATTGTGAGGAAGGCCTTCTGGCACTCGTCGTTCCATTTCATGGAGGAGTTCTTCCTTAACAACTTGAAGATAGGCTCATATGTTGCTGTGAGTTGAGAAATAAACCTGCTAATGAAGTTGATTCTTCCCAAAAATCCCCGTATTTCCTTCTCTGTCTTAGGAATGGGCATATTCGTGATGGCCTGGATTTTGGTGGGATCCAACTCAATCCCTTTGTGGATGACTAGGAATCCTAGCAACTTGTCTGATTTAACGCCAAAGGCGCACTTGGCTGGATTCAACTTCAAGTTGTACCTATGCAACCTGTTGAAGAGCTTTACGAGATGGTCTAAGTGGTCTTCTTCCCTTCGGGACTTGACAATGATGTCATCCACATAGATCTCTATCTCTTTGGGCATTAAGTCGTGGAAAATAGCCATCATAGCTCGTTGATAGGTGGCTCCGGCATTGATGAGGCCGAATGACAACCGTCTATAGCAAAAGGTTCCCCAGGGCGTGATGAAAGCAAATTTCTCATGATCTTCCTCAGTAACTATAATCTGGTGGTATCCTACGAAGCAATCCGTAAAGGAGTACATGTCGTATTGAGCAGTATTATAAACGAGAATGTGGATAAATGGCACGGGAAAGCTATCTTTAAGGAAAGTTTTGTTCAGATCCCAGTAATCCACGCAAACTCGCACCTTTCCTCCAGGCTTAGGCATGGGAACGATGTTGGATATCCACTCAGGATATGTGGACACCATAATAATACCAGCTTAAAATTGTTTCACAATTTCTTCTTCCACCTTTAAACTCCACTCAGGTTTCAATCGCCTGAGCTTCTGCTTGACTAGCTTGAATCCCTCTTTAATGGGAAGGCGATGAAGAACAATGTCAGTGGACAAACCCACCATGTCTTCGTGAGACCATGTAAACACATCCTAGAATTAGGTTAGTAGCGTAACCATGTCATTCCTTTGGGTTGGGGTAAGGTCTGAACCAATCTGGATTAACTTAGGGCTTTCTAAGGTTCTGAGATTGAAGGAGGTGGTTTGATCAAGATTGGGTTTAGGTTTATCTTTGACCCATTCTTTAATCTCCGGAGGCACCTCAATGTCCTCTGTACTTCCATCAAGGCTAAATCCAACTTTACATCAAAGTTACAATCCTTGTAGAGAAGAGGCATCTTATCAGCAAAAGTACAGGCACATCTAAATTCAGGGTCTTGAAACAAAATATGTTTTTACTTAGTATATATGAAATGGTTTAATCATACAAAGTGTTAGCATGTACTAACAAAACAATTACTAATATTGTACAAAAAAGTAAGCACTTATGATATCTACAGGGCAGAAAGAGTTCATGCCCGTTTTACCCTCGTCGACCAATGTAAGGAGTAATGCTTTAATTGTCGAGGGCAAAGTCCTAGTGGACTGCAGTGATGGAGGGGCTGTCATCGTCCCCCTTCTCCCGAATGATGACCATTACGTCTGGGTAATCATCGTCTGGGGTGTATCTATTTGTATGTTCATCATGGACAATGATGCATATGCCTGATATCATTCTGATGATGTCTTGCTTAATTCTTCATTCTTCCTCTTCCATTTTGGGATCTGGAACAAAGACTTCTTTCTCCTTTATCGATATCGGCTTGGGAAATAACATAGACATTACGATGGCTGGCACCTTTACCGGAGGTTGTGTGGACTCAGGATTTGCAGGTGGAGACAATCGCCGTGTAACTGAAGCTGGAGGAATCTGATGATGCTTATATGGATTCCTTTGATTGAAACTGGCAGAATAGCCCAGTCCAGCTGCCCTCGTTTGACTGATCACTTGAATCGGGTGCATAATACCGATGACTTTTATCCAGCCCTTGTCCCGGCTGATGACCCAAAGATATCATTTCTTGAGTAGCCGACATTACTTCGGCGAAAATCCTAGGTGTGGGAGGTGGCGCCCCAATAGGGTGGTAGTGAGTGTTGCTCACCTCTAGAGCATGAAAACTGACCGGCTCAACTTCTGAATTGAAACTGATGAGGGGTATGTCACTTTATTTAGGACATTCTGGTTCAACATTAACCGTGACTAGGCTGTCATTAATGATATATTTCAATTGCTGATGAAGAGTGGAGGGGACGACCCCAACCATATGAATCCACGGTCTTTCTAATAGCAGATTGTATTCTGAATCTATTTTGAGCACATGAAAAGATATGCAGAATGTATGGGGACCAATCTTGATTGGTAGCTCAATCTCTCTGACTGAATTTTGGTCGAATCCGTCGAAATCTTTACTAATCGTATGGCTACTTCGGATACGTTTGAGATTGACGTTCATCTTCAGTAAAGTAGCATAAGGAAAAATATTTAGAGATGACCCTCCATTTATCAAAACTCCAGCTAGCATGTATCCGGAGGACAAAACTGCGATGTGCAACGTCTTTCGATGACCAGTCCCTTTAGATGGTATGTCATCATCAGTGAAGGATATCACATTATTGTTAAAAATGTGATCAACCAAATATTGAAAATTTTCCACATCCACTAATTTTGGCAAGTAAGCTTCTTCCAAAACCTTCAGTAAGATCTTCATGCGATCCTTTGAAGTTAAAACCAAGTCTAGTATAGAAATTTGATGTAGAGCTTCTCTTAAGCTTAAAACCACCTCGGATTAATTATGACCCATAGTGCGGAGGAGGAACTTTTTAATTTTCTCTATGGGTATTTTCCCCTTTGATTTGATGGTAGACTTCATCACCCGTTGGGGAAGATACAATGGATTTTCCTTCGACACTGCAGCAGTTGTATGAGAGGTGGATCCTTCAGCTTCTCCATAATTCCAGGGGATTTTTTGTAAGCTGATAACACGATATTGTGGTCTGAATGACATGTTGATTGGCTTTGGAGCAGCCATTTTCAAAGGATTGTCAACTCCTTTGATTTGAATTACTTGTATTGTGAAAGGTTTGACAGTCCCATCAACCTCAGCAGATATAACTGCTACCAGTCCCTTCCATTTAGAAGGACAAGTATTCTCACTCTCAAATAGCACAGTATCGTCGTCTGCCAACTGCAGGACACCGCTGTCAATTAGATTTTGAATGAGGTGACGGAATGCCCAACATTCTTCTGTGCTGTGACCGCGAGAATGGGAGTGATATTAACATACTCCATCAAAATTAAACTGTCCTGAACGAGAATTAATTAGAGGTAGAAGGAAAGTGATCCTTCCTTCATTGATTAGCATTTGAAGTATCTCCTCCATAGGTTGGCCCAAGTTTGTAAATTCCCTTCTATTGGCAAAATCCCAACGGGCTTTAGCACTTGCTCTCTTCGTCACTTTGTCTTCCAGTGTTTCTTTCTCTGAAGGTGACGAGGGAGTATTCATAACAAAAGGGAGCAGACTAGCATGTTCCTGGCTGACTAATTGGCGTGTGACTTGATGCGTATAGGTCACTAGTTTTGCCAATTCCTCAATATGTTTACACAGAGCTTTCATCTTTCGCTCCATTGTGAACTTGAACTTTGCATAATCCCATTTATCAACACCGTCTTTGATGGTTTGGGATGATTCACCATTAAAATTGGAACTCTGTCCACTGCTCCAATTAATCATATTGACCTCTTCCTCTTTGTGTTGAGGAAGAGGGTTGTCTTGTACGTGAGGTTGATCTGGTTTGGTGACCACGATCTCACCGTTGTCTATTAAATCTTGGATCTTGTTTTTCAAGGCCCAACAATCTTGAGTATCATGTCGAGGTGCCCCGACATGATAAGCACATTTCCAAGTAGCATTGAAACCCCTCCCATTAGGGTTGGCTGGTGGAAGAAGATGCGTAATTTTCTTCTGAGTCATCAGAAGAGTGAGAATGTTCTCGAGTGAGTCCCCTAAGGGTATGAACACTCGAGGGCATTTGACTTCTCCACCTTTTGGTAATGGAGGGTTTGAAGATTGTGCTTGAAAGGGAGTGTAATTTCTCCTCTGGATAGACATGTTCTGATTGCCTTTTTGACCTTGTAGTATCAAGGAAACATCCTCCTCTTTTTATGGACCATCCGGGGGTTGTTTCCAAAATTTCCAGACTGGATGTTCTCAGCAACAATTTTAAGGGCAACTAGGTATTGAATGTTCCTTGACTTCAATCGCATCTCATCCATCTCCCCATGTTTAATCATTTCAGAAAAGGGTATACCAATGACAGCTAAGACTCTCTCGTAGAAAGGAGCTTCTTGTATGTCTATGAAGGTCATGACCATTTCTGATTCCGTCATGGAAGGAATAACTTGAGCAGCAAGGCGCCTCCACCTTTGAGCATACTCTCTAAAAGACTCATTGGACTGTTTCTTGACCTTGGTAATTTGGTATTGGTCAGGAGCCATCTGAGACTGGAAGCTGTATTGAGTGAGGAAGGTGCGAGCTAGCTCCTCCCAACTATGGATCTTTGAGTTGTCTAATTTGGTATACCACGAATGGGCTTCTCCAGTCAGACTCTTCTGGAACAACTGCATTCTGAGCTTCTCGTCCTCTACATAAGATCCAAGTTCTCCAGTGAACACCTTCAAATGTGTGTAAGGATCTCCTAACCCATCATATTTTTTGAAGTCATGAGTTTTAAACTTTTCTACATAATGAACACCAGGGAATATACAAAGGTCAGCATATGAGACACTTCTGTGTGCTCCAATTCCTTTGATCGCACGAAGGGTTTCTTCCATTTGAAAGACTTTCTTCCGGATGTCATTGGTATCTAGATCTCCTTTGAGATGGGTGGTATCATGAATTTTGTTGGTCGTATCCAACTGAAGTTTAGGTACTGTAATGGCTTTATCAGGACCCTTGGTTCCTCCTTGTGTAGAGGATTCAGCATGTACGGGTATCCTCGTACCCTGAGTAGACTGGTGTAGTTCCATAAGCAGAACAACCAAATCTATGATTTGTTTACTTAATCCGTCAAATTCTTTGCGAGAAACTGGATTAAGGTTAGTCTGGTCTGATGACGACATAATTGACTGTAGGCTCGTGGACTTTTTGGATTTTGATCGGGTAATAGGTCTGATTGCTTCCCTGCAAAAGACTTGCGTAGTTTAGTCTTTAGGGAATGTGTAAATTTTTACATGCTATGTATTCGTTCTAGGAATATTATCCTGCAAGGCGGATGTTAGCTGTTTGTAATAGCATGTTTAATTTAAATATGTATGTACACATGTTTCTTCATATTTCTCATTACATGGAGATGAATATGAAATGAAATTACAAGTAATTGACTTTACGAGTAATTTGAAATGAGAAATCATGAAGAGACTTTCCTCCGCGTTTGGTTTATCAGAGGCTGACATATCTTAGGTTACCCTCGCGGCTTTTTGGCATGAAGGTTCCCAAATCATCGCAATTTACTCGACGGGAAATTAATTCGGTCTTTCAGCTGGAGCGAATTTGGGTGGTACCTTTCCTGAGCCTCATTTGAATTAGTCTTCCTATGAGTCCAATAATCAAACACTAGCCCCCTGATGAAGGAACCACACAACATACATTCACATTCAACGTGTCTCACCGTTTATGAAAATGATGACATGTGCGAAGCACTAATATCACATATAGATATATTGAAGTGCAGTAAAAAATTTCATTCGTAAACAATCATCAAATGTAAATGCATCATTCACACACAAGCATATAACAGTTTTGAAAAGATTGTAATAACGGCTTAAGTCCTCTTACTGGTGTCCCCAACAGAGTCGTCACCTGTCGACATCGGGATTTTTATTTGTCCCTTTTCGTTACTTGTTCTTTGGTGTTCTCATGTTAGGTGAGATTTGTTTGAAAAAATAAGTGAAAAAGGTCTGACATGTATCATGTCGACGATGGACTGTTAAAAGTCGCCAGTTGGTTTTTTATATGGTTGTACCAACACAACCGAGAAAAGGTTTGCACATTAACCCAGTGATGTGACACTGCTAAACGTGTCGGTGAAACCGAGATTCATTAGGGTCCGGGGACTTGATTATACAGAGAGAATGTGTTAGGCACCCCCCGACATCTGTGTTACCACGGTGACAGCCACTGTAAGACCCCAACTTTTATGAATAAAGAATAATTTTCTCGAATTATATTTATGAATATTATGGTGTGGATTTGATATAATGTTATAGTTGTGGGTAATATTTAAAAAAATTTCAAAGTAAACAAGTGGTTATATAATATTCGATTGGTTAGGGAATATTCGTTTTAACAGGGAATATTCGAACGAAGACACAATCATTGGTGGACCCCACAACGGAAGTATTGTCGTAGTTAGAAAATGACAGAATTATCTTTTTATAAAAATAACGACGAAAGTGTTATCGTTAAAACTGTTGAACTACCTGGTAGTAAAAGTACAGTAATACGTGTGGTTGTATAGTAGCACACGGTATTGATTATTGATGCTTACGTGAGAAGTCACTCAGTTATACTCAATTATTGCTACAATAATTACTGCATCATATCTCTCATATTATTGATTCAATTATTGTCACAAGATCATCATCCGTGATAATATTTATTATTATTAAATCAATAATTGAGACGACAAAGTTATTCATATTATTATTTGCAATATTGACAATGTCTAGAAGTTCTGTCAAGGAAAGGTTTGGTCACCTAATTGCGTGCCAATAAGGAGAAATCCTTATCGGAAAGCCCCCTTTCCTGGGAACGACCTGGTTGTTAAATATTGTGAGTTATAATATTAATGATGAATAAGTTGTGTTGATTAAAGATGAAATTGATAGTTCCATTGTGTTGGGATTATTAGTGTTAGTGGAAATCGACATTTATTTCGATAATAATTGATGTCTGGAAGTTATATTGAGCAATCGGGTAATTAATCGGATAAATGAGCAATTAATTGCTATTATTTCACATGTTTATAACTATTTGTTCACATGTCTGTACTATTGATTCACATTCATGTACTATTAGGGGAGGTGATTGATAATACTTACATGACTAAATTAAAAATGGAGGTATAGTTGAAGGTATTATAGTGTAATTAGTTTTTTCACATGATTATACTATTGAGTCACATGAATGAACTATTAATTTACATTATTTACTATTAGGGGAGGTGGTGCAAGTTTGATAATACTTGCGGGACTAAATTAAAATGAAGAAAAAGAGGAAGGTATTATATCGTAATATTTGAGCCCCAAAATGTGCAATTATCGAAACTATATTTTCTATAAATAAGCTCATTCTTCCTTCATTTCTCACCAATTCACAAAAGCTTTAGAGCAATTATTATAGAGAGAAATTATAGAGAAAGAAGAAGAGAAGTCTGCTAACCTCACTATTCCAAAGAACCAGCTTTTTCTAAGGTAAGGGTATTATTCTTTCGTATTCATGAAGAGAGTTATTTTCTTTCAATACTCGTAAGGGTTGTTATTACATTCTTTATTATTATGTTGAATAACTTGCGTCATGCCAAGCACCGCATACATGGTGAAATTCTTCTGTTATTCCAGTCTTTATTATTTTGTTGGAATAACCAGTCTGTGCGGTCTATCGCATATCTGGTGAATTCTATTGTTATTCCATTGAGTGTGGATATTGTCTAGATGACAATATTCTTATTAAAACTCTTAGATTATGTTTTATCGTATTTTTCACGACTATTGTATAATAAAGTATTTAATTTTTGTACCATGTATTTGGCGACTCAAGATGGGTGATGTATACCTATTTTGGGGGCATCACAGCCACTTTTCAAAAAACTGTTATATGAATGTGTGTGTGTGTGTGGGTCAATGTGTTGTTATTTGGAAGTAGTGTGAGGCCTCGTACAGAGTTCGACAACAGTTCATATATATAAGTATATATATATATATATATATATAAAAAAGCAAGTAAACGCCCCGGATGTAAAATCCAGGCTCATCGAATAAAGTCCGACAATAATTAATATATATAAGTATATATATATATATTAAAGCGAAGAACGCCCCGCATTAAAGTGTAGGCTCATCGAATGTAGTTCGATTAATAGTTATATATATATATATATATATATATATATATTAAAGCAAATAAACGCCTCGCATCAAGTTCAGGCTCAATGGAGGCATAACTCGATAATGTTAGTTCATATATATAAATATATTTGTATATGCAAACTGAAATAAAACCACGGACCGAAGTCCGGGCATACACACGCAACACGACTCTCAACGTGAAGAATAGTGTGTGCAAAGATGAAGAGAAAGGCTTTAAAGTGTGTGAGAAGGCTTACAGTGGGCTGCCAAAGAAGACTTCTATAACTTTAAGTGGATGAACACTCGGCTCCCGTTGGTAAAAATATGACAGAATATAAGCTCACAAGTGTTTAAAATGAGAAAACACTCAGTTTATAGTGTGTACAGAACAAATTGGACAGGGCTTCCTCGTCGTTTCTCTTGCAAATATGGCCACCCCAAGCCCTCTATTTATAGAGGGGGAGCAGCAGGGGTGCCCCGGGCAATGTGGGTCCCGCTGTCTCGACGTTCGTGCACTCGGATAACGCGTTATTCGCTCAAACCTGCACAACTTTCAATCTGGGAGTCCGATGGAAGCTCTTTCTGAGAGCTACGTAATGACATATAATTTGCCCATTTTGATTCCAGGAAGATGGGTCCATAACAGAAATGGCATTTCCAAGTTTCCATCAGGCAGTTCGTTGAGCCGGTATGAGTAGTTTGCGCTCAAAAGTTAAGATATTGTTCTTGTGGGACTTCTATTGAAGCATTTTGAGTTGAAATGTGTGTATTTGATGTGAGTTGAAGTTGAGTTGGAAAAATGACCATTTTGCCCCTCCCGAGGTTATCTCCGATTTTTGCGCAGTTGTAGCAGTCTTTTCTCAGGGTTATCTCTATTGTTGACTTTGACTATCCTCAGGGTTATCCTTAAGGTTGGCTTGACCTCCTGGGGTTATCTCTAGGCTTTGAACTTGATCCTCTAGGGTTATCTCCGAGGTTGGAACTGATTTTCCCAGGGTTATCTCCGGGGTTGGAAACTGGATCTCCCAGGGCTATGTCCAGGGTTGAAATTGATGTTGTGGTCTTCCAGGGTTGTCTCCAGAGTCTTAAAAAGATGTTTTTGTCCTCCTGCATAGTTAGTAACGTGAAAATGAAATTTCGAGTGTCTACACATGCCCCTCTTTATCATGTTCATGCAATGCAATGGAATGGACATGATAAAGTTTAGTAGACACTTGAAATATGACAAGGTATTTCTAATGATGCAAATCGCAATATAATGAATGTTTATGGTGAATGTCAAAATGTTTTCGTAAATCACAGTTCGTAAATCGCACATCGTATTTCGCATTTTGCACTTCGCTTTTAACATTTGGCCCATCGCACTTCGCAACTCAAACATCGCATATCGCACATCGCATTTTGCATTTCGCATATCGCATATCGCATCGCAAATCGCATATCGCAAATCGCAATGTAATGAATGTTATGATGAATGTTAAAATGTTTTTCAAATCGCTTTACCTTTACTGATTATTGTTGATGTCTATGCTGGTGTTGACTCCAATGGTTTGGCATTTAATCGTTGATGCTTGTTTGATGAAGATAAGTTGAGATGTTTTCCACATCTCTGATGGGGATGACGTTCTAAAATCACCAGACCCTCCCGATGTATTCGCTGGTGGTTTACAACGGTGCCTACCCTGCTGATCACCAATCTTTTTCGGTTCCCACTCGAACGGTGGTATACAAAGATTTCATCGATGAACTGTCTTGATGTCGCGCTGAATTGATGCCAATGGTTTTAGAATATCGCATCTTCCGATATCTTCGCTGAAGTAATATTCTAAGGTTTTCTTCGCCAGACTCTGCCTGATGTTACGCTCACCCCTTTTGAGTTGATTTGGAGTTTCTTTTGCTGTTGGGTGCAGGTGCCCCATTTCCTTGAGCATTTGATTCGCAACCCGACTTAACTAATGACTTGAATGCCGCTGACGTCCCTGGAGGGTGCAACTCGTTCTTTCGCTGCCTAAATTTGAACTTCAATGTAGAGGCCTCAACTGATGAGGACTTGACGCAGGTTAACATGTTTGATGGTGTAAACTTCCTTCGTTAGACCTTTCATCGTTGGCCTTCTGCTCCTGAGTTAAAAACTTTTTTGAGAATTTTCCCCTTCTTTCGTAGGGGCACGCTTATGTCGCCATGATTTCTTTAAAGAGTTATCCCCTTTTTTTCGATGAGAAGCTTGATCCCGTCTTAAGCTCCTTCCATTTCTTCAAATCGCAAAATGCCCCAGTCATTCCATAAGTTATTTCCGGGGATTCATATGAGAAACTCTCTTTGTTGATGAAGTCGCAATTGAGTAATATCCAAATCGCCAATGAGATGATGTGAGGGAAGCTCTGATGATGATGTACCATGCTGATGGTGCTGACTAGCGCATTTTCCTCTTTAGGATGGTTGATAAATGCCCCAGTGTTGAGTTATCGCTATTCCTGAGATTGCCCCAGTCTTGTTGTACGAGTTCCAATATCGGGTTGTTGCCAATTTTGAAATTGCCCCAGCATTGTTTGTTGTCTGGGGCAGTTGCTTTGACAGATGGGATGATAAGACGCCAAGATCGCAAGAAGCTTTTACCTTTGTACCATAAGGTGGATTTGGGATTTGATGTTGACAGCTCTTTCTGGTAGAGATGTCGCTCTGTTAGAGAGATAATGCTCTAACTCATAGGGATACCGCTGTTGCTGAGCGGGATAGTGTTATATCTTCCCGAGATATCGCATGTAGCTGGCGGTGGATCTGTTGGCTCGTGTAGAAACCCTTGGGCAGGAGATCGCAGCGTTACCTCTTTCTTCAAAGAGGGAATCCATGTTGGACTTTATAGCCCACATATACACTGATTTGTAGATGGGCATGTATTTTCCTGCACAGACTAGCTTATCCATTTTGTCATGTACAGTACACATTGTATATATCAAACAACATTATATATGGTAGAGAAATATATGTTGATTCACTTCCCTTTTAGTTGTGCCTTGTTACTTACTTGATATTTGCTTGTTTCTCCAGGACTTTGTGATCTGGATGTATTCTGAACTCCTCCTTGATCGATGGACAGTGAGATGTCTCAAGATTTTCAGAGTGGATCATCGATCTGTGTGTATTCTCTACCATCTTTGGTGTCTTGGGACTGATTTCTGTATGTGGTTATGGATAGGAGTGTTTTTTGTTTTTCCTGTGGTGAAACTGGACCATAAAAATGGCTACCTACGTACTCCCATGTATTGGGGAGATCAAGTCGGCGTAGTTCGCCCCTGGTGTAAGAGGTTCAACGCTGTATGTGGCAAAAATGGTGTAGGAATGTTTTTGTTGTTTTTGTTTTTGTAAGGAGAAGGGTGTAGAAATGTTTTTGTTCTTTTTGTTTTATTGCCACCGGGCCATGTAATATGGTTGCCTACGTACTCCTATTGAAGAGGAGATTAGGTCGACGTAGTTCGCCCCATGTACAGGGCGAATTGTAGATGAAAAGTTTAATCCCATGTACAGGATAAATTAAAGGTGTGAAAGGTTTGATCCCTGGTGGGATAAACTAAAAGTGTGAAAGGTTTTAAAAACCTACGGGGAATGAAGGATCTGGTGATCTGAAACTAGACTACTAGTTAGAAAAGTGTTTTTTCCTAATGGGGCAGATGAGTGTTAAGCGAAGTTGTATTTAATGAAGGGTTAAAGAACCGAAATGACTGGTGATCTAATGATCCAAAACCAGGATGTTTGCTTGATGGTAACCTCTGACATAGTACCGTTTCATGGTGTCCGAATTGATGAGTTGCGGAAATTCATCACCGTCCATTTCCTGTAATCTGAAAAGTGCCTCTTGTCAATACCTCCTTGACAATAAACGAGCCTTCCCAATTCGGGGAGAATTTTCCTTTAGACTGAGCTTGGTTGTCAACGATCTTTTTCAAAACCAAGTCGTGTTGTTTGAACTGTCGTAGTCGAACTTTTCTTTTGTAGGATCTTCTTTACAAGTAGAGAGCCGCTAATGTGTGGGCCACATACTCCCCATGTATTTCATCCATGAGCCTTTGAGATTGGTCCTTGTCCATACATCTGAGGAGACCTAGTCCTGCATCTCTTTTGTAGACTGCATTTTCGCTCAGGTAGAATTTTATAGTAAGTCGATGGATCCGCCTTTTCTCAGTTGGGCTCACCTCAGTGGGTGTAGATCCATCTCGTAAGTACTCCTTGATGTGCCAATACCAAGGATGTTGGATGGGAGGTAGGTCATCTGATACTTCTCCAACATAGTTCCCATAGGCGGGTGCCTTGTGCAGGGTAAATATGACGCTTGTCATGTGTTCCTTGTCAGGCATGTGAATTAAAGAGGCCAAAGTTGCTAACGCGTCTGTAAAGTCATTCCTATTACGAGGAATGTGCAGAAAGGAGATTTCTTCGAACTCCAAAGCCATCTGTAAAACTTGCTGATGGTTAGGTAGCAACTGTAGAACATGTTGAAGAGTTTTTTTTCTTTTTTTTTATGCATTATATCGTGGAAAAGAGCCATCTGGCTCATTGATAGGTAGTTCCGGCATTGATGAGTCCGAATGACAATCGTCTGTAGCAAAAGGTTCCCCAAGGAGTGATGAATGCATTTTTTTCACGATCCTTTTCAGCAACCATGATTTGACGGTACCTCGCAAAGCAATCAGCAAAGGAGTACATGTTGTATTAATCAATATTGTCAATGAAAATGTGGATAAATGGCACGAGAAAGCTATCTCTAAGGCAAGCTTTATTCAGATCCCAGTAATCCATACAAACTCGCACCTTTCCTCCGGGTTTCGGCATGGGGACTATGTTGGATAGCCATTCAGGGTATGTTGACACCATGATGATGCCGATTTGAAATTGTTTCACAATTTATGCTTTAACTTTTAACCTCCACTCAGGTTTTAATCGCCTGAGCTTCTGTCTGACTGGCTTAAATCCTCCTTTAATGTGAAGGCGATGAATGACAATGTCCGTGGATAAACCGACCATGTCATTCCTTTAGTTTGGAGTGAGGTCTGTACCAATCTGGATTTGTTTGGGGTTTTCGCAGTTCAAAAGAGGTGGTTTGATCAAGATTTGACTTGGGTTTGTCTTAGACCCATTCTTTGACCTCCTGAGGTATCTCATAGTCCTCTTGTATTTCCATCTAGTTTGAGTCCAACTTTACATCAAAGTTACAGTCCTTGTGGAGAATAGGCACCTCATCAGCAAGTCTAGGCACATCTAACTTTAAAGTCTTGAACCAATATGCTCTCACTTAATATATAAAACTGTTCAATCACACAAAGTGTTAGCATGTAATGACAAAAGTTACTGCTAATACTGATCAGAAAAAGTAAGCAGTTATTGCTATCTACAGGGTAGAATAAGTTTCTTCCCATTTTACCCTTGTCGAATAATGGAAGGATTTTTGCTCCAATTATCAAGGGTAAAGTCCTGGTGGACTGCAGTGATGGAGGGGCTGTCATCGTCCTCCTTTTTTTGAATGATGACCATTATGTCTGGGCAATCATCGTCTGGGGTGTATCTATTTGTATGTTCATCATGGACAATGATGCGTATTCCTGACATCATTCTGACGATATCTTGCTTAATTCTTCGTTCCTCTTCTTCCACTCTGGGGTCTAAAACAAAGACTTCTTTCTCCTTTACTGGTATCGGTTTGGGAAATAACATAGCCATTACGCTAGCTGGCACCTTTACATGAGGTTGTGCGAACTCAGGATTCGCAGGTGGAGACAATCGTCGTGTACTGAAGCTGGAGGAATCTGATGATGCTTATGTGGATTCCTTCGACTGGAACTGGCAGTATCCGGACCTTGGGTTCCTCCTTATGCGGAGAATTCAGCATATACGAGTATCCTTGTACCCGGAGTAGATTGGGGTAGTTCTTTAAGTAGAACAACCAAATCTGTGAATTGTTTACTTAATTCGTCGAATTCTTCACGAGAAACTGGATTAAGATCAGTCTGGTCAGATGAAGACATAATTGGCTGAAGGCTCGTGGCCTTTTTGGATTTTGATTGGGTTACTGGACCAATTATATCCCTACAAAAAGGACTTATGTAGTTTAGTCTTGGTGAATGTAGTAATATTGCATAATGTGTCCATTTAGGAGTATCGTCATGTGAAACGGATGTCAGTTGACAAGATAGCATGTCAAGTTTTGATATAAAGGGAAGGCATGCACACATATTCCTTCATATTTTCCATTACATTGAGATTTACATAGAAATGAAATTATAAGTAATTGAATTTATAAGTAATTGAAATGTGAAAGTATGAAGAGACTTTCCTCCGTGTTTGGTTTATCAGAGGCTGACCTATCTTAGGTTACTCTCGCGGTTTTTTGGCATGAAGGTTCCCAAATCATCACAATTTACTTAACAGGAAGTTAATCTGGTCTTTCAACTGGAGCGAATTTGGGTGGTGCCTTTCCTGAGCCTCGTTGGAATTAGTCTTCCTACGAGTCCAGTAATCAAACACCGATAGGATAGCCTCCTGGTGGAGGAACCACACAACATACATTCACATACATCGCGTCTCACCGTATGGAAATGATGACATGTGCGAAGCACTAATATCACAAGCAGATATGGTGCAAAGCACTAAGTGCAATAAGAAAATGCATTCGTACACATTCATTCAAATGTAAATGTAACATCCACACACAAGCAGATAACAGTTTTGAAAAGATTGTAATAGCGGCTTAAGCCCTCTTACTGGAGTCCCCAGCAGAGTCGCCACCTGTCAACGTCGGGATTTTTATTTGTCCCTTTTTTGTTACTTGTTCTTTGGTGTTCTCATGTTAGGTGAGATTTGTTTGAAAAAACAAGTGAAAAAGGCTCGACATGTATCATGTCGACGATGGACTGTGAGAGTCGCCTGTTGGTTTTTTATATGGTTGTACCAACACAACCGAGAAAAGGTTTTCACATTGACCCAGTGATGTGACACTACTAAACAGGTCTGTGAAACCGAGATTCATTAGGATTCGGGGGCTTGATTATGCGTAGGGAAGGTGTTAGGCACCCCCCGACATCCGTGTTACCACGGTGACCGCCACTTTTCAAGAAACTGTTATATGAATGTGTGTGTGTGTGGGTCAATGTGATGTTATTTTGAAGTAGTGCGAAGCCTCGTTCGCACCTATATACACAGGGTTTGAATTTGTGTAAAAATTCAGTTTTAAACAAGATATGGCAGTGATGTTTTTATAAAAGAGGTTTTTCAAACCCTTGTGATCAATAGTAATTGAGACTTTTTACACTTCTATTTTTATTAAGTGTTCGACTGGATTGCTTTTAATTTTCTAGATGCAAAGCATCTTCGAGGAAAATAATGTACAAAGTAGTGTCGAATTCCTCGTGGGCATGAAAACCATCTGAGGAGATCCAAACACCGTGAATAATTTACAAGCTGCTTACAACTAAATATGTCCATCACAGGAACCAAATCTAGATCCAGTAGACTGAATCTTTGATCACATGATTCCTAGGCTCACATGATGCCGCAATTGATAAGAAAGCAGTAAGCAGGTATATATATATATATATATATATATATATATATATAAAAGCTGTAAATATATATATATAGACATGATCAGCCACCACGAAGCACCTCCATGGGGGATCAAAAAATGTAAATAAAGCTGTAAAAGCCATCAACCGCCACGGAGGAAACTCCAAGCGGGACAAAACGTAAAGAAAGTTGTAAAAGCAATCAACCGCCACGAAGTAAACTCTAGGCGGGATAAAATATATATATATATATATATATAAGCAAGTAAACGCTCAAGATATAAAATCCAGGCTCATCGAACAGAGTCCGACAACAGTTCATATATATAAGTATATATATATTAAATTAAAAGAACGCTATAAGCCAAAGTTCAGGCTCATCGAGCGTAGTTCGTAAGAAGTTCGATATATATATATATATATATATATATATATATATATTAAATCAAATAAACGCCTGCATCAAGTTCAGGCTCAATCGAGGCATAACTCGATAATGTTAGTCCATATATATAAATATATATGTATATACAAACTGAAATAAAACCACGGACCGAAGTCTGGGCATACACACGCAACACGACTCTCAATGTGAAGAATAGTGTGTGCAAAGATGAAGAGAAAGGCTTTAAAGTGTGTGAGAAGGCTTACAGTGGGCTGCCAAAGAAGACTTCTATAACTTTAAGTGGATGAACACTCGGCTCCCACTGGTAAAAATATGACAGGATATAAGCTCAGAAGTGTTTAAAATGAGAAAGCACTCAGTTTATAGTGTGTATAGAACAAATTGGACAGGGCTTCCTCGCCGTTTCTTTAGCAAATATGGCCACCCTAAGCCCTCTATTTATAGAGGGACTGCGGATCACAACAAGTGTACCTGCGGCTGGCTGGGGTGCCCCGGACAATGTGGGTCCCGCTGTCTCGACGTTCGTGCACTCGAACAACGCATTGTTCGCTCGAACCTTCATAACATTCAATCCGGGAGTTCGATGGAAGTGTGCCATACCATTTCGGAAAGCTCTTTTCGAGAGCTATGCAATGACATATGATTGCCCTTTTTTGATTCCAGGAAGATGGGTCCATGACCAAAATGGCATTTTCGGGTTTCCGTCAGGCAGTCCGTTGAGCCGTTTTGAGTAGTTTGCGCTCGAAAGTTAAGATATGGTTCTTGTGGGACTTCTATTAAAGCATTTTGAGTTGAAATGTGTGTATTTGACGTGAGTTGAAGTTGAGTTGGCAAAATGACCATTTTGCCCCTCTTGGGGTTATCTCTGATTTTCGCACAGTTGTAGCAGTCTTTTCTCAAGGTTATCTCTTAGGTTGACTTGATGTTGACTTTGACTATCCTCAGGGTTATCTTTGAGGTTGGCTTGACCTCCTGGGGTTATCTCCAGGCTTTGAACTTGATCCTCCGGGGTTATCTCCGAGGTTGGAACTAATTTTCCTGGGGTTATCTCCAGGGTTGGAAATTGGATCTCCCAGGGCTATGTCCAGGGTTGAAATTAATGTTGTGGTCTTCCAGGGTTGTCTCCGGAGTGTGAAAAAGACGTTTTTTTTCCTCCTGCATAGTGAGTAACAGGAAAACAAAATTTTGAGTGTCTACAGATATATTATATTTTATTATACAAAGTGTTTGCATAGTGTCTGCATAGTATTTGCATAAAAAAATCATGTGAAATTTTGATTCTACGCCCATGAATCGTCCTAATTTCTACTATGCGTCCGTGATTTTTCCTAAATAGTATTCTTCCATTCTCCTATAAATAGGATGCTTAGTTTAGAATTAAAAATCACACCAGAATCAGAAAATTCTTCTTCTATAATATTGAGCGTATTTCTTTAGAGTTTAAGAAAGCTTTGAGCGTAGAAAACAGTATAAGTTTTCTTCAAGAATATCCCCGCCCTACCAGTCATAAGTACTCTCTTTTTAAGGTAAGGGATATTATTTTTGTTCAATATTCATAAAAAATAAAATTTTCTTCCATACTATGTGGTATGTAAGTAATATTATTTCGTTTTAGATTCCGAATTCTACACTCATTTTGTTAAAGTATTGCTTCTACACTCAGTGAAATTAGTAGAATATCATTGACATTTTCGCTTCATCTAGTATCTTTTCATGAAATATTATTATGAGCATTCTTGATAATTTTAATCTTTTTATGCCGGGGTAGTATTCATGGGGTACCATTCCCGAAGTACTATTCGCATGGTACTATTAACTCGGGGTACTATTCATGATAAAAATTGATTTCTTTTCGGTCCAAATCATTTTTGATACAATATTATTCTTGAATTTTACTCCACAAAGCAGTATCATGTTGACAATTTGGACATTGTGGAATTCTGGATAAATTGAATTATAAATCTTTTAAAATTTATCCTTTTCTTTCATTTAATTGAATTCTTATATCATTGTTATCATCCTCATGCTTATATTGTGATGAAAGCCATCTTTGGCCCGTAGTGCATAGATGGACTGTTGATTGGTATGATTATGACCAGGGATTATTCGGTATAATCATGACCTTTAATGTTACAAATGATGTAGTAAAAGTCATCATTGGCCCGTAGTGCATTAATGGACAGTTGTTGGCATGATCATGATCATTGGTGATAACACGAATATCATTGGCCCGTAGTGCATGGATAATTCATGGATGTGATACTAATGAATATCCTTGGCCCGTAGTGCATGGATAATTCAGTGATGTGGATTATTTATTGAGCTGAGTCTCAACGATAAAATTGATGATAAACTTTTTAAATCATAGAAGATAGTAGATATCATACTCTACTTGACTCTTCTAATGGATTGCTTGTTCCGCTGCAGTTAAAACTTGTTGTTTATTGTATTCTATCAGTTTAACACTGTTGAAGGCTAACGATAATTTATTCTGCATTATATTAGTCATAATATTTCTTACTGGGCTAGTTGAGCTCACCCTTTTACTTTTATTGTTCTCTTCAGGAAATGAGAACGTAGCCGGGACTAGTCGGGGAATGGAGTGACGGTCCGAGATGGTGGATGTAGTAGTCCTCACTAATTTATAAAATAGTTTGTTAATAATTGTAATGAGGACTCCATTTGAGTTTGGATATTGTCTAGAAGACAATATTCGTATTAAAACTCTCAGCACATGTTGTATAATTAAGTTTATATTTGTATTTTGTACTATATATTTGGCGACTCAAAATGGGTGATGTATACCTATTTCGGGGGCGTCACAGTTGTTATTAAAGCTTAGGGATATGATCCCTGGCTAAGATGTGAGACTAGAACTAGGAGGGGGAGACGGGTAAATCCTTCAATAGTATGACCTACCAAAGCTTATTTGTTATTTAATTGGTCGTTCAGAATATAGGGGTATAATGCGTCATGTTAATTAACCCTTGTTTTGTGGTAGTGTTTGAAAATGACATCTGAAAATGTTGAGATAAGGAATGGAGCACATGAGACCGTTGAGTCACCGCAAATCAATAACCAGGATAGTGTGCATCAGGAAGGCAATAATCCTTAGGTAAACAACAACACCGACCAAATGATGAACGATGGGATGTTCAGAGGCTTTCTGTAATTCATGCAACATCAGGCGAGAGACTCCTGTGAAAAATGTACCTGGAAACACTGATAACTCTCGGATGGTTACTGCTAAGCAGTTCAAGGAGTTGGGACCACTGATGTTTTTGGGAAAGCCAGAACCACTTACGGTATAAACATGGATAAAGCAGATCACCAAGATATTTGATGTCTTGGGATGCTCCGAGGAGCAAAAGGTTCCCTTTTTCACCTTCATGTTGCAAGGAGAGGCAGATTACTGGTGGGAATCTGTAAAACGTACTTAGCCTGCCGCACTCAAGATGTCTTGGGAGAAGTTCCAAGAACTGTTTAACGACAAGTACTTTCCCGAAAGTATTCGCCACATGAAGGAGGTGTAATTTATCAAGCTGGAACAAAATAATATGATTGTATCGCAATACAAGGCTAAGTGTGCCGAGTTATCCCGGTTTGTATCCCATTTGATTGATAATGAGGAGAGAATGATGCGAATGTTTCTAAGAGGTTTGAAACCCGAAATACGTCAATACCTCATTTCTCAAAAACGTTTCTTGTATTCAGATGTTGTGAATAAGGCTCAGTTATTGAAGCACCATAATGAGTCAGCCAAACCAAGAGAGAGCAGCCGACAAATCGATAATACCATTGGTAGCAGTCATCGAAGCGGTGATAACAAACATGAGGGAATTAACATGCCAGAAATGGTAACCACTTCGGTGGTAATTATGGCCAAGAAAATAGAAGTTGAAATTTCAAGAAAGAAGGTTCAACAATGATGGAAATACAGCAGCACCAGCACCCATTTTCAAGGAAGGAGAAAGACCACCGATCGTATGCTTCAAACGCGGAGGGGAGGGGCACATCAGTCCTAACTACACGATGCAATCCAAAATATGTTATAATTGCGAAAGAGAAGTTCACCTAGCCCGATTTTATCGTGCAGTGAAGTCAAGTCCAGTTGGGATGGAAACACTAAAGGCTGTCCCACACAAGTCAAAGCTGGTAGTTCAAGGGAGAGCATTTGTCGTGACCTCCCAAAAAGTGAAGAACCCGAACGAAGTTATCGCGGGTAAGCTAATCATAAACTCTTGTGAAGTCTATACCTTATTTGATATCGGTTCTACCCATTCTTTTATTTCTCATACTTGTGCTCAACGTTTAAATTTAACTCCGGAAAAATTAGACTTTGACTTATCTATTGAAGCTCCTTTGCGAGAAACCTTCATTACATCCACTGTTTATAAATCTTGTTTGATTCAAATCGGCACCCTTACATTACCTGTCGATCTCATCGCTTTGAAAATACTTGCATTTGATGCAATTTTAGGGATTGATTGGTTAACTATTCATCATGCCAAAATTGATTGTTTTCGTAAGGTTGTTAGCTTTTGTATTCCTAACCAACCTATTATGCGAATTCAAGCAACCAAACCACTAAAGTCAATCATTGTCATATCAAGCCATAAAGCTATCCGTTTATTAAAAAATGGATGTCAATCTTTCTTAGCCCATGTCACATATATAAATAAAAATACGTCAGATTTGAATGATATTTCTATTGATAATAATATTCCTGATGTATTCTCTGAAGAACTTCTTGGCCTACCCCCAGAGCGTAAAATCGAGTTTTGTATTGACCTTGAACCCGGTACAAAACCCATTTCCAAAGCCTCATATCGAATGGCTCCTACTGAACTTTAGGAGTTAAAAAACTAACTGCAGGAGTTGTTACACATCGATTTCATTTGTCCTAACCTAATCTATTAAAGTCGATTCTAATTGTATATTCGTTATCTTCACGTAGGTTCTTGAAATCTTTAACTCTATCTCCATCTTTTTTAATTCATACGAAATGGGTCTTTGTGTTAACAATATCGCACTTGTAAACATATACGATCTTTTACTCAATGCGTCAGCTACCACGTTTGTTTTTCCAGGATGGTATTGAATGGTATGGTCGTAATCTTTCAATAGCTCGAGCCAACGTCGTTTTCGCATGTTGAGTTCTTGGAAGCTCTTCTCGCATTCCTCGCTCCATTCGAATTTTGTATCTTTTCAAGTTAGTTGAGTTAATGAAGTAGTGATTCGAGAAAATCCTTCCATGAATCTTCGATAGTAACCAGCAAAGCCTAGAAAGATACGTACTTCAGTTTCTGACTTAGGTTGCTCTTAACTGTGACTCATATCCCAATCTTGGATAGCACGTCACATTGGTACCTATCGTTTTACCACCACATAAATATAGCATCCCCTACGGAGAGTCTGGCTTGGGTGCATTCCACAAAGGAAGTCACCAGATAGAGGCTCGGGTACTAACTCCTGCAGTTGGGTTTTTTAACTCCTAAAGTTCAATAGGAGCTATTCGATATAAGATTTTAGAAATGGGTTTTGTATCGGGTTCAAGATCAATACAAAAATTCAATATCATACTCTGGGGGTAGGCCAGGAAGTTCTTCAGGAAATACGTCAGGAAATTCACTAACAACAGAAATATTATTCAAATCTGACGTATTTTTTTTCAAGTCCATGACATGAGCTAAGAAATCTTGACATCCATTTTTCAATAAACAAATGCCTTTAAGGCTTGATATGAAAGTGTTTGACTTTAGTGGTTTGGTTGCTTGAATTCATATAACAGGTTGGTGAAGAATATGAAAACTAATAACCTTACGAAAATAATAAATTTTAGCATGATGAGTGATTAACCAATCAATCCCTAAAATCACATCAAATGCAAGTATTTTCAAAGAGATGAGATAAACAAGTAATGTGATCATCCCAACTTGAATCAAGCAAGATTTATAAACTGTAGATGTAATGAATGTTTCTCTTAACGGAGTTTCAACAGATAAGTCAAAGTCTAATTTCTCAGAAGTCAAGTTCAAACGTTGAGCACAAGCAGGAGAAATAAAAGAATGGGTAGAACCAGTATCTAATAAGGTATAAACTTTGCAAGAATTTATGATTAACTAACCCATGATAACTTTGTTTGGGTTACTCGCTTTTTGAGAAGTCACGAAAAACGCTCTTCCGAAACCACCGACTTTGTTTTGTCTGTATTCGCCTTTGGTGCCACTGTCCCAACTAGACTTGATTTCTCTACAGGACAAAATTGAGCTATGTGAACGTCTTTTCCATAACTAAAACATACCTTGGAAGGCTGTGAACAGTTTGGACTTATGTGTCCCTCCTCTCCGCATCTGTAGCATCTAACTGGCAGTCATTCTCCTCCCCTAGAATTTGTTTCTAGTGCTACTGGTGCTACTGCTGCTGACGTCTTCCCGTTATCGTTAAATCTTCTCTTCTTAAAATTTCCAATTGAATTATTTCTTCTATTATCTTGGCCATGATTACTACCGAAGTGGTTACCATTTCTGGCATGATAATTTCCTCCACGATGGTTATCATTGTTCCAATGGTCATTGCCACCGAGTACGATTATTATCGTGTTGTTGGTCGTTATCTTTTGGTGGAGCTGAATCATAATCCCACTCTAATAACTGAGCCTTATTCACTACATCTAAATACAAACACAGTTTGTAAGAAATGAGTTATTGACGTATTTCGGGTTTCAAACCTCGCAGAAACATTCGCGTCATTCTCTCCTCATTATCAACCAAATGGGATGCAAATCGGGACAACTCGGTAAACTTAGCTTCGTACTACGACACGGTCATATTGTTTTGCTCTAACTTGATGAACTCTACCTCCTTCATGTGACGAATACTTTTGGAAAAGTACTTGTCGTTGAATAATTCTTGGAACTTCTCCCAAGACATCTTGAGTGCAGCGGGCTGAGTACGCTTTACGGATTCCCACCAGTAATCTGCCTCTCCTCGCAACATGAAGGTGGCAAAGGGAACCTTTTTCTCCTCGGAGCATCCTAAGACATCAAATACCTTGGTGATCTGCTTTATCCATGTCTCTGTCGTAAGTGGTTCTGGCTTTCCCAAAAACTCCGGTGGTCCTAGCTCCTTGAAATGCTTAGCGGTGACTATCCGTTAGTTACCAGTGTTTCCACCTGCATTTTGAAAAGTAGTTGTTGGGAGAATGCATATTATGATTTGATGTTTAAATGTATATGCTCATGATTATTTGTAAAGTCCTTCAAGGAATATATGTACAAGGACTTAGTGATAGATCAAATTTGTTAGGTTGATCTAAGCTCTTAACGTGTATCATTCTGAAAATGAATGTATAGATAGAAAGATCAAAGCTGTTTGGTTGATCTTGAGATGTAATAGATAGGCTTCGAAGGATTCGTAGTGTATAAATCTAATCAACATAGCAGAAGTCAAGGAAGAAACGTAAAGGTTCAAAGATCGTAGTGTGCCTGCCTTGAAGGGCCTCTTCGGAAATCGTAGAGTGGTCCAAACGTTTGCCGAGCCAACTCAGAGATCATAGTGTGCTCTCAGAAACGTAGAGTTTACAACTCAAGCAAGCGAAGATCGTAGTGTGCAAAGATTTAAGAGAAATCGTAGTGCTCTCGCCTGATAGCATCAGACCAGGCACCAAGGAGACAAGTCACCACGATCTGAATCGTAGAGTACTACGATCTGAATCGTAGAGTATCACGGTCTGGATCGTAGAGTATCATCTGTCTTGTGTCAGAAATGTCAAGCCTCATGATTTGTGTGGAGACAAACTTCAACATATGAGAAATGGATTCTAAACGTTGCAGTACTCACCAGTCCCAAAGTCATAAGAAATATCCTTAGTATGCAACAAAGAAGCGTATTGAAGAAGCTAAGGAAAGTACCATTGGTAAGGGGGGAAACACCTTTTCAGGTGTTAGGTGAGAGCGATCTCATTGTGTCCGATTGGGCCAGAATGCAATTCAGAAGATGTGCAGAAAAGTCTCCATCAAAGATTAGAAAGGTCAAACGCATTTAATGCCTCAACGGATGGATCCAACGGATAGTTTTGACGATAACATATATGCAAATCAAGCAGATGAGAGAGATAAGCAAGAATTGAAAAAAAAACGTGAAGAACTCAAAAAGCTCAACTCTACGATCTGAGAAATAGAAAAGCTTGCTCAGCTACTCAATTCTTTCGAACAAGTGCTTAAACAGCAACTGAGTAGCAACCATCAAGAACTCAACTTCTACCAATCAACTGAAGAAAAGTACCAAGTTTGCTGGACTTGAAGAGTTCTAAGTTAACTGTAAGAGAGCTAAGTCTGCTGGACTTGAATAGTTCAAGAGTGAACTAAGAAGTTCCTAGACTGCTGGTCTAGAAGGAATCTCTGTGATTCAGAAGTTGTAAAAGACATCCTTAGTGGATTTCCTACTCAAGGAGTAGAAGAGTGGACTAGGAGCTTTAAGTGCTCTGAACCACTTAAAACGACTATGTCTTTTACTTTCATACGATAACTGCTATATCTGCCATAACTTCTATAACTGCCTCACTCTCATAACTCCACTACTTCGTAAAGGAAATTAAAACAAACATTAATTCCGCTAAGTTTTAATCATCATCAACGAACAAGTTTAAAACGAAAAGATTTTTTAAATATCTATTCAACCCCCCCTTCTAGATAACTATTGTGCCATCTAGGAACTAACAATTGGTATCAGAGCAGGTTCTATTTTACAACTTACAAGCTTTAGTAGATCCAATGGCACACGCATTTCAAGCGAATCAAGGATCAAGGAGGCAAAGAAGCCACCAATGTACAACAAGGATAAATTTGCAACTGGAAAGTCGGGGATGCAAGACATACATGGACTCAATAGATGAAGATCTATTTGAGACTTCAATTCGAGAATGGGCCCTATGTACCAACAAAGCTTACACCAACCATTCGACGCATCAAGCAAAGAATACAAATTAAAGTCAAATAAGAGTGGATGATAACGAGAAGAGAGAGAGTCATCAACTTGGAAAAAAGGCCAAGAACATCCTGTTTCAATCCTTAGAAGACGATCTGTTCGAAAACGTTGTCAACAACAAAACAGCTAAGGAGGTTGGGGAAGCACTGCTCATCATACACGAAGGAACTTAAGAAGTAAGAGAAAATAAACAATCACTCATGACACAACAGTATGAAATGTTTTCTCATGTTCAAGGAGAAAATGTAACTGCAACAAACCTCTCAGAGAAGAACTAAAGAAGAAATCACATGCAAAGAAGGAATACAAAGGCAACAAAAGGCCTCAGAAGAGAGACAAAGGCCTGGTAGCTGGAGGATCGTGGAGTGATTCAGATAATGACTCCAATCCTGATTCCGGAGATGATGAAGAACCACAAATGGCTAATCTGTGCCTAATGGCCAAACATGCAAAGGACAAACAAAATTTCAACATACATGATGTAAGTCTCGATGAGGTATTTGACTTCAACTCTCCTGATGTAGACATAAATGATTTAAGAACTGCACTGCATGGCATAACCACTGATCTACATCAATATATGAAGAGGTTTAGAGTTTTGTCTAAGGATCATTCACTCCTTCAAGAGGAGAAAAAGAAAGTTCAAGAAGAGCTTGAAATAGCCCTTCTAAGTACTAACCTTCTCTCCAAGCTTGAGGCTGAGAATGAAATCTTAAAACAGACAAATAAACTCAATACACAAAGAGAGTCTAATCTAACCACTAAAATTGAGGAACTAGAAAAGACTATCTCTATATGGAACAAATCCTCATCATCCATGGACTCCCTACTCTCTAGTCAGAGAAGTACATTCGACAGAACAGGCCTAGGCTTTGGGGAATCCATCTCAGAGCCATGTATGGAAAAGACACAGGAAACTAGCACTAGTAATGCCTCAAGTTTTAGTAGAAGCATTATCTTTGTGAAATCCTCACAGAAGGAAGAACCAGTTCAACCTTGTTCTACTGTTTCCATTCATACTCAAAGGAGTAAAGGATCTCATGCTGGCCTAGGCTTCATAAAAGAGAAGAGTAACCTAACCTCTACTCACCAACCTCGAAAAAATCGTAGAGTTAAGTAAGACCAACTCTACGAATCAACTGGGAAGGTATAATGGAGGTAAGGCACACTCGTCACTATTTATGAAACCTAAGGACACGTTGAAGAATGAGAATCAGTTTAACAGAAGGATAACTAAAGAACCACATAAGTCCAAATGGAGGATGAATTACTATACACACATAGGCATGCATCATACTAGATGTTTTATATGCAATAAATTTGGTCACAAGGCTGCCAAGTGTTATTATAATTCCATGCATGTGAGACCCAAGATCAAACAGATTTGGGTCCCCAAGGGAACTAATAAAATAGGACCCATGCAAATATGGGTACCAAAATGAAGGTTAAACTTTATGACAGGAAAAGAGCTCCCGATCACAACCTGGTATCTAGACAGTGGATGGTCAAGGCACATGACAGGGTATCTAATTACATAGAAAAGGAGGGTCCCTCAGTCATCTTTGGAGACAATGGCTAGGGCAAGACAAGAGGATACGGCTCTGCTGGAAATGGTGCAGTATAGTTTAGTAAAGTAGCATATGTGGAAGGTCTCCAACACAGCCTTCTAAGCATCAGCCAACTCTGCGACAAGGGTCACCAAGTAACATTCCTCAACAACCAGTGTCAAGTCAGAGATCTAAAGACTTCTGTTGTAAAGCTAACCGGGACAAGAGAAGGAAATGTCTACATAGTGAATCTTGGTCAACTAAGCTCAGACAAGACAATATGTTTTCTGGAAAAAGCATTTGAAGAAATGAGCTAGCTATGGCATAGACAGTTGTCTCACTTAAACTTCAAAAGCATGTCCAAACTGGCATCAAAAGATCTCGTAGCTGGCCTACCTAAGTTCAACTTCATAAAAGAAAGGCCATGCAATGCCTGTCGACTTGGAAAGCAAACAAGAAGCTCATTCAAGAGCAAAACTGCTAACTCTATCGACAAGCCCCTGCAGTTGCTCCACATGGATCTATTTGGGCTAATTCCAACAACTAGTCTTGGAGGAAAAAGATACTCTCTAGTTATAGTCGACGACTACACCAGATTCACATAGGTATTCTTCCTAACTTCAAAAGATGAAACGAGCTCCCAATTAATCAAGATGTTCAGATTGGTGATGAACGAGAAAGGAGAGAAAATTAAGGCCATAAGGAGTAATCATGGAAAAGAATTCAACTTCTCAGAAATGGACCAATTCTGCACAGACAATGGCATCAGTCATAACTTCTCAGCTCCACAAACTCCTCAACAAAATGGAGTAGCTGAAAGAAAGAACAAAACCTTGATAGAGGCTGGAAGAACTCTACTAGCAAAGCAATTTCATCCGCTGAATACTTCAAGCGGAAAGTCGCCAACACTGCATGCTACACGCAGAACAGATCACTAATACACTCTACGATCAAGAAGACGCCCTACGAACTGTGGAAAGGAAGAAAGCCAAGTGTCAGCTACTTTCATGCTTTCGGTTGTGCATGCTACATTCTCAACAATGGAAAGCAGTACCTGACAAAATTTTAGCCCAAGTCAGACGAAGTAATCTTTCTTGGATATGCCACAGACAGTAAGGCCTACAGAGTGTTCAACAAGAAGACACTGAGTGTTGAAGTCTCGATTCACATCATCTTTGATGAAACAGACTTAAGACAACATAGTACTTCAAGACACTACGACCGATAGTGCAGACACTATGAATGAAGTCGTCGAGCTCAACACTACGATCGTAGTGCCAGATAGTGAAATCGTTGAGCAAGAAAATGAGATCGTAGAGAGGACTATGCAAGACAACGAACCTCCACACCAAGAAGAAGAAATAGATCTTGAAGACTTAAGACAAGAAGACATCAGGACAGATGTACCAACTGGAAACAGATGGGCCAGAGATCACACTCAAGATCTAATCATTGGAGATCCGAGTGCTAGAGTTAAAAAAAGAGCTGCCACCCAAAATGAATGCTTTTATCTAAGCTTCCTGTCACAAATGGAACCAAAAAAGATAGAGGATGCTATGGAAGACTCCAGTTGGATAGAAGCCATGCAGGAAGAACTCAACCAATTTGAACGAAGCAAAGTATGGAGATTGGTACCAAGACCAAAGAGTCATCCTGTCATTGGAACCAAGTCGGTCTTCAGAAATAAAATGGATGAAGATGGAGTTATAACCAGGAACAAGGCAAGATTAGTGGCAAAGGGCTACTCTCAAGAAGAAGGCATTGACTACGATGAGACATTTGCACACTTTCGCACTAGAAGCCATCGAATCTTCATTGTCTTTGCTGCTCACATGAAGTTCAAAGTCTTTCAGATGGATGTCAAAAGTGCATTCCTAAATGGAGAACTCCAAGAAGAAGTCTATGTAGAGAAACCTCCAGGTTTCATCAATCCATATCTTTCCAATTATGTTTATAGATTAGACAAAGCCTTATATGGTCTTAAACAAGCACCTAGAGCATGGTATGAAACACTAACTAACTTCTTGATGTAAAATGGGTTCATTAGAGGTAGAGTAGATACCACATTATTTCTTAGAAAGCATAAAGATAAAGTCTTATTAGTTCAAATATATGTTGATGATATTATTTTTGGTTCTACTGACGAAAAGTTATGCAAGAGATTCTCCAAGTTAATGCAGAGCAAGTTTGAAATGAGCATGATGGGTGAGCTGAATTTCTTCCTTGGACTACAAGTGAAGCAGACTGATGAAGGAATCTTCATAAACCAAGCCAAGTATATCAAAGACTTACTTAAGAAGTATGGCATGGAATCAGCCTCTCCCATGAAAACCCCAATTGCTCCTACAACCAAACTTGACAAAGATGAAAAGGGTAAAAGTATTGATATAACTCAATACAGAGGTATGATAGGCTCTCTTTTATATCTAACTGCCAGTAGACCAGACATTATGTTTGCAACATGAATATGTGCTAGATTTCAGGCTAACCCTAAAGAATCACATTTATCTATTGTAAAAAGGATTTTCAGGTATCTCAAGGGTACACCTTACTTGGGGCTTTGGTACCCCCAAGGAATCCTCATTTGAACTAACAGGATACACAGATGCTGATTTTGTAGGCTGCAAAATAGATAGAAAGAGTACTAGTGGAACCTGTCAATTGATAGGAAACAGACTTGTGTCCTGGTTTAGCAAAAACCAAAACTCAGTGTCTACTTCAATCGCAGGTGAATACATTCTTCTTTGGCAAATTCTGTGCTCAGATCCTATGGATGAAAAATCAGCTAGCTATTATGGGTTTGATTTCAAATCCATTCCCATTCACTGTGATAACACAAGTGCCATAGCAATAACTCATAATCCTGTTATGCATTCTAGAACTAAGCATATAGAAATAAGGTATCACTTCATTAGGGATCATGTGCAAAATGGAACTATATCTCTACAATATATCCCTACTAAAAATTAACTTGCTGATGTTTTTACAAAACCTCTAGATGAATCCAGATTTAATAAGTTAATAAGTGAACTAGGCATACTAAATTTACAACCATAAAATATATGCTCTAGATTGTTCTAACCATAACAGATACAAAGGCTAAACTCAAAATCGTAGACATGATCAAGGGAAGTCCACGATCGTAGAACTGAAGTGACATGAAAGAAAACGATCGTAGTGCAGACTCAACGATAGCAGAACCTCAACCATCAAGAGGAGGATCATGTGATGATAAGTCTCAAAACAAAGCAATATCTCTGATAAGCGCCTCAGGAACAAACCTAACCCTTGACTCACTCCAAGAGGTTCGCCCTTCCTAAGTTGCCTTAAAAGAATGCTATGTCAAAAACTAATCACAAGGATCCGGTTAGACTCGACGATCGTAGCTCAGACATGACGATTTCTAGACAGACTCGACGATCGTAGCTCAGACACGATGTTTGCTGGACAGACTCGACGATCGTAGCTCAGACACGATGAATGCTGGACAGATTCGACGATCGTAGCTCAGACTCGACAAATGCAAACCAGACTCAACGATCACAAAACTACCTCAACGATCATAGTCCTCCCTAAGGACACATCAACTTTGCAAGAGCCAAAGGCAAATCAGTACAATCCTTATCAGTCAAACTCGTAGAGTCAAGCAAAAGTCGACACCTGTCCCACTAAGCAAAAAGGAGAGAGGGAAGTTACAAGTACAAATTGAAATCGTCTTTTTGAAATCAGAAGTTCAAAAGATTATCTCTCTCATCCTCTCTCAAAGGAAAACCCTAAATCAGAAGAAAGCTCAGTCAAATCACACTTCTAGCAAGAAAATCAATGGCGGCTACCAGTGTTATCTCCGGCTACAGACTCTGTTTTAACGAGTTCAAAATAATGAACCCAAATTTCACAAAACTCTGGCTCTACTAAAGAAGGCGGGTCTCGAAGAAGCCTTGGGCACAGACACATTGATCTATCCCAAGCTAGTGAAAGAATTCTACAAGAATGGTGTGTTTGAATACAACACCATCACTACGAGAGTAAAGGAAGTGGAAATCAGACTGAAGGCCGAAGATATCAACCTCACCCTAGGTCTCAAAAATAAAGGGTATCCAGTCATAGATAGCGTAGACTTCCAAGAGGGACTTAAAAGAATGCATCACAAGAAACTCGCCTCTGTGAAAGGATACAAGAAGAAGGAGTTTCCACAAAGGTATGAATTTCTAGCTAATATTGTTGGGAAATGTATATGCTGCAAGAGCTCAGGTCATGACTCTGTGAATGAAGTACAACTCAAGCTCATGACTGCCATGTGTTTTGGAATACAACTCAACTATGGAGCCCTATTGCTTGATTGGATTGGAAAGTGGATCATCAGCTCAAAGAAGTCAAAAAGCCCTCAAAAGATGCTCTACAGGAGATTCATAAGTATCATTCTACAGTCTGCTCTGGGTGACAAAATTGGGGACGAAGAAGGAGAAGCTATCAACCCAAACAGATGAATGACCCAGCAACTGTTTGAAAATTGGAAGAGGAACCCAAATTGAGTATGTTCAAGATGACGACCGAGTCCAGTGGAAGAACTGGTGATCTGAAGGATTCAGGCCTTCCAGGAAACATGTCTGTTGTCAAGGAAATCGTAGAAGAAGAAGAAATAAACAAAGAAGAGCCCTCTATACTTGTTAGAAAAAGCAAGGGCAAAAGGAAGCTTAAGGCAAGGATGGAAGAAGAACCCCAGGGATCCACAACTGATAAACTAGTAGAGTCCTCTGACATTGAGACTCTAAGAATTCGGAAAAAGAAGCAACAGCAGGCTGAGGCTGAAGAAGATAGAGCCACCATATCTCAGCTGCTGAAGAAGAGTAAAACCAGCCACAAACCCGAAAAGCCATCCATCTCCTCAATCGTAGAGTCTCTACTGATCGTAGAGATTAGACCAGAAACATAAGGCAAGGAAGTAGCTGCATCAAGCATGTTGGCTGTTCAAGAAAGTCCTGAGGTTGTGGCTCAGCCTAGAAAATCAAGAAGGAAGCTGGTCAAGAAATACATCCTTGAGAATGAAAAAGTGCTCAAGAAGGAAGACAAGAGCATGGTTGCCAAAGAGGAACTGACCAAATCAAGTCAAGAGGATAATGCTCCAGCTGAGAGGGAGATCCCTAAGATTCTAATGATAGAGAATACATCAGTTGAGGGGGAGATGCCTGAAGCTCTAGAAAATGCTCCAGCTGAGGGGGAGCTTTTGAGCTTATAAGAAGATGATCAAGTTGAGGGGGAGCCTCATGATATCTCCATGGCAGAAGAAGAGGTCCCTACCAGAAATGAAGAAGAATCAGTGCAAGAACATCAAGAGGCCATTGATATAATGGAATCCTCCAATGAGAACAAAGAAGGGGAAGAAGGTGATGATGACCTTGAGATCACTGGTGTGGGAAAAGATGGGTATAGAAGCTATCTCTACAATCAAATGTTCTCTTACCTACCCATGATGCCATATCATCAAGCCCAAATCCTAAACTCTTGGAACCACATGTTCGGGAGTTTCAAAGAGTATCCGGCCATCTCAGTACTAATCAATGGTTTCCCAGGAAGATTCAACTTTGCCAAGAAATTACTTACCAACAACTCTTCCTCAAAGGATAAACCTAAGGTACTGTCTATCCCAACCCTCTTCAGAGTTAATCACTTGCCATCATCCTCATTTAGCCAATTTTATGAATTCCCACGATGGTTGGAAGTGATACTTCATCCACTACATCAATTTCTAGTTGCAGAATCCCAAAATTCTGTAACTGAGGAACCAAATGCAGTCAACTTCGTAATGCCCCCACAAACTATCGTCTCTACGATCACGGACTCTAGCCTCATTGCAGAGTCTCCACCTCAAATCGTAGAGTCACCAAACTCAAACATCCAAACCAAGGCCCCTCCATCAGATATTCCATCCTCATCCTCCAATGAATATTTTAGCCTTGATCTTGCTCTCTACTCCCTGCAAGATCAATCCCAGAAATCATCCCCTCCATTCAACAATCCTCAACCCAGTGATCCACTCATAAATCTGCCCGCGAAAGATGACTTGAATGAAGTGTCCAAAAACATGGTCAAGAACATCGATGAGAGCCTGAAAACTCATACAGAAGTCATTCATCTCAGGCTAACTCAAATGATCAGTGCTGCAAATAATCTCCCAGGCACTCTGAATGCTGAGCTTACAAAGAAGCTGAGGGAAATTATCAAGGAAATGATTCAAAGCATGAAGGACAGAGATGAAATTCACTTCCGGATAGCCACCAAACAAAGAGAGGTTGTTCTTGAATTACAGAAAACTTAAGAAGCCCAAAATAACCTTATGATGGAGAACATCATCAACCTGAAAGCTTTTGTCAAAGAATTTTAGAAAGCCTATGTAAACCAGGAACAACAAATTGACACTGTTCTCACTGCCCTCCGAAACAAAGAAGCTAGATCTGAAGCCCTGATCAAGGTAAGTCGAGAGGACATTGCTCAAACACAAAGCCAACTCAACGAGCTTGTCCAAGGAGTAAATCGACTTTCTATAGATATTCGAACCCTTGATGCTGACATAAAGGGGGAGAATAAAGGAAAAGGAGTTCAAGGAAGCCAGGGAGGCCAAGGTAGAGGCAGAGGAGGTCAAAGAAGCCAAGAAAGTTAAAGTTTAAATTCTTATTGATGATTATTTGATATAATTGTAACGTTTTGATATATATATTTGATTGAATAAATAAATGATTGAATTATAAATGATTTTATTCTTTGCGTAATATAATTGTTAACATAATAAAATTCCTTAGAATAGTGATACAAATTATATAGTTTCAAGTATGTGACTTGAACATGAGATTATAATTACAATTAGTATCATTGTTCTTAAATGTCCCTAATCGAGTATCATTGTTGATGGGACAACAATGATGCATTGAGAGACTAGTATGTGGATTATTGATGACCAAATCTCATTGGTGTAAATATATGAGATATTAAGTCGATGCATAGGTACGTGTTAGAGAACGATGTCTTTGGGACGGACCCACCATGAGAATTCTATATGGAGCATTATGCGAAGTGTCATTAGCAATTCTCATAGTGACAATGATGTAATGGTCCTCCGGCACGAAATCGCTATATTACTACACGAGAATTTATGTACTTTGATATCATCAAATGTCACCTTTAATAGGGTGGACTATAAAGGTGATTATTGGGTTCATCATGAATCGTGTGAGAAATATGAGTGATCTAGATGGAATTTAACCATCCTATATATTATGGGTGATATCCATAGGCCTCTTGATTGAGTAGGACTATGAAATGCATGGCCATGCTCAAATAGTGATTTATTTCATATAGTCTACTCATTGATCAAGAAAACTTCAGATTAAATTATGAAGAGTATGACACATTCCATGACTCGAGTTTAATCTAGGATATTAAGGTTAAAAGGATTAAATTACATTGAAACATTGGTCACGAAAAAGGTTGCATCGAATCATCGATCTTATTATTACTTGGGTAGCGATGATGCATTACTAGATGTCGCTCAACATTTATAATTTTATAATATGATTTTAAAATTATTGTCAACGTAATAATAACCTATAAGGTCACACACATAGAACGTAATTTAAAGGAAATTAATTTAAATTTTAAGGATTTAAATATATTAATATGATTAATAGTATTTAAATCGAATTTAAATTAAAAGGATAATTTGTATATATGTATATTAATTAAGTAAGACTTAATTAGAGATATATATATATATAAATTCGGATTTTTTGAAATTAGGTTTTGATTAATACCTTTTAACTACTATATATATGATATATAGCGACCACTTAGGAACACAATCAAAAACTTACAAACCCTAGCCGCTCTTAGAGAGAGACTAAAGAAAAGTTAGAAAATCTTGTTCCTTTGGTGGCTAATATATGACTCCTTTTATTATTGAGAATCGTTCGATGATTTAAATGCGTTCGATGTGGATACCGTAGAGGCGTAATCTGAGTGAGCAATTGCGTTGGAGATTGAGGCGTTTTGAAAATTCAATAATCGGTATAATATCTAAACCACTGAATTAATTGTTTTTCGCATGGATCCTGTTTTTAGGGTTTTGGAAATTGCTTTAAAATTTTAATTTCCTCTGTGCGTTTAAATCTAAAGAAACCCACGGTGGTATCAGAGCTACTTGCGAAACGATTAATTCAGATAACGTGTTTAATTATTTTCGATATATATGATATGTGATGATACAATTTTACCGATGCGAAATTGATTATATTATTTTTCGATATATATGATATATGATGATCTGATTTCTTTGAAATGTTAATTGAGTATATGATATTACGTAATCAACATATTACGGTATTATGAATATCGATAATCGATATGCATGTATATGATGTTACATTAATTGAGTATATGATATTATGTAATCGACATATTACGGTATTATGAATATCGATAATAGATATGCATGTATATGATGTTACATTAATTGTATCTTATATGGCGTAATAACGATTATACAACTTATGTTCTAATTGGATTAGAAGTATGATTCAGTTTAATATGATTAATTGAAAGCTGGACATATATGATATATCTAGGGTGTATTATTATTATGACTATTTTGGTGGATTAAATATATGATTAAAGCTATTTGAGAGATTCAGTATGAAAAAATTACTCTGATTCTGATTGTAGTTCAAAAAATTTTCGATTTGAGACCACCCACATTGATTGATCGGTCGGTGAGAGACCACACCATGTGGGAGACCCCCCTTAGACCCCGTCGTCGTAGCATATACGATGGTCGTGACCCCAATATATTATATATAGTTTTCTTTAATTATATATAAATTGTTATGTCCTTATTGTGATATATGCATGGTGCACTGATTATGGCCTTTTGACCCATAGGTTAGTGGTTTTGGTTTTGAAATACGGCTTGCATGTCGTGCCTTTCTATAAATTCTAATGTAATATTCTCTTCTCATCTAAATCCCTCGAATGTAACTCGAGGTTTCTTTATATCATGTAATAATTTGTAATCGATGAAGATGACAAGATGGAGAACACGATGGAAAGATGATGATGGAGAGGAGGCACATGCTTGAGGAAGATCAAGGAAGCTATTTATTTTAAGATCTTTTACCACCTTAGATTGACCTTGATCTTTCATTAGCTTGAAAAAAGATTGACGAGAGGATTGGGCCATAACTATGACACATTTAATTTTGCACTTTATTTATGCTTGTATGCGATATGATATGATAAAATAATGTGCATGCTTAATAAGATTAAAATTGGTGAGATCTAAATTAATTAATAAAATCCCTCATTAAATTATTAAGTCTAAATCGGATGCCTTCGATGAATAACACTCATCAAGACCTTGATCGATAGATGTAGGTTTGCCAAAGCAAAGTACCCTATTTATCTAGGTAAGATGCGATAGGATAATTGTGATATCCAAACTGTTAAAATCATTGGGCCCGACTTAACTAAGTTATCTCAATAAGATTGTGGACATAGAGGCATAGAGTTTGGTAGGTACCATTAGATGGACTAGAAATAATTGTTGTTTACCAAACTATCCAGGAGTTATATATGATATAATTGACAAAGGGTTGTCTACCTAAATAATTATGTTTTAAGAGATTAGCCAAAGCTAACTTAAGGCAGAATGAAATATGGATCTTGTCTCAGTAGAAAGATTTAATAGAAAATGCTTTCCGAATTAATGGTGAGGGCTATTAATTTGAATAAAATAGTGGGAGGTATATTTTGAATGTACTATTATCAATTACATAATATCAACTCTGCAATTTGACTTATTATTTTTGCACTTATAAATTGTAGATATCAATGGCAAACAACAACAACACAAATAGTCTTTCATTACGATCAGTCCTTGAAAAGGAAGGACATTTGAGTGGAATTAATTTCCTTGGTGGCATAGGAACTTGAGGATTGTCCTCAAACAAGAAGCGCAAGCTTTATGTCCTTGATGGACCCATTTCTGCGGCACAAATTATGTCTTTACACCACGTGCGGAGCATAATGCTTACAAGAAGCATCAAGATGATGCTACGGGCGTGAGTTGTGTCATCTGCTTAACCATGAGCGCTTTGAGCTTGAAGCAACATGAGTTGATGGATGCTTATGAGATGATCGAGCATCTCGAGAAATTGTTGAAGGCGTGCTCGACGGGAGAGGTATGATCAAGCAAGGCGTTGTATCATTGCAAGATGGGTGAACGTGATCCGGTTGGTCACATGTCTTTGAAAATGATTGGGTATATTGAGTACCTTGATAGGTTGGGTTTTCCAATCACTCAGGAAGCCCAAATGATCTTGTTTTGCAATCTTTGAACAATGGCTACTCTCAATTTGTTATGAACTATCTTATGAATGAAATTGAGAAACCCCTTCTTGAGTTGTTGAGCATGTTAAGAAGCTGAGAACAACAACATGAAAAAGCGAGGACCCGCTCCATAATGATGGTGCAAAAGGGGAATGCTAAGGGAAATTGGAAAGGCAAGAAGAAGATAGGATCTAAATCTTTTGCCAAACCCAATTCCAAAACCAAACAGGCTTTAAAACCTAAAAGGTGGGGTGGCTAAAGAAGGTGAATATCATACATGGAAAACACGGACCTTTGGAAAAAGAGCTATCATGCTTATTTGGAAGAAGTGAAGAAAAGGAAAGGAAATCGACTTGATTGGTATATATGTTATAGAAGTCAACTTGTCTACTTCTACATCATGGGTATTGGATCTTTGGATGTGGTTCTCACATTTGTGTTAATGTCGGGGACTCAGAAGGAGTAGGACTTTAAGCGAAAGGAGAGGTTGACCTACGAGTTGGGAATGGAGCAAAAAAGTTCTTTGCCTTGGTAGTAAGAACTTATCATTTATCTTTGCCCACTGGGCTAGTTTTAGAATTAGAAGATTGTTATTTTGTACTGCTATAAGCAAAAACATTATTTATGTTTCTTGTTTGGACAAGAAAGGTTTTCATTTATAATAAAGAACAATCGTTGTTTGTTTTACTTAAATGATATTTGTTATGGTGTTGCACAATTGTTTAACGGTCTCTATATTCTTGATTTAGAAATGCCTATCTATAACATAAATACAAAAGCGATTTAAATCAAATGATTCAAATCCGACATATCTCACGGCTTTATCGTTTAGGCCATATAAATGAGAAACGCATATCAAACTCCATAAAGATGGGTTCTTGGATTCATTTGATTTTGAATCATATGAGAAATGCGAGTCTTGTTTATTAGGCAAGATGACTAAAGCCCCTTTCCTTTGGACACGATTGAGCGGGCTAGCGATGTATTGGGACTTATATATAGTGATGTATGTGGACCCATGAGTTCATTAGCAAGAGGCAGGTTTTATTACTTCATTACATTTACTGATGATTTAGTAGATATGGATATGTGTATCTTATGAGACACAAATCCGAATCCTTTGAAAAGTTCAAGGAATTCAAGAATGAAGTTCAAAACTAATTTGGCAAAAGCATAAAAGCCCTTGATCCGTCGAGGAGGTGAATACTTAAGCCAAGACTTTGATGACCTTCTAAAGGAGTGTGGTATTATATCACGACTCACTCCACTGGAACACCACAATGGAATGGTGTATGCGAGAGGAGAATCGAACCTTGTTGGACATAGATACGATCAATGATGAGTCATCTGAGATCTTCGATAAGCACGGGGTTATGCCCTAGAGGCATTTGCATTCACACTTAACAGTGTTCCTAACAAAGGCGGTTGAAGACACCATATGAGATGTGGGGTGGGAAGCGTCCTAGTATGTCGTTCATGAAGATTTGGGGTTGCGAGGCGTTCGTAAAACGTCTGGATTCTGACAAGCTCGGACCCAAATCTGACAAATGTAATTTTGTGGGATACCCAAAGGAAACAAAAGGGTATTATTTCTACAAACCTTCTGAGAACAAGGTGTTTGTTGCTCGAACTGGTATTTTTCTAGAAAGAGAATTTGTCTCTAAAGGAAACAGTGGGAGGAAAGTAGAACTCGAAGAAATTCAAGAACCACAAAATATCATTGAACCTGAGTTGGAACGTGAGCAGGAACCACAAGATATTGTGGAAAGTGAACCTGCTCAAATTACACAAGTCATTCGTAGATCTGGTAGGACACGCCAAGAGCCTGAGAGATATTATGGATATCTTGTGACTCAAAACGGCGATGTGATGTTCATAGATCAAGATGAACACGCTTCTACCAAGAAGCTATGAATGGACAGATCGAGAAATGGCTTGAAGCCATGAAATCGAGATGGACTCCATGTATACTAACCAAGTATGGACTCTGGTTGATCCACAGAAGAAAGAAAAAACCAATCGGGTGCAAGTGGGTTTTCAAGAAGAAAACCGACATGGATGGTAATGTACAAACCTATAAAGGCCGACTGGTAGCAAAAGGTTTCAAACAAATTCAAGGTGTTGACTATGATGAAACCTTCTCTCCAGTGGCAATGGTTAAATCCATCAGGATCTTACTTGTTATTGCAGCTTTTTATGATTACGAAATCTGGCGGATGGATGTCAAAGCTGCTTTCCTTAGCGGAAATCTATGAGGATGTGTATATGACAACACGAGGGTTTTGTCACTCCAAAGGATGCTGGAAAGGTATGTAAGCTGCAGCGATCCATTTATGGATTGAAGCAAGCCTCTCGGAGTTGGAATCTTTGATTTGATGAAGCAGTCAAAGAATTTGGCTTTATTAAAAATGAAGATGAACCTTGTGTATATAAGAAGGTTAGTAGGAGTCACATTGTATTCCTAGTATTATATGTTGATGATATATTAATTATTGGGAATGACATTCCTTCCCTACTGAGTTGTAAAAACATGGTTAGGAAAATGTTTCTCCATGAAAGATTTGGGCAATCTTTTGCCTATATTTTAGGTATCGGGATCTATAGAGATAGATCGAGAAAAATGCTCGCCTAAGTCAAAGTACATATATTGATAAAGTGTTGAAAGCAGTTCGACATGCAAGAGGTGAAAAAGAGAAACTTACCCGTGACTCATGGTGTAAAGATCTCTAAGGCCCAATGTCCTAAATCACAAGATGATGAGGGCGTATGAGAAAGATCCCTTATGCTTGACAATTGGATCTATCATGTATGAAATGATATGTACTCGTCCGGATGTCTCGTATGCTTTGAGCATAATGATAGATACCGATCGAATCGGTGAAGGTCATTGGACAGCGATCGAGAATATCCTCGAAGTACACGAAAAGGACTAAGGATTCATTCTTGGTATATGGAGTGAAAACGAAGCTGGCGGTAAAAGGTTACAGATGCTAGTTTCAGACCGACAATGATGACTATAAGTCTCGATCGAGGTTTTGTGTTTTGCCTTAATGGTGGTCTTTGTTATTTGGAAGTTGAAAGAGAGCGAGTGGTGATTCTACAACAGAGGCTGAGTATATTGCTGCTTCTAGTGCAGCCAAGGAGGCTGTATGGATTAAAAAGTTCATCACTGAACTTGGTGTTGTTCCAACCATTGTTGATCCGGTTGCTCTATACTATGATAATAATGGAGCCATTGCACAGGCTAAGGAACCCGAGATCTCACCAACGATCAAGCATATACTTAGGCGGTACCATCTCATCAAGTGAAATCATTGATAGAGGAGATGTACATATAGGAAGAGTGCTGACGGATGATAATATTGAGATCCATTGACCGAGGCTTTGTCGCGTGAAAGCACGACGGTCACACTAGTTCCATGGGTATTAGATACATGAGTGATTGGCTCTAGTGCAAGTGGGAGACTGTTAGAGTTTATGCCCTAGAGGCCAATTATTTGATATAATTGCTTAACGTTTTGATATTATATTTGATTGAATAAATAAATGATTTTATTATGGTTTTATTCACTGCGTAATATAATTGTTAACATAATAAAATTCCTTAGAATAGTGATACAAATTATATAGTTTCAAGTATGTAACTTGAACATGAGATTATAATTATAATTAGTATCATTGTTCTTAAATGTCCTAGTCGAGTATCATTGTTGATGGACAACAATGATGCATTGAGACTAGTATGTGGATTATTTGATGACCAAATCTCATTGGTCATAAATATATGAGATATTAAGTCGATGCATAGGTACATGTTAGAGAACGATGTCTTTGGACGGACCCACCATGAGAATTCTATATGGAGCATTATGCGAAGTGTCATTAGCAATTCTCATAGTGACAATGATGTAATGGTCTCTCAGGCACAGAAATCGTTATATTACTACTACGAGAATTTATGTACTTTGATATCATCAAATGTCACCTTTAATAGGGTGGACTATAAAGGTGATTATTGGGTTCATCATGAATCGTGTGAGAAATATGAGTGATCTAGATGGAATTTAACCATCCTATATATTATGGGTGATATCCATAGGCCTCTTGATTGAGTAGGACTATGAAATGCATGGCCATACTCAAATAGTGATTTGTTTCATATAGTCTACTCATTGATCAAGAAAACTCAGATTAAATTATGAAGAGTATGACACATTCCATGACTTGAGTTTAATCTAGGATATTAAGGTTAAAAGGATTAAATTACATTGAAACATTGGTCACGAAAAAGGTTGCATCGAATCATCGATCTTATTATTACTTGGGTAGCAGTGATGCATTACTAGATGCCGCTCACTATTTATAATTTTATAATATGATTTTAAAATTATTGTCAGCGTAATAATAACTATATAGGTCACACACATAGAACGTAATTTAAAGGGAATTAATTTAAATTTTAAGGATTTAAATATATTAATATGATTAATAGTATTTAAATCACGAATTTAAATTAAAAGGATAATTATATATATGTATATTAATTAAGTAAGACTTAATTAAGATATATATATATAAATTGGATTTTATGAAATTAGGTTTTGATTAATACCTTTCAACTACTATATATATGATATATAGCAGCCACTTAGGAACACAATCAAAAACTTACAAACCCTAGCCGCTCTTAGAGAGAGACTAGAGAAAAGTTTGAAAATCTTGTTCCTTTGGTGGCTAGTACCGCAGCTCCTTTTATTGTAGAATCGTTCGACGATTTGCGTGCGTTCGTGTGGATACCATAGAGACATAGTACCGTGAGGAATTGCGTTGGAGATTCGGAGCATTTCAGAAAATTCAATAATCGGTGTAATATCTAAACCACTGAATTAATTATTTCTCTAGAAATTTCAGCTGCTCACTGAAATACTAAGTCATGTTTAAATTTCCTGTAAATACATCTAGACACTAATAATCATGACAACAAATCTCATTGGTTATGTCAACATCAAATAGGGGGAGATTGTTGGGAGAATGCATATTATGATTTGATGTTTAAATGTATATGCTCATGATTATTTGTAAAGCCCTTCAAGGAATATAATAGATCAAATTTGTTAGGTTGATCTAAGCTCTTAACGTGTATCATTCTGAAAATGAATGTATAGATAGAAAGATCAAAGTTGTTAGGTTGATCTTGAGATGTAATAGATAGGCTTCGAAGGATTCGTAGTGTATAAATCTGATCAACATTTTAGATGTCAAGGCAAAAACGTAGAGCTTCAAAGATCGTAGTGTGCCTACCTTGAAAGGCCTCTTCAAAAATAGTAGAGTGGTCCTAACGTTTGCCGAGCCAACTCAGAGATCATAGTGTGCTTTCGAAAACATAGAGTTTACAACTCAAGCAAGCGAAGATTGTAGAGTGCAAAGATTTAAGAGAAATCGTAGTGCTCTCACCTAATAGCATCAGACCAGGCACCAAGGCGACAAGTCACCACAATCAGATCAGAGAGTACTACGATCGAATAAGAGAAGTATCACTGATGCGGATCGTAGATTATCATTTGTCTTGTGTCAGAAACGTCAAGCCTCATGATTTGTGTGGAGACAAACTTCAACATATGAGAAATGGATTCTAAACGTTGCAGTACTCACCAGTCCCAAAGTCATAAGAAATATCCTTAGTATGCAATAAAGAAGCGTATTGAAGAAGCTAAGGAAAGTACCATTAGTGGGGGAAACACCTTTTCGGTGTTAGGTGAGAAAGCGATCTGTCGTGTCGATGGGCGAGAATGCAATTCGAGTAAGATGTGCGTAAAAGTCTCCATCAAAGATCGAAAGGTCAAACGCATTTAATGCCTCAACGGATGGATCCAACGGATAGTTTTGAAGATAACATATATGCAAATCAAGCAGATGAGAGAGATAAGCAAGCATTGAACAAAAAATGTGAAGAACTCAAAAAGCTCAACTCTACGATCTGAGAAATAGAAAAGCTTGCTCAGCTACTCAGTTCTTTCGAACAAGTGCTTAAATAGCAACTGAGTAGCAACCATCAAGAACTTAACATCTACCAATCAACTGAAGAAAAGTACCAAGTCTGCTGGACTTGAAGAGTTCTAAGTGAATTGTAAGAGAGCCAAGTCTGCTGGACATGAAGAGTACAAGAGTGAACTAAGAAGTTCCTAGACTGCTGGTCTAGAAGGAATCTGTGTGATTCAGAAGTTGTAAAAGACATCCTTAGTGGATTTCCTACTCGAGGAGTAGAAGAGTGGACTAGGAGCTTTAAGTGCTCTGAACCACTTAAAATGACTGTGTCTTTTACTTTCATACGATAACTGCTATATCTGCCATAACTTCTATAACTGCCTCACTCTCATAACTCCACTACTTCGTAAAGGAAATTAAAATAAACATTAATTCCGCTAAGTTTTAATCATCATCAACGAACAAGTTTAAAACGAAAAGATTTTTTAAATATTTATTCAACACCCCCCTTCTAGATAACTGTTGTGCTAACTAGGAACTAACAGTAGTCTCTCTCGTTTGGTTTTACATGAATTCTATAGAGTTCCTAAACATACCATCGTTCGTCATTTGGTCAGTGTTGTTGTTTATAGGAGGATTATTCCATTCTTGATGCACCTTATCCTGGTTGTTGATTATCGGTGTCTCAACGATCTTATGTGCTCCATTTCTTACCTCAACATTTTCAGATGCCATTCTCAAATACTGCCACAAAACAATGGTTAATTAAAGAAATTAACATACCGCATAATACCCCTATATTCTTGCCGACCAACAAAATATAAGCTTAGGTAGGACACACTAGCGAAGGATTTACTCGTCTCTCCCCTCCTAGTTTTATTTCCTGATCTTTGCCAGAGACCATATCCCTAAGCTCTGATACCAACTATGACGCCCCCAAAATAGGTCCATTCCACCCAACCCATTTTGAGTCGCCAAATACATGGTACAGAAAATAACTACAAACTTTATTATTACAATTGTCGTGCAAAATACGATAACACATCTGTTGTGAATTTAAATACAAATATTGTCTTCTAGAAAATATCCACACTCAAATAAGTCCTCATTACAATTATTGATACACTATTTTACAAAATAGTGAGGACTGCTAAAATAATTGTCTGGACACATCACTCCACACCCCGACTAGTTCTCGCTATATCCTCGCCTCCTAAGAAGAAAAATGGAATAAAAAGGAAAAGGGTGAGCTCAACTAGCCCAGTAAAGAATATTATGACTAAGATAATATACAACAAATTATCATTAGTCTTTAACAGGGGAAAATCTGATAGAATATAATAGATAACAAGTTTTAGATCAACAATTGCAGCGGAAATAACATTCAATTAGAAGAGTCAAGTAGAAAATGAATTCTACTATCTTCTAAGATTTAAAAGTTCATCATCAATATTTTATCCCTGTAACATCAATCAATAAACATCTTGAATCAAATATTCATCTTTGCACTATAGGCCAAAGATATTCATTTGTATCACTAGTTGGTCATGTTCATCTCAACACATGTTCATCTTTGCACTACAGGCCAAAGATATTCATCAAATAATCATTCATCTTTGCACTACAGACCAAAGATATTCAGTTATATCACCATTTAGGACTGAGATTGATAAAAATATTTTAAAGAAAACGAATCCAGAGAGATAAAAGGACAAAGATTAGGGATTCGTACTTTAGTTTATCCAAGTTCAAAAATACTCCGTAATAAACCAATTGTGGAGCATAAATCAAAAATGAAGATCAACACATAGATCCAATCAAAGATAGGAACCATAACAGACAATCTTGGACACAGAAAGGAAAATTTAATTTTTCTGTGAATAGTGTCGTATTTGTGAATAGTGTCGTATACGTGAATAGTAACCCCGATACAAAAAGGTAAAAAATTCATACGAAAAATCATACTTCGTAAATAGTACTCGTGAATAGTAACTCATGAATAGTAACTCGTGAATAGTAACTCATGAATAGTACCCCTGACATAAAAAGTTAAAAATTTCATAATAAAATTCATACCAATATTCCGGTATAATGATATTGAAAGATATAATATCATTTATGAAAAAAAAACATCCCTTACCTCAAAAGAATAGTACTTCTAGCTGAAATATCGGATATAACGCTGAAGAAAACATGCACTGTATAGCAACACTCAAGATAACTAAATACTCACAAAAATACGCTCGATTTTATATAGAGAGAAAACTTCAGTTTCTGGTGTGATTTTTAATTCTAACCTAAGCACCCTATTTATAGGAAAATGCTTAGAACACCAAAGAAGAAAATTTAATAAAAAAATATTATTTATTAAAAAAATTCTTACGCACACTTTGAAAATCTAATTTCAAAATTTTGCACCATCAAGTGGGACCCACCGACACACATAACATGTTTTTATCATTTAATGCAACAAAATCAATTCAGACCCAATATTTGGAACTTCAATAATTCATAATAAATAGCACTTTTATCAGAAAAATTTGAATCTTATGTCCAATCCATAGGAAATTCAATTCTCTACAATTTTGTAGATTTAAGTTTTTCCAAATTCCAAACGAAAAATGACTGAAATCCACATACGGATGATTTTGCATGCTATAATCAAATTTCAGTCAAAAATGGGATTCACCAACATGTTTAACATGTTTTTAGCATTTATTGTAATAAAAATACTTTTCCTCCTCATTTATTCATATATCACACATTTATTATAAAAATATCACCATTATTATATTATCGCATTATACATTTATAATGTAATATAATAATATATTTGAATGAATTATTTTACCGTAAAAGATAAAATATCAATTTTCAACAATTGTCACTTTTCTAAAAATTTCACCATTTATATCCACATAAAATAAATATTTTTCTTATTATATAAATCAATAATTAATTATTCAAAAATAATATTACAGAATCATAATAATGACAACTGTGTCGTTCTTGGAAAGAGGGGCTTTCGATAAGGATTTCTCTCATCGCGCCGCAATTAGGTGACCAAACCCTTTCCTGTAATCAGAACTTCCTTAGACATCGCCAATAATGCTATCTAATAATATTATTCAAATAATATGAAATATTGATCTGATAATGGGAAATAATGTGCAGTGATAATTATTGAATTAATAATATAAAATATCAACGTAGCAATTATTGAATCAAAAAATAAAATATTGAATAGTAATTACTGTAACAATTATTGAGTAGTGAGGTCTTACGTAAGAATCAATAATTGGTGCAATACTGCAGTGCCATCTTATGCAACAATCACAGACATCGTGATTTTAACCACCTAGTATTCCAACATTGTTAATAAAGAATAACCACGCCTGTTATTTTTAAAAAAACTCAGATTGTCATTTTCTTCATCCCACAGTTTTCCGTTATGGGGCCCACAAATGGTTGCGCCGTCATACGAATATTCTCCGACAACAAGAATATTCCACGACTAAACGAATATTCCCCAACAATAATGAATATTGTATAACCACTTGCTTATTTAAAATATTTGCGCATTTTACCCATAACTAACCATATTAATCAAATCAACCCCTTATTATTTCAAAATAATAATTAGATAAATTAAATCTTTTATTTATAAAAAGTTGGGGTCTTACAGTGAAGGTGAGGGAGATCGGTGGTGAAGATGAGAGAGAAGAGAGAGAGAGAGCCAAAGGCGTAAGAGAAGAGAGAGAAGGAAGAATGAGAAAATGAATAAAAAATAGAATTATATATATATATATATATAGTTTGACTAACCTTGTTGATCCAACGGTGGAAAATTGGTCTGGATTGAGATCAATGGTTTGGATTTGAGATATGTGCTTCTTTTAAAAATATAGTTGAAATCGAGTGGTAACCTTGATTAAATCGATTGATCCAAGCCGGATAACCATTGGAAAATGAATGGGATTTAATCGATATATAGATCAATGGTTTGATTTAAACTTATTGAGATGTGTAACAACTCAAACTTTTATTTTAATATAGGGACCCCACCATAACGCTTGTTTAACTAAAAGCGAATTTTAATATTAAATAATACGGAAGTTTTTAAAAAATCCCAATGATCTCTGGAAATACCAAAAAAAAAAAAAAAAAAAAATCCAACCGTAAGAGCCTCAACTTAAAACTACAAAAAAAAATCGGGTCTGTAAGAGCCTCTACGAAGAAAAAAAAAAAAAAATCCATAAGCAAATGTTTGTTTTATAAAACAAATGTTTTTATTTTGTTATAAAATATAGCAAATGTTTGTTTATTTTATAAAAAATATTTTTATTTTGTTATAAAATATATTATAAAACATTTGTTATAAAATATTTGTTTTATAAAACATTTTTTTTATTTTTACCAAAAAATAAAAAATATTTTATAAAACAAATATTTTATAACAAATGTTTTTTATTTTTGTTATAAAATATATTATAAAACATTTGTTATAAAATATTTTTTTATAAAACATTTTTTTTTTTTTTGGTAAGTAAAAAAAAAAAAATGTTTTATAAAACAAATATTTTATAACAAATGTTTTTATAATATATTTTATAACAAAAATAAAACATTTTTTTATAAAATAAAACAAACATTTGCTATATTTTATAACAAAATAAAACATTTGTTTTATAAAAACAAACATTTGCTATGGATTTTTTTTTTTTTTCGTGTCGTAAAGAGGCTCTTACCGACATTTTTTTTTTTTTTTTTTTGTGTTTGCAGTAGAGGATTACGACAATAGAGGGCTCATACTGGATTTTTTTTTTTTTTTTTTTGTAAGTCAAAGAGAGGATTTTTTGTTTTAGAGGCTCTTACTACTATTGACATTTTTTTTTTTTTTTTTTATCTAGAGAGGAGAAGCGCTCTTACTAGTTGGGATGCTTGCAGTCTACATTCGTATTATTTAATATTAAAAATTCATTTTAGTTAAACAAACCGACAACATGTTGATGGTGGGGTCCTTTTACATAAGTTGTTTACCGGGTATATTTATGTTTCAATCTCAGCCTTCCAATAAGTTTATCAACTATTCAAAAGGGTGTCAGATAAAGACCTAAAGAACATTATATGGAAGGTATATATATATATATATATATATATATATATATATATATATATATATATATATATGTATAAACAAAATGTAAAATGTTAAGTGTTACTTAATAATTAACAGCAAACAAATAATAAATGTTAAAAATATTAATGCTTTATTTTATTAAAAAAAAAATTATCATAAAAATAATATATATAAATATATATAAAATAATAATAAATACATAAAATAATTTAATCAAACAGGAATTTAAGAGGAAAAATCTTACATACCTAATTCAATTCGTAATTTGCAAAATCTATCCGAACTTAGTGGTTTGGTGAATATGTCAGCTATATTTAATTCAGTGTCAATGTGTTCTAATTTAATGACTCTGTTATTAACATGATCACGTAAAAAATGATGCCTAATGTCTATATGCTTTGACCTAGCATGCATAACTATATTTTTACTAAAATTGATAGTGCTTGTATTATCACATAGAATTGACACACAATCAAATTTCAAGTTATAATCAGCAAGGGTCTATTTCATCCACAGTATTTGTGCACAACAACGTGCAACAACAATATATTTAGCTTCGGTGGTTGAAATAGATACCGCGTTTTGTTTCTTAGAAAACCAAGAAACTAAACATCCTCCCAGAAATTGATAAGTACCATTGGTACTTTTTTGTTCGACATGATGAGCTGCATAGTCAGAATCTGAAAAACACACGAGATTAAATGGTTGATCCTTAGGATACCATAGACCTAATTCAGCTGTTCCTTTAAGATACCAAAAAATCCTTTTCACTGCAGTCAGGTGAGATTCTTTAGGATTAGCTTGAAACCTGGCACATTTACAAACACTAAACATAATGTCAGGTCTACTGGCAGTTATGTATAGTAAACTTCTGATCATTCCTCTGTATTTCTTTGAGCCAACAGTTTTTCCATTTTCATTAGCAATTAATTTATCAGTAGTTGACATAGGAGTGTTAAGAGGTTTTGCAGATTCTAAGCCAAATTTCTTGATCATTTCTTTACAATATTTAGATTGAGATAAATGAATACCTTTTTCTCCTTGTTTGATCTGCAGTCCGAGGAAGAAGTTTAATTCTCCCATCATACTCATTTCAAATTCTTTACTTATACTTTCAAAAAATCATTACACATAGTAATGTTAGTAGAACCAAAAAAAATATCATCAACATATATTTGAATTACCAGAATATCATCATTGTGACGCCCCCAAAACAGGTATACATCACCCATCTTGAGTCGCCAGATACATGGTACATAAATTCAAATACAACTTAATTATACAACAGTCGTGTAAAATACGACAAAACATAGCTGGGAGTTTAAACAAGAATATTGTCATCTAGACAATATCCACACTCAATGGAGTCCTCATTACAATTATTATCACATTATTTCGTAGAATAGTGAAGACTACTAAAGCCACTTATACTGGATCATCACTCCATTCCCCGACTCGTCCCAGCTATATTCTCATTTCCTGAAGAGAATAATGAAAGAAAAGGTGAGCTCAACTAGCCCAGTAAGAAATATTATGACTAAGATATTGCAGAATACATTATCCTTAGCCTTCAACAGTATAACAACTGATAGAATATAATAGACAACAAGTTTTAGATCAACAACTGCATCGAAAATAAGCAATCCATTAGAAGAGTCAAGTAGAGCATAAAATCTACTATCTTCTATGATTTAAAAAGTTTTTCATCAACTTTATCTCTAAGAATCAGCTTAATAAATAATCCACATCATCGAATCACCCCTGCACTACGGCCAAGGATATTCTTTAGTATCACGACCACAAATTATTCATACACTACGGGCCAAGGATATTCGTGTATTCATCAATGGTCATGATTATACCGAATAATCCCTAGTCATAATCATACCATCAACTGTCCATCATAGAACTACAGGCCAATGAGGACTTTTACCACATCATTTGTTACATTACGGTCATAATTATATCGAATAATCCCTGGTCATAATCATACCAAGTCCATCTATGCACGTAAGCCAAAGATGACTTTCATCATAATATAAACATGAGGATGATGACAATGACATAATAATTCAATAAAACAAGTTCAATGATAAATTTTAAAGATTTATAATTTAATTTATCCAAAAATCATTAACGTCCACATTGTCAACATGATACTGCTTTGTGAGAAAAAATTCAAGAATAATATTCATGTACCAAAAATAATTTAGACAGAAAAGAAATATATTTTTCGGGTTAATAGTACCCCGTGACTAATACTTTGGGAATAGTACCCCGTGAATAGTAATCCCGACACGAAAAGTGTCCCGAATACCCGGGTGAATGATACTAGAGTGAATAGTAATCAGGTGAATAGTAACCCATGAATAGTAACTCGTGAATAGTACTCTGGCATGAAAAGTGCCCCGAATATCCGAGTGAATAATACTAGAGTGAATAGTAATTAGGTGAATAGTAACTCGTGAATAGTAACTCGTAAAAGAAAAAAATACCAAAAGAAAATGATATTTAATGCATTTAGTACAAAAGAAATGATATCTCATACAAGTATAATAGAATGTACGAAGCGCAAATGGATTTGCACCGCCATGCAGTAATCCATGTAGATGTGTCATTTCCACAATTTATTAAAGAATGAATACGAAGGATCATTCACCATGCATGCAGTAATCCACATGCAAAGTTATTCCAACAATATAATAAAGAATGAAACCGGGTTACGTAATCCAAGACAGATAAGATATTCAATGTAATAATAAAGAAGCGAAACCAGGTCATCGTAAGTAATCACTTGCAGACGAGGATATTCCAAATGTAATAATAAAGAATGGAATAACAACAAAATCACACGTGCACGCGATGTAATCGCATGCATAAAGTTATTTTAATAGAATAATAAAGAATGGAATAACAGAAGAATTTCACCATGTATGTGGTACTTTCATATGTATGTGTTATTCCAACATAATAATATTATATTTTATTTAAAAGATTTTGCTTTAAATATGGACCGTCGACTAAAGTAAATCAATCTGGACCGCTCATCATTAGTTAGTTACTATGGGTCCATTTTTCTATAAATAGAAGCTCATTCCTTCATAATTTCTTACAAATTCATTTGAAACTCTAGAGAGAGAAATTATATAGAAACTATAGAAAAGTATTCTCGCTATTTTCCTACTCTTATATTCAGCTTTTACTACGGTAGTGGGGGTATTATTTCTTTTGTATTCATGAAGAGAACTTCGTTATTCCATTATTTATTATTCTATTGGAATAACTCGTATACGTGGCTACCCTATACTTGGTGAAATTCTTCGTTATTACATTCTTTATTATTCTCGCGGAATAATATCACGTGCGGCTTACGCCGACCTGGTTCCATTATTTATTATTATGTTGAATAACTCGCTTATGCTACATATCGCATACATGGTGAAATTCTTCTGTTATTTTATTCTTTATTATTCTGTTGGAACATCATGTCTATGCTTTACGCATAATGACGGTTCTATTATTTATTATTCCGCTGGAATAACTCATTCGTGTGGTTTATCGCATGCCCGTGAATTTCTTCTGTTATTTCATTATTTATTATTCTGTTGGAATATCCTATCTGTGCGTTTACGCATGACCTGGTTCCATTCTTTATTATTCTATTGAAATAACATGTCTATGTGGATTACCGCATGCATTGTAAATGATCCTTCGTATTCATACGAATAGTATTTTCATTAAAAAGGGTTCTTCCAGGGGCAGTTTTATAATTTTTCTGACCCTCAAAAATTCTGGAAAAAATTGAAATGATAATTTGATGAGTTTTCTAGATTGTGTCCAAAAATGGCGATTTTTGGATGTATAGATTATGAGTTATGGATTTTATGGGAAAAGACTATTTTAAAAGTAAACCCTTACAACGCCTTGTGGTTAACTCCAAAATTAGTGAAATTCTTATTGGGAGTACATGTATATAACAGGAGTATACTCTGTAAATTTCGGAATTTTTGGACAAAAGTACAATTTATGATAAATGTCTAAATATTCGGCAGTTTTAGCCATATGAAAAATAGTAAATGAATTTTAAAAATTTTGAGAAAAATATATGTTCAAGATGGGATTATATTCGCTAAATCCCGTAAAAAGAAATATTTTTGGGATCGATTTGGTATTTTTCATAAAAATGAACTAGTTATGAGTAAATGAATTAAATATGTTATGTGAAGTAATAAAATTGGAAAATAGGATTTTATGGCTTGAGAATCCTATATATGGTATATGCAGATTTTTGATGAGGGATTTGATCATTGATTATGAAATCTTATGAGTATGGCATTTTTGAATGATTAAATGCATTATTTGATAAAGTGTAAACAATTGAAATAAATTGTTTATAAGTTTAAGAAATAATTAAAATATTGTTATAATATTAATGATATTAGATTATGAGATTATTAAGTGATTGATAACATTTGGTTATTATGAATCAATTGGATAAATCAGTATTATAAATGTTTAATATTTATCATTTATCTCATTTGATTAATTCTTATATCATTGTCATCATCCTCATGTTTATATTGTGTTGAAAGTCGTCTTTGGCCGTAATGCATAGATGGACTTGGTATGATTATGACCAAGAATTATTCGGTATAATCATGACCGTAATGTTACAAATGATGTGGAAAAAGTTCTCATGGTCGTAGTGCATTGATGGACAATTTTGGTATGATTATGGCTATGGATTTTCTTCTACCAAGGGTGCAAAGATGAATTGTTTTATGGCATGATCATGACCGTTGATGAAAACACGATTATCTTTAGCTTCAGTAGTGCATGGATAATTCGTGGTCGTGATATTAACGAATATCCTTAGTCAGTAGTGCATGGATAATTCAATTGATATGAATTGATTATCGAAATGAGTCTCTCGATGAAATATAAATTCATGGATGTGATATTAACGAATATCCTGGTCAGAAAGGTGGGGTGATTCGATGATGTGGATTATTTATTGTCGAGTCTCAAATGATAAAATATTTATTATACACTTTTAATTAGTAGAAGATAGTAGATATCATACTCTACTCGACTCTTCTAAAATATGGGTTGTATGTCTTTGGCATGTAGTGCAAAGATGAATTGTTAATGAATATCTTTGGGCGTAGTGCAAAAGATGAATTTATTAGTATGATTATGAAAGCGTGAATTTTGATTTGGTATAACAATGATTTTGATGTTTCAAGTGAAGATAGGTGATGAAAATTATCTTCATTCCGGTCATGGAAGAGGAATTTAGAACCACAATTATGATTATGAGTTATTCATATGATTGTGATGTGAACTGTTAATTTATTTTACATGGATAAAACATTATTGGTGGATTTTTAACATAGAGAAGATAATAGACCTTATGGTCTATTCGACTCTTCTAATGGATCGCTCGTTCACCGCAACTATGGTTGAAAAGTTGTATCATCTACCATATGTTCTAAATCTCTAATTTATTATTGATGAAAGCTATTGATAATTTAATTATATTTAGTCATGATATTCTTTACTGGGCTAGTTGTGCTCACCCTTTCTGCTTCACAATTCCTTTTAGGTAATAAGAGTGTTGCCGTAAGAGTGTTGTCGGGTCGAGTGGGGATAATAGGGGAATAAAACAGTGGTCTCTAGCTATGGAGGTTCTCCCTAAACAGTATAGAAAAGTGTGTTGTATTCTATACAACATTTAGTAGTTATATTTGGTGAATCAAATAGGGTGAGGTGAGCCCAACTTTGGAAGGGTGTTTTGCCACTATCATACAAGATGTCTAATGACATACAACCTCATGTTCTCATAAAACATGGTTGTGCACCTCCACTAGCTGAATATATCTACGAGCACTACCTGTATGATCTTGGAGTTTATTTGAAATATAATTTTCACTTGGAGACAACAGAGATATTTATATGTCAAGAGAAGACTCACCATTGGAAAAAAGATGATAGTAATCTTCTCGTTTTTCTTTGGGGTCTATTGGTCAACCAAGGATAATTTCGTGTCCATATGATATCTATTATAACCTGTATACGCACGGCCTCCCATGTACGAAGGTTTCTTGAGCACTTCCCAAAGATTTTAATTTCTAAAACAGGTTTTTGATTATACTTTTATGTAAAGTACCATTGTAAGGTTGTGGTCGAGGCACCATGAGAGTTACATACATTTGTATTAAAACTCACGATTAATCGTGGTCGTATTCTATACGACAGCTCAACAGTTGTATAAATAAAGTTGTATTTGAATTTTGTACCATGTATCTGACCACTCAGATTGGATGATGTATACCTATTTTTGGGGCGCTCACAATATATATATATATATATATATATATATATATATATATATATATTGTCGGATATTGCCTATATATTTATTTTATTATCGTGCTCACCCCTTTAGGTGATGGTTTTGGCCATACAACCGCTGCCTATACTTTTAGCGATGCTATATGTTGTCTGTGCTAAAAGTATGTATTTACTTCATTGTATTTAATCAAACCGTCGCCTAAAGGGGGGTGAGTATGTGAGTAAGATAAGGGTATGACTGATATATATATATATATATATATATATATATATATATATATATATATATATATATATATATATATATATATATATCACCTTGTAGATATTCCATGCAAGGCACTCATATATCACATATAGAAAATAAACAATAAGTTTATTCTCTCACATTATAAATTATTTATACCAATTTATTTACATATATAATAAAATTATATTATCTCTTTATTAAAATAAATCAATGCTATAATTTATTTTAATATCCTTTATTTAAAGTATACTTTAATATTTGTATACTTAAACTAATTATTTTATTTTCCTTCTCTAAATATTTTTCAACAATTTAAGCGTAATAAATATAATAATATATTTACTACATTAAAATTGTATACATTACACTCAATAATGTAATATGATTTCTTAATTAAAATGATTATTATACACTAAGTATAATTAATACCACCAATATACCACATTAAAATAATGAAATATAATAAATTATTTTAATTTTACTCATATCATTTTCTTTAATAAATTGCTCCTACAATTTATTAAATATAATAAGTATATAATAATAATATATATAATCTTGGTTATTACATTCTTCCCCCTTATAAGGATTCCGTCTACGGAATCATAATACCAAACCTTACCTACTCAGTTTAAGTCTATTCTTCCTTGATCATGATAATTCCCTTTATAGCAGCCTTATTCTGTAATAGTGAAATATATTAATTTTCTCATATCATAACACACATCACATACTAACATACATATAAACATGTATCTCTAAATATTTAATAGTTTTCGCTATTTTATACATAGTCTCTTGTTACTATGAAAGGTCCTAAAATTTTCAGACTTAATCTTTCATCTTTGACCCTCTCCAGAGTCTACCTTCTTTGCCACTATCAGTGTCTATCTCTCTTTGACATCATCTGTCTCTTAATTCCGACATCCCATATGCCAGTTCTTATTACTATAACACTATCTGTGTTTATTTTTTATTCAAAAATCTTCATTTCTCATAACTCTATCATTTCCCTTTTTAAAGGATTCATGTAACATTTTCGTATTCTACGACTTACTTTCCCTTAAGAAATTTTATTCTATCTACACCCAATCTTCAGAATAGAAATTCCCACAATTAATTAATAATTGTGAAGCAATATGAATAATTTAAGAATTCAAAAGATTTGCTTAAAAAGAACTTTTTGTATCATGATAAAATTCATAAAGGCTATAATATTGTGAAAAGGTTTTAACAGAAATCCATCTGTAAACCGACATATCTTATGGACATATAGGTGATCAACCTTTTTATGCCCTGTTTTGACCCATAATATCTTTGTCGCTATTTTGCGCAAACAGAATTTCTCATTTTGGATGTTCTGTGTTGATTAAACATTTCTATGCGGAACAATTATTTTAGTTCCTCTTTGCCGTCCCTAGGACGCAATATAAAATAATCCCATTATAGGGAAGTTCTTACTCAATCTGGAGTCCATAACAAATCAATTAAGTTGGACAGTTCAAAAGCTTAACATAAGCAATATCTGAATCTGTGTCTAGCCGACACAAATAGCATTTGACACCTCTTTAATTATTAAAAATACTGAAAATCATTTTATGACGTATAATACCACACTATTTTAACAGTCCGTTGAGAATGTAGTTATTTTATGACTTTTTCATATCACATCATACCATAGCGGGTTGACGATCCTTAGATCACATCCAACACTAAGTTAAGTTGCGTTGATGACTCCATCATTTGGCATATCTACATTGTAAGACCCCGAATTTTTTTTAAATAAAAAGGAATTTCCTTTATTTATTATTTTGAAATAGTAAGGGTTGATTTGATTAATGTGGATAGTTAAGGGTTAAATTTGCAAATATTTCAAAATAAGCAAGTGGTTATAAAATATTCATTTTTGCTTGGGAATATTCGTTTGGAATATTGGAATATTCGGGGAATATTGTTTGGTCGGGGAATATTCGCATCGCTTGGGAATATTCGTGACGACGCAAGCAACCATGTGTGGGCCCCATAACCTAAAAGCGATTGGATGAGGAAAACGACAAAGTTTGGGTGGTTATAAATAACTGCCAGTAGTTGTTACCGTTAAGACCGCTGGAATACCCTTGGTGGTTAAAATACGATGAATACGCGCGTGGTTGCACAGAGAATTACCAGATTAGACAAAGATTGTTGAATTATTGATCCTTACGTAAGATGGCACTACTCAATAATTTTCACAAGAGTTCTTGCTCAATATTTTATTTTATTGATTCAATAATTGTTGCGTTGATATTTTATATTATCGTTGTTCAATAATTGTCAATCGCACAAAGATTTCCCATTATCGCATCAATAATTCATATTATTTGAATAATATTATTAGATAACATTATTGGCAATGTCTAGAAAGTTCTCGCTTAAGGAGAGGTTTGGTCACCTAATCATGCTACCAAGAAGGAGAGATCTTATATCGAAAGCCCCTTTCGGGAACTACCTGGTCATTATAAATGTGATTCTGTAATATTATTTGTGAATAATTAATTATTGATTCATATGATAAAGAAATATTTATTTTATGTGGATATAAATGATGGATTTATTTATGTGGTTATAAATGAAGAAATTATGTTGAGGTGTTTTATCAAGATTTTATCTCTGATTGGAGGTATTAAAAATCAAATCGTGGTTTTTTGAGATATATCATGGGGTTATAATTTTTAATCCGACCGTTGATTGTGGTAATTTTTGGGTATGTTATACATACATAAGTTGAGTATATGTCCACAAATTTTGAACCGTTAAAAATGCACGAATGATTTGTTGTGAATTTTAAGAGGTGTCTGATTCTAAATTAGGTTTATAATTGATTTTGGTGGAAAATTCTAGAATTGAGTGGGCCCCACTTGTGGTTGGTGAAAAATGTGCTGAATTTTATTTCAAATGTGGTGGGTGGCAATAGTAGGTGTAAAGCCATCGTAAAGCAGTGTCAAGTCCGCTTCTACGGGCTAACATTTTCCTATAAATAGAGGGCTAAGTTAGAATTGAAAATCACACCGTAAAAACAAAGTTTTCTCTCTTTCTCTCTATATTATCGAGCGTATTTTGTGAGTATTTAGATACTTTGAGAGTTCATTGTCAAGACAAGTTTCATTCAAAGATCACTTCCGACCTTTCCTTCCAAGGCACCGATTCTTCGAGGTAAGGGATGTTATTTGCTTCTCAAATGATATTAATTCTTCAATATCATTATGTCGAAATATTGGTTGGTACTTTTTATCAAATTTGGAACTTTTTCACGCCGGGGTTACTATTCATGAGTTACTATTCACGAAGTTACTATTCATGAGTTACTATTCACGAAGTTACTATTCATTTAGTACTATTCACGTAAGCGTGAAGATGTTTTTTTTTGTGGAATTTCTATCTTTTGGTGTCTGAGTTACTATTCACGATACTAAGACTATTCACGATACTAAGACTATTCACTTAATACTAAGACTATTCGTTAAAAATGAAAATTTTTCTTTTCGTCTAAAATATCTATTCGGATACTAGCTTTGATTGTATCCATGTTTTGGTCATTCTCGAATTTTACACCACTACGATTATTTTTGAGGTATTTTTGGACGTGGATAAAACCAAGTACTAATCCTTAATCCTTGTCATTTTGTTTCACCGGATTCGCTTTTTAAAAATATTTTCATCATCCTCGGCCTTAAATAATGATATTATTGAATATCTTTGGCCCAGTAGGTAAAAAGATGAATGATTTCAAGAATATCTTTAGCTTTCAGTAGTGCAAAGATGAACAGTGTTTAAATGAATATGACCGATCGATGAATATCTTTGGCCTTTAGTGCAAAGATGAACAGTGTGTCGAGATGAACACGACCGATTGATGAATATCTTTGGCCTTTAGTGCAAAGATGAACAGTGTTGAGATGAATACGACCGATTGATGAATATCTTTGGCCCAGAGTGCAAAAGATGAATATTTGATTTGAGATGAATATCGATTGATGTTAGGTGGATAAAATATTGATGATGGATCGTTAAATTCATAGATTATAGTAGATTTCATTCTCTACGTAACTCTTCTATGAATTATTATTTCACCGCGAATATTGATCCAAACTTGTTGTCTATCAGATTCTATCGATTTTTCCTCGTTGGAGACTAACGATAATTTGTCAGATATTATCTTAGTCATAATATTCTTTATCGGGCTAGTTGAGCTCACCCTTTTCCTTGTTGTTCCATTTTTCTTCTCAGAGGCGCAGAATGTAGCGAGTACTACCAGTCTGGGGTATGGAATGAAGGTTCTAGAGAGAGTTGTTTAGTAGTCCTCACCATTATTGTAAAATAATGTATCAATAAATGTAATGAGGATTTATTTGAGTATAAATATTGTCTAGAAGATAATATTTGTATTTAAACTCACAGCTTTATTGTTGTGATAATAAAGTCAGTAGTTGTTTCGCATCATGTATTTGGCGCACTCGAATGGGTTGGATGGAATGGACCTATTTTTGGGGGCGCCATACTTGGTATCGAGCTTAGGGATATGATCTCCATGAGATCGGGGAATAAAACTAGAGGGGAGAGACGAGTAAATCCTTCGCTAAAGTGTGTCCTACCTAAGCTTATTTGTTGGTTGGTCATATTATAGGGTATTATGTGATTTGTTAATTTATTTAATTAACCCTTGTTTTTCGATAGTTTTTTTAGAATGGTCACGAGAACGTTAACAATGGAGTGAATGAGATCGTGGAGATACCTCTAATCGCCAACCGTGATAATGTGATGTCGTGAAGAAGGAATTAGAGATATCCATGTGGTGAGTGAAGAATTGATAGTTCAGACCCGTAGATAATCGCAGAGGTAACAAAATGAGAGTGAGGAAGAAGAGGAAGAAGAGGTACCAAGAGAGTTTATTAGAGGTATTTTACGATCGAAATATAGAATTGCAAAATCGTATTCATGAGTTAGAAGAGCAAAGCTAAAGAATTGCAGAAAATCGTGGAGAAAAAGGATGCAACGATTCAAGCTTGTGTTACCCGATACGTGATGCTTGAATGTAAGCACTCTTTCGCGAGTATAAGATGATAAAGCCGAATCTGAAATGAAAGAAGAAATAATCGAACGAGTGAGAATGAGTGATGCATGGGTAAAAGTCGCACGACGCGTTGATATTATGGAAAGAGATGTCCAATCTAAAAAGAGAAGATTTAACGATGACGGAAGACGCTTTAAGAAGAACATCAAGACCATCAACAAATTCTAGGGAAGAGAACGATCGCCGTTAGATGCTGAGATGTGAGAGAGGAGGGACATATAAGGTCAAACTGTTCAAAGCCTTCCAAGGTATGCTATAATTGTGGAAAAGAAGGACATATCGCCGAGATCAGACGATATCAAACCAACCCAGCGTGAATGGTGACTCAAAAGGATGTCCTGTAAAAGTCAAAGTCAACGGTTCTTGGAAGAGCGTTTGTCGTGACTTCCATTAAAATGCGAAGAACCCAAACGGTTAGCACAAGTTAGTTAATTATAAATTTTGCTAAGTTTATACCTTACTAGATACCCTGGTTCTACCCATTCTTTTATCTCTTTGCAAGCGCCAACGCTTGAACTTGACTACGAGAAATTAGACTTTGACCTATTTATGGAGACTCCGTTAGAGAAACTTTCATTACATCCGTTGTTTAAAAATCTTGTTTGATTCAAGTGGCACCATTACCTTACCCATTGATTTTATCTCTTTAAAGATACTTGCTTTTGGGATTGATTGGTTAACTACTCATCATGCCAAAATTGATTGCTTTTTTGTAAGGTTGTTAGTTTTCATATTCCTAAGCAACTCGTTATTCAACTCAAGCAATCAAACCATCAGAGTCAAAACATTTTCATCAAGCCATGAAGTCATTCGCTTATTATTACGGATGTCAAGTTTTCTTAGTCCATGTTATGGATTTGAATAAAGACACGCCGATTTGAATAATATTCTTGTTGTTATTGATTTTCCCGACGTATTTCTCAAGAATTTATCGCTTACTCCCAAAGATCGATATTAAATTTTGTATCGACTTTGAACCCAGTACAAAACTCATTTCTAAAATCTCATATCGAATGGCTCCTATTGAACTTCGTGAGTTAAAATTCAACTATAGAATTTGGTACTGAGCCTTTATCTTGTGACTTCCTTTGTGGAATTCACCTGCCGCACTCTATAAGGGACGCCATATTCGCATGCGATAGTAAATCGATAGGTGTCATTGTGGACGACGGTTATCCAAGGTTGGGATATGAGTCACAATTGAGAACAACCTAAGCTTCAGAATCGAAATGCGTAGTTTTCAGGCTTAGTTGGTTATTATCTGGAGATTCATTCAAGGATATTCTCGAATCGCTATTCCATTATCGCAAATTTACCTCGTAGAGATACAAAATTCGAATGGAGCAAGGAATGTGGGAAGAGCTTTGAAGAACTCAAGAGGAGACTCATTTCAAAGACATGTTCACCATGCCATCCTCGGAAAAGTTTAACGTGGTAGCCGACGTGTTGAGTAGTAAGATCGTATACAAGTACGAGTACGATGTTGTCAAAGACTAATTTCAGATAATATACAAATAATAGAGATGGAGATGAAAACTCTAGGTACCCACGTGATGATATACGAAGTACGTGATGATATATGAGTATAATCGACTTTAATCGATAAAGTTAAAGTCATTCAAGCTACACACCGGAGTGATGAATTTGAAGAAGGAGGTGCAAGAAGTTGTTATTTTAAAAGCGAGAATCGGTGAGGTGAGGAAAGCTCAAACCTTCGATTTATTAATCCATTTGAAATTCTCGATCGAATAGGAACTCGTGGCCTATAGACTCGCTTTTACCACCAAGTACGACGCGTGTTCATAACGCTTTTCACGATCGATGTTACGTAAATATGTGGATGACCAAACACGTTATCGAAGTTAGAACCGGACGAGATAGCCAAGACTTAACGATAAGGAGGTACCGCCAAGATCTTGGATAGGAAGGAGCATGTCCTACGCAAGAAAGGTCATACCACAAGTTAAAGTTTTGTGGAGGAATCATCCTATATAGAGGAAATGACCGGAATTGGAAACGGAAATGAAAGCGAGGTATCCTCATCTTTTCGAAACACTGTGTCGCACGCCAATTTCGAGGACTAAATTTCATAAGGAGGGAGGTCAGAAGACCCAAATTTTTTTTAAATAAAAGGAATTTTTTATTTATTATTTTGAAATAGTAAGGGTTGATTTGATTAATGTGGATAGTTAAGGGTTAAATACGCAAATATTTCAAAATAAGCAAGTGGTTATAAAATATTCATTTTTGTCTGGGAATATTCGTTTGGTCGAATATTGGAATATTTGGAATATCGTTGTCGGGGAATATTCGCATCGTCAGAATATTCGCACGACGACGCCGCCATGTGTGGGCCCCATAACGGAAAGCGATTGGATGAGGAAAACGACAAAGTTTGGGTGGTTATAAATAACTGGCGTAGTTGTTACCAAGTAAGATCGTTGAATACCCTATGGTTAAAATACAAGAATACGCTGGTCAAGACAAAGAAAGCATTACCAGATTGCAAAGATTGTTGAATTATTGATCCTTACGTAAGATGGCACTACTCAATAATTTTCACAAGAGTTACTGCTCAATATTTTATTTTATTGATTCAATAATTGTTGCGTTGATATTTTATATTATTGTTGTTCAATAATTGTCACCGCATAAAGATTTCCCATTATCGCATCAATAATTCATATTATTTGAATAATATTATTAGATAACATTATTGGCAATGTCTAGAAAGTTCGCTTCTAAGGAGAGGTTTGGTCACCTAATCATTGCGCGCCAAGAAGTGAGAGATCCTTATCGAAAGCCCCTCTTCCCGGGAACTACTGGTCATTATAATTGTGATTCTCGTAATATTATTTGTGAATAATTAATTATTGATTCATATGATAAAGAAATATTTATTTTATGTGGATATAAATGATGGATTTATTTATGTGGTTATAAATGAAGAAATTATGTTGAGGTGTTTTATCAAGATTTTATCTGGATTGGAGGTATTAAAAATCAAATCGTGGGTTTTTAGATATATCATGGGGTTATAATTTTTAATCCGACCGCTGGATTGTGGTAATTTTGGGTATGTTATACATACATAAGTTGAGTATATGTCCACAAATTTTGAACCGTTAAAAATGCACGAATGATTTGTTGTGAATTTTAAGAGGTGCTCTGATTCTTGAAATTAGGTTTATAATTGATTTTGGTGGAAAATTCTAGAATTGAGTGGGCCCCACTTGTGGTTGGGTGAAAAAATGTGCTGAATTTTATTTCAAATGTGGTGGGTGGCAATAGTAGCGTGTAAAGCCATCGTGTAGCAAAGTCAAGTCTCGCTTTTACGGCTAACATTTTCCTATAAATAAGAGGGCTAAGTTAGAATTGAAAATCACACCGTAAACAAAGTTTTCTCTCTCTCTATATTATCGAGCGTATTTTGTGAGTATTTAGATACTTTGAGAGTTCATTGCTCAAGACAAGTTTCATTCAAAGATCACTTCCGACCTTTCCTTCCAAGTAATCGATTCTTCGAGGTAGGGATGTTATTTGCTTCTCAAATGATATTAATTCTTCAATATCATTACGTCAAATATTGGTTGGTACTTTTTATCAAATTTGGAACTTTTTCATGCTCGGGGTTACTATTCATGAGTTACTATTCACGAGTTACTATTCATGAGTTACTATTCACGAAGTTACTATTCACTTAGTACTATTCATAAGCGTGAAGATGTTTTTTGTGGAATTTCTATCTTTTGGTGTTTGAGTTACTATTCACGATACTCTAAGACTATTCACGATAATCAAGACTATTCACTTATCATTTAAGACTATTCAATAGAAAAATGAAAATTTTTCTTTTCGTCTAAAATATCTATTCTCGATACTAGCTTTGATTGTATCCATGTTTTGGTCATTCTCAATTTTACACCACTATGATTATTTTTGAGGTATTTTGGACGTGGATAAAACCAAGTACCTTAATCCTTAATCCTTGTCATTTTGTTTCACCGGATTCGTTTTTTTAAAAATATTTTCATCATCCTCGCCTTAAATAATGATATTATTGAATATCTTTCGCCCGTAGTGCAAAGATGAATGATTTCAAGAATATCTTTACCAGTAGTGCAAAGATGAACAGTGTTTAAATGAATACGACCGATCGATGAATATCTTTGGCCTTTAGTGCAAAAGATGAACAGTGTTGAGATGAACATGACCGATTGATGAATATCTTTGGCCTTTAGTGCAAAGATGAACAGTGTTGAGATGAACATGACCGATGATGAATATCTTCGCCTCAGAAGTGTAAAAGATGAATATTTGATTTGAGATGAATATTGATTGATGTTACTGTGGATAAAATATTGATGATGGACCTGTTAAATTCATAGATTATAGTAGATTTCATTCTCTACGTAACTCTTCTATGAATTATTATTTCATTTAATATATGATCCAAACTTGTTGCCTATTGTATTCTATCGATTTTTCCTCGCTGGAGACTAACGATAATTTGTTGTATATTATCTTAGTCATAATATTCTTTACCGGGCTAGTTGAGCTCACCCTTTTCCTTGTTGTTCCATTTTTCTTCTCGTGGAGGCGTAGAATGTAATGAAAGTACTAGTCTGGGTATGGAATGAAGGTTCAGAGAGAGTTGTTTAGTAGTCCTCACCATTATTGTAAAATAATGTATCAATAAATGTAATGAGGATTTATTTGAGTATAAATATTGTCTAGAAGATAATATTTGTATTTAAACTCACACGCTTTATTGTTGTGATAATAAAGTTGTAGTTGTTTTCGCATCATGTATTTGGCGACTCGGAATGGGTTGGATGGAATGGACCTATTTTGGGGCGCCACATACATCATATTAATGATGGATTAATGACTATATAAAAAATATTTTGATATTTTTCAAATCACTTGTCTAGCGGAAACAATTAGCATAGACATAAGAAACAACCGAACTTTTTAAAACTTAATGGTTCAACACTTGACCCAATATTTATATATATATATATATATATATATATATATATTCTTTTTCTCAATAAATTTTGAAATCTAGCATAGCTAGAGGAATTGGGAATATCCATTTCCTCTTTACCCACTTTAACTGTTTTCAAAACCCCACCATACAATTCTGTTTATCTCTAACACCATTAACTTCCACTATATTAAACTAACCCTATACCTTGGGATAGTTCATCAAACTTATCACACATCATGTGTTTAAGAACTTGCCATAAACTGTAAGACCCCAACTTTTATGAATAAAGATTAATTTTTCTCGAAATATATTTTTGAATATTATGGTGTGGATTTGATATAATGTTATAGTTGTGGGTAATATTTATAAATTTTACAAAGTAAGCAAGTGGTTATATAATATTCGATGGCCTGGGAATATTCGTTTTAACAGAAATATTCGATGACGACAAGACAATCATTGGTGGACCCCACAACGAAAAGTATTTCGTAGTTAGAAAACTATGTAATTATCTTTTTATAAAAATAACGGCAAAAGTTTTACCGTTAAACTGTTGAACTACCGGTGGTAAAAAGTACGAAGAATACGCGTGGTTGCATAAGTAGACATTGCGGTATTGATTATTGATGCTTACATGAGAAGTCACTCGGTTATACTCAATTATTGCTACAGAATTGTCGATAATATCTCTCATATTATTGATTCAATTATTGTCACGATGATCATCCGCATAATATTTTATATTATTAAATAAATAATTGAGACCACAAAAAGTTATTCATATTATTATTTACAATATCGACAATGTCTAGAAGTTTCACAAAGAGAGGTTTGGTCACCTAATTGCGCGCCAATAAGGAGAAATCCTTATCAAAAAGCCCCTCTTCTCGGGAACGACCTGGTTGTTAAATATTGTGAGTTTTAATATTAATGATGAATAAGTTCGTGTTGATTAAAGATGAAATTGATAGTTCCATTGTATGGAAATTATTAGTGTTAATGGAAATCGATATTTATTTCGATAATAATTAATGTCTGGAGTTTATATTGACCAATCGGGCAATTCACCGGATAAATGAGCAATTAATTGCTATTAATTCACATGTTTATAACTATGTGTTCACATGTGTGAACTATTAATTCACATTATTTACTATTAGGGGAGGTGGTGCAAGTTTGATAATACTTGCAGGACTAAATTAAAAATGAAAAAAAAGAGGAAGGTATTATATTATAATATTTCGAGCCCCAAAACGTGCAATTATCAAAACTATATTTTCCTATAAATAGAAGTTCATTCTTCTTTCATTCTCACCAATTCACTAAGTCTCACAAGAGCAATTATTATAGAGAGAAATTATAGAGAGAAAGAAGAAGAGAAGTCTCACCTACCTCACTATTCCAAAGATTCCGCTTTCTTCTAAGGTAAGGAGTATTATTTCTTTCAGATTCATGAAGAGAGTTATTTTCTTTCAATACTCGTAAGGGTTGTTATTCCATTCTTTATTATTCTATTGGAATAACCCGCGTCTATGCGGGTCTATCGCATGCTCGGTGAATTCTTCATTATTCCATTCTTTATTATTCGTTGGGATAACTTGTCGTCATGCGGCTATATCGCATGTCCGGTGAATTCTTACGTTATTCCATTCTTTATTATTCTATTGGAATAACTCATTCATGTGATCGGGATAAATTAAATTATAAATCTTTAAAATTTATCTTGAACTTGTTTTATTGAATTATTATGTCATTATCATCATCCTCATGCTTATATTGTGATGAAAGTCATCTCCGCTTACGTGCAGCATAGATGGACTTGGTATGATTATGACGTGGATTATTCGGTATAATCATGACAAGTAATGTGATGAATGATGTAGTGAAAGTCCTCATTGGCCCGTAGTTCATTGATGGATGAGTTGTTGGTATGATTATGACGAGGATTATTCGGTATAATCACGATCATTGATGATTACATGAATATCCTCGACATGATGCGAGGATGATTCGTTTTTATTTATTGTCGAGTATCGCAATAATAAAGTTGATGAAAAACTTTTTAAATCATACAAGATAGTAGATTTTATGCCCTACTTGACTCTTCTAATGGATTACTTATTCATTACCGCATTGTTGATCTAAAACTTGTTGTCTATTATATTCTATCGCTTGTTGTTATCGTTGAAGGCTAAGGATAATTTATTTTGCATTATCTTAGTCATAATATTTCTTACTTGGGCTAGTTGAGCTCACCCTTTCTTTCACTATTCTCTTCTTCGTAAAATGAGAATATAATTTGGGACGAGCCTGGGAACGGATCGACGGTCCAGATGGTTGTTTTAGTAGTCCTCACTATTCTATAAAATAGTGTGACAATAAATATAATGAGGACTCCATTGAGTGTGGATATTGTCTAGATGACAATATTCTTATTAAAACTCTTAGATTATGTTTTGTCGTATTTTACACGACTGTTGTATAATTAAGTTGTATTTGAATTTTGTACCATGTATTTGGTGACTCAAGATGGGTGACGTATACCTATTTTGGGGGCGTCACATAAACTATGAGTTTAGGAACTTGTCCTAGCAATACGTAGTCCAAGAATCAATCAAGGACTGTCTATACGCTTAGGGGCTTTAAAACATACCATATGATTATGAGTCACAAACTTAGCATAAGTATGAGTTTTAAGAACTCCCACCTATTCTTATATTCTCTACCTATCACATATATACATGAGAAAAGAATCACCTTCCCACCATATGTATATCGATAATGCGACACCGACATTTCCGAGTTTTATTATTGTACTATTACATAGGTCAATTTCCATATAGTCATTCTGCTATAAATTGTCAATCATTCAATTGATTACCTATCCTTCTTTGACTTGATCAGATTATGCCGTGATCTTATCCTATAATTGTGTAATATTATGATTCTTTCTCATTCTATGATCATTTCTTTTTTATGATCTTCTTATCTTCTTTCTAATCATATTATTTTATGATTATTCGAATCAGATGTTCCCTGATCCTCTACTTCTTGCCTTTTAATATTCTTCTTTCAATCTTTGCGTATTATATTAACGCATTCTTTATGAATTTCTGAATTCATTTTAAGATCATATAAACCTCATTCGAGTTTTAACATCTTCTTTCTTTTCATCTACCTTGCTTACTGTTATAGTCTAGGGTATACTTACTTAAGATTTATAACTCTTAGCTTTGATACCAACTGTAACAATAACAAATAAAAATTTTGTAATTTATTTTAAATATTTATTGAATTAAATAAATATTTTAAATAATTTATTTATTGAGATAAATAAATAATTGATGAAATTGTTGTGCAATAATTTAGTTAAGTGTGTATGTTAACTAAATTAATGAATGGTAATTTTATTATTTGAAGATTTGATTTAATGAAATAATTAAATTAAATGAATTGTTTAATATTTAAGAAAATATTTAAATTAAATAAAATGATGTTCTAGTTTATTTTAATAATTAAATTAGATATGTAATAATTTAATAATCATAAGTATAATTATAATGAAAATTATAATTACTATAATTGTAAGTTATTAAAAGTAACTAAATTAAAATGGGACAAATGGAACTATATAATATAAATGTTATCAAAATAAATTAGAAACCTAAACTAAGTCACTACAAAAAAATGGGGCTTCAGCAACAACTGATTTTCGTTGCTAAAGGTGCCAAATTTCGTTGTTAAAGGGTTTTGGCAACGACTTTACTGTCGTTGCGTCTTTCGTTGCGCAATAAGCGTTGCTAATTGTTCAAGAATTTAACGATTTTTTCGTTGCCAAAAGTAATACATTTTGCAACGAAATTTGGCTTTCGTACAGAGACATCGATCCTTTAGCAACAAAATGTATTGTTGCAAAATAATTAAAATTTTGTTGCTAAAAACCCCATTTCGTTGCAAAAGCCTACTAATTGACAACAAAATAAACTCTTTTTTTTTTTTTTGCAACGACCATGTATTTTCGTTACAATTGACACCATTTTGCAACAAAAATTTTCGTTGTAGTAAATTATGAAAATTGTTGCCTAAGCTTACTTTCGTTGCGGAATGTAAACTTTTTAGCAACGATTTTTCGTTGATGATTATATTATTTAGCAAACGACATTATCTTTGAATTAACAACGAAAATATTTGTTCTTTGGTTATTTTCAATAAGAACGTAAAGTCGTCGATTAGCAACGACATTATATGTTGCCTTTTCTTTATATGTGCAACGAAAGTTAACATGATTTGCAACGATAAAAAATGTTGCCTTTTATTTTAATATTAGTAACAATATCCTCTCCGTTATTAGGTTAATTTTTCGTTGCCAAATATAAAATTTTTAATGCATTTAGCAACGAAAATTTGTTGCTAAATGTATACAAAATTATTGCTATATTAAAACTTGTTCAATGCTTTGGTAACGAATTATATTGTTGCCAAATCAAAAGTTGACATTTTTTTTGAATACCTGACAGGCTCAATATCCCCATATCAAATAATGGCAAAAATACAAAAAACTAAAATATTATTAACTTAATAAAAGCATCTACTACATAATCATTCATTATCTTTACAATTAACCATCTAAAGCTACCACGATTCTTCAATCAAAGTATATATCTACATATATATATAGAGTACACTTCATAATTTCGTCCCTTATCTTCCGTAAATGTAGCACGAAAATTTGATACCCAATATTGTAAGGCAGGTCGTAGAAGTAGTCTTCCTGCACATATTTAAAAATAATAAGTCAGGAAAATAAAATAAATAGGTCAGCAAAGGCACTTAGTGCCAATATCAATACACAAAGACAATAGAGTTGCTACGTGGTACTAATGTACACCGTATTGCTCATAAGCAGAAAAAGACAAATAGGCAATCACAATATCATTTGCTACAAATCCAAATATGAAAAAGAACCTTCAGTGCGACTATATGATTGTTTTGTTACAAGACAAAATTAGAATCTTAATCGGCTAACAGCTAGCGTTTTTTAAATTCAAATGAGAAATGACTATATTATGAGCCCTATTATCATATAAAGTTTATGCCTGCCCAAGAATTTCATGTATAACGTTTCTTCTAACTTACTGTTTTTTGTTTATCCTTCCAAAGAAAAGACTAAAGAGTAGAGAAGAAATAACCAGAAAAAGAAGAAGTCGATATCACTGTTTTTGTGCGCAAGTATAAAATAATTTTTGTTGTCAAGAAAGAATACCAAGTACAAAAAGCTGGGGGAATTCTCCTGGAGTGAGATGTTCAACTGCAAACGCAGCACTTACAAGGACAGAAAGTGGAGTAGGCAACCTGCAAATAGAATTGTATAAACTATAAAGCATGAGAGCATATAAATTGCATCCACATGACCAAATATTGTATTGGATGTAAATGTGCTCTTTGTGCAATAGTCAAACACCCATCAACTTTTCATGTTAAATTCTATCTAGGTCAATATCTAGTGTTGTATTATCTAGTGCTGACAAATACTTACAGGTAGGCCTCCCTTGGCATTACAAATATCTAGAAGACTTGCATTATCCATATCCCAAAATTTTATATGGTACTGGTCTCCAGCAGCTATGATTTGGTTCTTGTTCATGTCGAAATGCACATTTCCCCCGTACTGTTTATGAAGCCCCTGGTAAGTCCTTTTAACCATTCTTTGGCCATCTTCCCATTCCCACTCGACAAGGTATTTCTCACCATGTTGATTTGTACCACATGAAAACAGCCTTGAAAAGAGAATTTAATGGTCATAGATGCATTTTTAAAAGGATGGAAAATAACTGAAATTCTGAAGTTAATAGATCTATTACCTTGTACCATCGGCACTATAAGCCATCGTAATGCACTGTCTACCAGGAGCATCAAAGGTAAACTTAGCCATGGGCTGCTCATATAGCCATGCCTTTATCTTTCCATCCAACGAGGTTGAAATTAAGGAGAAACTGGGGAAAATAGAAAACCCGAAAGTAAATTTTAGATAAATACATAATCCATGGGAGAAATGTATATGTATTGGGTAGAATATAGAATATATATGCTACTTGATTAATTCTTACATGAATGTTATTCCAAACATGAGGACACACAGAGTGAACATGTGCCTCATGACCTTCAAGGGTAGTAAGCAGCTGAGTGCTAGTAGCCACTTCCCAAATCTAGAATTACAGGAAGTTACTACATCAATCACTGGTTTGCAGATTTAACATAAAAATGTCCAAATTTTTTTTAGCACACCTTAATTGTTTTGTCATCGCCACAAGTAACAAGTCGGTTATTAGCAAATCCAAGATCATTAACACTTCCAATATGAACATCAATCTAGAAAGAAGAAGTTGATGTCAGAAGAAATTAACTTAATATCTTTAAGTAGAAACTGCTGGAAAAAATAAACTTGATTCATGGAGTTATAGAATCTCATCTAGAGAAAAAAAGAATCTTGAGTGCATGCATAACCAAAAAAGTCCACACTAAAGTATAAGTTTGTGGATGGAGCTCTTTGTTCGTTCTTTTGATACTCTAATCTTAAATAGAAATGTATTTCCAACAAAAACATCTACTTGGATCCCTCCACCCCCGTGGAAAAGCTACATCTACTTGATATAGACATGAAAATCTAATGATTGAACCAAAACCAAGGAAAGGAACAAATTTAAAAAAGTAAAACTCTGAAACTTAAAGACTGTATCAATAGAGTTATAGTAACCTCTCTGTGTTTTATAATTTCATCTCTACCATGATAAGAGAAGAGCTGCACTATGTGCTTAGCGTATGCAACTCCTGCAAAAAAATTAAAAAATAAATGTCAGGATTTTTTTATAGCAAACTTCCAAAACAGGGATTCAGCTTCTATCCAGTCAGTACTACACATACTACTACAATTAGCTATGTTTTTCTTTATTCAAAGGGGAAAAGAAGGATATTTGAGATCACCAAATAAAGTCCCCTCGTGGTTCCATCTTACGCGACAAACTGACACTGATGCATCTTTCTGGATAGCTGACTGCATTTCAGTAAATTCAAATCAAATGTCATACAATGACAAATTATCTATTAACATATTAACCTAATTGATGAAGACCCAACACACCATTAATTCGTCTGAAAGTGATTTTACATTCCAAAGCTGAAAACTTTGTAGGATCATTTTTGAAGAACTAACTTCCCACAACCCTACGATTGAATTATAAAAAATGCAATAAATCAGTATACATGGGTTTTTTGTAGCCTTTTTCTTTATTTGCAACTTAGTAGAAGTATATTCAAAAAGATAAGCCTGAGATTCCTATTCCAAATATATGAAAAGCATATACCGAAGTAAACTTTAGCTTTCCAAACACCAAATTCAATTTATTTACTTTTGCTAGCCTACTCAGTAGAGAGCAAATTAAAAGTGCAAGAAAAAGCTGAATATGGAAGGGTAATGATAGAAAAACAAAGAAACAAGCCTCGTCACGGCCATATTTGTTGCGATACTGAGCCTGAACAACAGAGCTAAAGAAGAGTGAGGCATTGTAGATGAGATAAGTGGAGTGCTTGGTCAAATTCAGTACGACGAAATCGAAATTCAGCCCTACCGCACTAGAACAATTTCATCCCCACAACTCATTAGATATGGATACAATCGGGTATGTAAATAAATTAAATTAAACCCTATATTGGGGATTAACAAAAATAAAGGGTGTGACTAAAGTAAGAGTTTTTCTTCTTCTTTATTTACCTTTTCCTTCGGAAATTCAAGATGTTTGCAAGATGTGACTAAAGCAGTGCACTAAAATTGAAAGATGTTTGCAGTTGGAATTGAAGCAAAGCTTCACCGAGAAAGAAGAGGATGCAAAAAAAATCTAGAGAGATTAACTACTTTAATAATTTTAACAGGCACATATTCCACAGGGTTGTCTTGCTTTTAAACATATCCCAAAGTAAACTATACAAAGAAAGCATTCTCATTTTAACAAGGATAACAAACATCTCTAAACAAAACAAAATAATTCTACTGTTGAAATCAGTAGATACCGTTACAATAATGTTGGATTTCTTAAACAGAAAATTTTAGGTGACAGAAGACATTTTAACAGAAATTAGATTTTTAAAAAGGAAAGTTGTCAATACTAACTTAGATTTGAAATACGACAGTAATATTAAGCATACTAAATTACATAATAATAAGTTATCCATTCATCATATGATGCATCCACAATCTATCAATCTCAATATAAATTAGAAGCAAATAAGCATATTTGACAATAAGATCTAACGAAACGTAATTTACCGTTGGGCGAGAATTTGGCAAATGAAACGGTCGGAACCTTATCGTCAATAAGAGTCTTCAAGCAGGCGCCCGAAGCCGCATCCCAAATTTTACAAGACCCGTAGTGACTGCCGGAAATAATCAGCGATCCATCTCGATTGAAGTGGACGGAAGTTACCGGCATCGAGTGCGCCTGGATGACGTGGACGGGCCGACCACTTTTAACATCCCAAACCCTAATAGTCTCATCAAAAGAACCGGAGACGATGAGATTGGATTGGGGGCTGAAATTGACGCAGAAAACGAAATTGGTGTGGCCGCGTAGGGTTTTAACGCACTCGGAGGTGAATGCGTCCCAGATACGGAGGGCTTTGTCGTCGGAGGTGGAGCAGATATAGTGGGAGGCAGAGGACCAGGCGAGGTCGTTGATGCCTTCGGAGTGGCCGACGAGGGTGGAGATTTTGGAGAGGGTTTCGGTGGACCAGATGATGAGGGTTTTGAAGGAGATATGGCTATTGAGGGAGATAGGGCTCGACTGTATTTTCTAAACTGAGGGACATTTTCGCGGCCAACTTATTTTAGCCAAAAACTTATTTTATTTATTTAAAAAAAATATAATTTATAAAATTTATAAATTTTTAGAACATCTATGTATTACGGTATATGTTATTCTTATAAATTGTTAACTTATTAGTTGGTAGTAACATGATATTTATACGTTGACAAATTTATGACGAAGTTAAATTATAATTAACGTGAAATTTTATGTGATAAAATAGAATAATTTATAACGAAGTTGAATTATAATTAATGTGAAATTTTATATGATAAAATAAAATAATTTAAAGCATGGTCATTTTTAATTCTGATCTATCTCTTGTCATATGTAGCAGACTCTTAAAATATAATAATAAACTTAATATATTATATTATTTATATTGTTATTTATAAAAAGAGCACTCTTTTTGTAGAATAAAAATAAATGATAAATGTGAATCTTTTGTGGGACGGATGGAATAACTTTTAATACGTCACACGTGGAGTAAAGTTATGAACAAGTCAAGTTGAGTTTTAGTTTATCGAATTCGAGCTCTCTTCAAATTAAAACGAGCTCGAGTTGAGTCGGACTTTTAAACGTGTCCTAATATGTTATTCGAATTTTACTCATTTATAAAACATAATATTATGGACGAAATATAATTTACTATAATATCTAAAATCATACCAAATTCTTAATTAATACTCAGAGTATATATAAAAATATATAATTATTTATAAAAGTCTTTATTTTAGAAATGAATTTTTCATCAAAGGGAAAATATTTTTTTATTTGACAATCTTGATAATATAATGAACAAGTAAGTCGACAATCCAGACTTTCTACGGTTGATTCAACGCAACACCAACTGAGGGACATAAAGAGCTAAAAACAACTTTTGATCATTAATTATGGACATTCAAACTGTTTAACTTTTGTTGTGGAAACTACAAAAACTTGGATATTAATTTTTATTCACAGCTTCCATGATTTGGCATTAGTACTATACATACATACCTAATATAATTAAATTAATAAAAATAACTTATTGCATATGCACTTCACAAAATATATATTGCTCTTATTATAATTCTTTTAAAAAAATATTCTCTCTATTGCAAAAAAAAAAAATTAAATAAAATTAAACGTAGTTTAGATTTAAATAATTAATTTGAAAAACTCAAATAAAAGTTCATGATTTAAGTTACTCCTTTCGTCTAAGGTTAAAAGTTTTTATTATTTTATGTAATCTCAAGTTAAATATTTACTTATATTAAATAATCTATTTTTTACAATAATTTATGCGTTATATTCTTAGTATTAAATGTCATATTTTTATTATTTATAAATATTTATATAATATCACTAGTCGTGTATAATACCGTTGATCGCAACATTGGATGACACGGATTGAAATGGATTTTTCCCAGCCGCTACAGGCTATAGCGACATGAAAAATTACTCATTTGTCCCTCATTTGCTCACGTGTCTATTAATCGCATTATCGCCACAAGTTATAGCGATAGTTTACTTAACTAGTAAATTAGAATGGCTCAGTGGTAGCTTAATGGCCTAATAACTTATAGGTCTTAGGTTTGAAATCTAGTTGTGATATTTTTGCTTCTTTATGTTATATTTTTTTTGTGTATTAGATAAATTTTATTACAATCTATATATATATACCCATCTTAAATCTTCACATTAAATTAAATATATATAAAGTAACTATGAATATTTATATAACATAACTATGAATATTTTAATATTTTATATATATATATATATATATATATAAATTTATATAATAATAATAATAATAATAATAATAATAATAATAATAATAATAATAATAATAACCGCTCTACTACTACTACTACTACTACTACTAATAATAATAATAATAATAACAATAATAATTAATTATCATATTATCATATTAATATATTTACATCATATTTACATCATAACGTATATATTATATCAATTATACTAAATGATGTAAATATGTAAATGTGATAATATTTTATGTTATGATGTAAATGATGTAAATACGTTATGATTTTAGTATTTTAATGATGTAATTTGAATTTTTGTTCTTTTGATTAATTAACAAAATAATTTGAATTTTAGTATTTTAGTATTTTTTTAATTTCATTATTTTTAAATTGTTTTTTTTTAGTATTTTAGTTTTTTTTAATTAGTATTTTTAGTATTTGATGTAAATATGTAATTAGTATTTTTAGTATTTTAGTGTTCAAGATTCTTTGTCTTTATAATAAAAGATCCTTATAACTTAGTTGGTTTGACATTTGTTTTTAAGGAGAGTGGGAGGTCCAGAGTTCAATTCTCAAGGAAGCATTATTTTATTTTATTTTTAAAAAGCCCATGATTGGGCAACAGCTTTTTATTATTAGTACTATTATAATTATTGTAATTATTATTATTATAATTATAATAATAATAATTAATAATAATAGTAATTATAATAATAATTAATACTAACAATTATAATAATAATAATTATTATTATAATTATAATAATAATAATAATAATATTATTATTATTATTATTATAGTAATAATAATAACAACAATAATAACAATAATAATAGATTACAATAATAATTATTATAATAATAGTAATAATAATAATAATAATAATAATAATAATAATAATAATAATAATAATAATAATAATAATAATAATAATAATAATATAATAATAATTATAATAATAGTAATAGTAATAATAATAATAAAAATATATACATGAAGCATGAAAAAAATTAATAATGACTTATATGTAAAAAAAGTTCAAATTTAAGTTATCATCAAACACTAATAATAACAAATGACTTATAACTTAGTTTAACCAACTTATAAGTCATTGCTAAACACCTCTAATACTCTATATAAAGAGAAATTAATATTTGATTATAAAAAATTACAAGTCAAGAAAAAAGAGAATTTAAAAATGGGAGTTAAAAAAACTTACACAATAATTGGTGCAACTTTATTATTATTGTTATTGTTATTATTATTATTTTTATTTTATTATTATTATTATTATTATTATTAGTACTACTACTATTATTATTATTATTATTATTATTATTATTATTATTATTATTATTATTATTATTATTATTATTATTATTGTAGTATATAACTTCTTGAGATTATATTAATGGTATGTAGTGAAGGAGAAGAAAGGAATATATGGGAAAAATCTCATGTTTTGATATAAATATTAATCCTTGCAAGATATTAACAGATAACTTGTATTGCTCCAGCGATCAAATGACCAAAGTAACAAATGATAGGTCACATGTTCGAATATGTTTCGTATTTGGATATAATTTTTAAATACTAAATATGAATATTTTTTGACAATTCTCCGAATAACGAATATTGTCTTACAAAAATATGTTTATTGGGATTATCTTAATTTAAGGTAACATTTTAATAATCGTTGCAGAAAGTTGTATATGATATGCAACGAAAATAAAAATTGTTGTCAATGAATGTGGTCCATATTAGGCAACGAAATATAGCAACAAAATTTTTTTCGTTGCCCACGATGAGGAGAAATCAAGTGGTTAGAAATTTTATAACGAATTTCTAACGAATTTTGTTTTCAAATTTTGCAACGACTTATGAATTTCGTTCCAAAAAGTGAAAGCCTGACACAATCTGCAACGAATGACAAATTTCGTTGGTAAACATATACTTTTAGCAACGACTTATAAAGTCGTTGCCTGAAAAATCATTGCTAAAGGCCCATTTTTTTGTAGTGAGTGTAGCAAAACAAGGCCTTGTGGCCTTTGGCTTAATCTAACTGACGTAGCTTTTGGGTTCTTACCTGAAGAGTACGTGGGGGAGAGAGAGACCTGTATCAGTTTTACCTTACGCGTATATTTTTTCCTAAAGGCTAACTAAGAAAACTCAGTAGTGTTAGAGGAATTGAAAGAGAAGAAGAACAAGAGAGAATCAGAGGAAGGATTGCTAGAACATTGTTAACATCATCTTGCAAAACAAAGGATTAAGGTATAATCTACCCTTAATTCTAATTTGTAGTTTTGTAATTTTCATTCACTGAAATTGGAATTTTGTTGAGTTATATATTGATTTTATGTATGTATAACCTTGTGGTTACCTGTTAGATGTCATCTATAATCCTATATTAGTGATCGAATTCATGAAAATTTGGTTTAAAGAAGAAAACTTCAATAACAGTGTTATATATACGTAAAATGGCTTAATTGAGTCCAAAATTTGATGTTCAATCCTTGATAGAATCTATAAATTTGTTGTAGATTGTGTTAGTACATCATGAAACGAAAACAACACAATTAGAATGGTGTAAATTGGTTAAAAAACAAAGGTTTGGCGATTGAATTAGCTAAAAGTTTTTAAATATGAAGAAATAGGTAAAAAATTGATTTTAATCCTCTAAATTTGGTTATGTAAGTTGTTTTAGGTGTTAGAATAGTTGATTGTATATGCTATAAGGCTTTAGTTAAGTTTGTAGTGTATGGGTTTGTCCATGTTACCGTGAAATTGGAATTTTTGGCTTAGAACAGTGCAATTAAGTGTTCTACAAATGATTCTCAGTGCCGAAGCGCCAAGATCGCCTTGTAGCAGGCGTGGTAAATTGAAAGGTAACCATGGCGCGTGGCCGCAACCAAATGGTCGATTAGACTAGTAATGAATCATTAACAACATAGTTTGGAGAATGTAAACTTAACATATTTTAATGATTATAAAAAGACTAAAAACATGTTATAAGACGTATAATATATTATAATCACAATGTTGAAACTAAAGATTATGAATTAGTAAGTTTTGAAAATTTGTAACGTGATGTTATGAGAATGTGTTAATATGCAATCACCATGTCGAATATTGTTATATAATTAAGAGTGCAGATTCATGGTACATGAATGATTAAAATAATCAGGTCTTAAGCTAGAGACTATAGAATTGACTAAAATGAGAAGTGAACCCACGAAGTTAATGTTAACATAACTAATTGGTATTGTGATTCTAATGGTATGTGTAGGGTATTTGGCGAACGTTTGTAGTAATTGTGTAGCTTATGCACGAGGCAAGTTTCCTAAACCCTAGTTTTGTATCGAGCAAGTTTCATATTTCTAATGTGATATTGTAATGCAAGTTTCCTAAATCTTGTATTTACGTTGAGCAAGTTTCTTGTTCCTAACTTGACATCGTTATGCATATTTCTAAAACTCTAATCTTTTATTAAGCAAGTTCCTAATAATTGTTCTTGCCATTCAAAGCATAAATTGTTCAAGTTCATTGTTTCAAATGAGATTTTCTAACTCTTCTGGATATAGTCCTTTGTATATAAAATGTTTATTCAATTGTATATTGTTGATATTCAATCTTTGAATTAATTATTTTTGTTCAATCTTTTATTATTGAGTTAAACCCTCGAATATCAAATAAACCTTTATTGGTTGGACTAATCCATAATTGATGAGTTTTCTAAAATTCTAGAACCACTGATAAGTTTGTTCCAAACTAAACTTTCTTTAGTGCGGAAAATCCTAAAGTGAAACTGAGATGAACAACCCTAACATAGGGGATTATGTACGCGTTAACGTTTAGATGCTTGTGTATAATATATGGTACGAAGGGCTGATCCCCCTAAGTACGAAAATAAACGTCTGTATAATCTAATGACTATTAAAGGTTGAAGTAGAAATACTTAATAACCTTGGGACATAGTTCATGGTCTTAAAGACCCTCAGATATAAACCTCGAACACGTTTACTAATCTTAACTCGAAGAACAAGTTCTTAATTATTCAGTATTCATTGCTTACTCTTATGTTACTGCTATTATCACTCTTTATATCAGTGAGTATTTGTTTGCTCACTTTTGCATTTAACACTGCAGCTAAAGTTGAGAAATTTAATGAGCCGTCTTCTAGCAAAGGAAAGGACAAGATGTCGGGAAAAAGCACCTTTACCCCACTGTGGTTGTAGTGTTTTAAGTAATTAGCCACTGTGCTTTTAAAATATTCAATTATCCCACTATACTTTTTAAAAATGTTCAATCAAGCCATTCCGTCCAATTTCTTGGACGGCCGTCAAATGATTACACACGTGGCATTGAAAAAAAATAATCAAAAATTCATTATTTTCTGATGTGGCACCAAAAAAAATATGAAATCATTGATTATGTGGCAAAAAAATAATTAAAATAATAGCTCCTTTTGTTGTTATTATCATCATCACCACGCATCTCATAGCTAGGCTTCCTATATTCCCCCTGTTCAGATCGCCCATAGCTGGATCCTCCATATCCCTCACTTTCCTGAGTTTCATAACTCTGTGTCCCGTAACTCGGGGCCTCATGCTCAGTCCTCTCTGACCTCCCACCATATCCACCTGACTCATATTCCGAGGTGGGCATCCTCTCATACCCATATCCATACTCTTCTGACTCCGTTTTTCACCCATACCCAGATTCAGATCCATACTTTTACTGATCATATTCACTCTTCCTCCCATACCCAGATCCATACTCTGAACTAGGCTGCTCATTTTCACTCTGTCGTCCATATCTGGATCCATACTCGGAACTCGCTCGTACCCAGACTCATATTCCGATCGTAGTCAAATGCATCAGAGTTATGTTCTTGATCGCTTCTTCCGAATTGGGCATGATATTTCACAGTCAACAGATTCACTGGAGACCCTTAATCTTTTGGAGTGACTTCTCATGTGACCAAACAGAGCTCTCATTGAATGAAACTCTTTCCCACATTCTTTGCAGGCTACAATTTCTTCCCTTCCTTTCATTGAATGGGATCTCATATGACCAAACAGAGCTCTCGAATTTTTATTAATATTATACATATTATAAATATTTAGGTAAAGAAAAAGAAAGGAAATAAAACATAAAAATATTTTTATTTTTAAAAATTTTATAAGTATTTTAAAATATAAAAGTATTTTTATTTTTATTTTTAAAATAAAACATACATATTATGAATATTATAATATTAATTTTATTAATATTATACATATTATAAATATTTAGGTAAAGAAAAAAAAGAAAATAAAACATAAAATTATTTTTATTTTAAAAATTTTTCTAAGTATTTTAAAATATAAAAGTATTTTTATTTTATTTTTAAAATAAAGCATACATATTATAAATATTATAATATTAATTTTTATTAATATTATACATATTATAAATATTTAGGTAAAAAAAGAAGAAAATAAAACATAAAAATATTTTTAAAACCACACTGGGACAATTGTATTTTTTTAAAGTGTAGTGACTCAATAGTATTAGGAATTTGGCTGACTGGCTTGCCACGTAGGAAATAACTTGTTATATTTTTTTTTTCAAAAGCCACGTAGAAAAATTGGCCCAATTTTTTGACGTCCGTCCAAAAAATTGGAAGGAATGGCTTGATTGAACATTTTTAAAAAGTACAGTGGGCTAATTGAATATTTTAAAAGCACAGTAGCTAATTGCTTAAAACACTACAACCACAGTGGGGTAAAGGTGCTTTTTCCCGCAAGATGTCCAAGTGATGAAGAGTTATTTGAATTTACTTAACTAAATTTATGTTATAAGACTTATGTTATTATATGATGTATTCCGCAGACTTATGTAATAATTAAAGGTTAGATCACCTTGGAATGTTTTAAGTTGATGTAACCTTTTAATGGGAAAGATATTTATTTAAGTTATGTCTTTATCCTTGTTTATGGGTAATTAGATGTATATATTTTGGAAAGTGAGCACCAAATCATGTGAGAATGAAGTACCCGGATTTGGGGGTGTCACGGGTTGATATCAAAGCTTTAGGTTATGAACCTTAGGTGAGGAAAACCTTAGGAAGTAACCTTTAAGGAGACATAAAATATAGTGGTGATAAAATCTTATCGAGTTCTAAGGAATGAATTAAGGAATTCATTGAAGATAAAACGAAACAATAAAAGACTTTATATGCTATGTGTTAATAACTTATGTACTCGCGAGTATCGAAGAATATCACGTGATAAGTAAAAGTTAAAAGTATTTTGTTGTCAGGATGTCTAACGTTGAAGGATCCAGTCAAGCTAGGGAAGAGATACCTCAGGTACCTAGGGATGAGAAGCCCCGAGATGTTCATGTTATCCAGGAGCAGTTGATCCAGAGGGAGTCTTCTCTGTTGGTTGCTGAGAAAAACAGGAGGATGAGCCTGTGTCTGATCCTGAGGAGGAGAACTCTGAGGAGATAGAGGTGGAGGATGAGGAAGAGGATCCTAAGGAGTTTCCACCAAACTCCATATCTGCTGAGATGTATGATGCGTTGTATGACCGTAACATAGAATTATAGGATGAGATTGAGGAGTTGAAGGAGTTAGCTGAGATGCATCAGGCCACTATAGAGCAGAAGGATGCGGAGATTGAGGAACTCGACTCAAGACTTGGAAATACAGAATGGAACCTAGTTCACATAGAGGGACATCAAGAGGAGCTGTTGGCTGAGAATGAGAAGATGAAGACTGAAGTTGGAAAGCTAAAAGGAGACTTGAAGAAGGAATCAACTAAACGTGCGAGAGCAGAAGACGCTTGGATGAAGGCTACTCAGCGTGTAGATCGTGTTGAAGCCAAGGTTCAAACGAATAAGGCTAAGATGAATGAAATGGATTATGCCTTTCATTCTGTTATTGATAGGGCCCAGGATCGAGTCTTTTATTACCCACCTCAATTTGAAGACTTGCCATGGTACATGATGGATCGTAGAATGACATATCTTATTATGGAAGAAGAGCGTAGAGAAGCCTTTTGACGCCTTAACATGCCAAGATAAGAAGAATGATAATAATATGTGGTTAAATATGTGATTAAATATATTGTAAATCCCTTATTTTGAGATAAATAAAGGGGTAGGATGAGTATGTGATCCTGAAACTTGTCTAGTTCAGGAAAGTTGAAGTTTATAGCAGAGATGCTATCTTTAGTATGTTTTGAAAACTATGAATAAATAAAATATCAAAGTATATTGAAAGGTTGTGTGTTAAGCTTTAATTTTAGCGTGTTTAAAGTTTAACTTTAAGATATTCAAGAAATTGAGTAATGAATTAATAAGCGTATATTTTAAACAGAAGATACCTCCTAGAAGAAGACAACCATGTCAATAACCACCTCCCGAGGGGTCTACCAACAACAATAACGAGGCCAATGCTAACCCGGTTCAGCAGTTGGTGACTTTGTTAATGAGAGCACTTGCGAATCAGCCGCAAGCTCAAGCTACGACTTTCAAGGACTTCAAAGCAGTTGGACCACCGGAGTTTAAAGGGTCTATGAATCCAGTTGAAGACCAAACCTGGATCATGGAAATAGAAAAGGTTTTCGATGTCGTTAGAGTCAATGATGATTAGAAAACTACTTTTGCAACGTTTATGTTGAAGTCTGAAGTTAGCTATTGGTGGTAGGCGAATAAGGTTTGTGGGGGACATGGAATAATAGTGTGGGATAGGTTTAAAGAGATGTTTTTCGAGATGTATTTTCCGATGAGTTCTCGGAACCAGATGGAAGTTCAATTCTTAGAATTGAATCAAGGAACCATGTCAGTGCCAGAGTATGCTGCAAAGTTTAATGAGTTGGCAAGGTTTGCTCCATACCAAGTCAATACCGATGAACGTAAGGTGAGAAGGTTTGAACAAGGGTTAAAGCTCTGGTTGTATGGCAAGGTTTTGATGTTTCAATTAAATACATTTGCGGCAGTGTTGGAAAAGGCAATTATTGCTGAAGGTGGAAGAGATGCCTTAACCAAATATAATCAAGAACAGAAGAAGAAAAAGAATGAGAATGAAAACAAGGCTGGTGGAAGAAATGGTGGAGGCAACAACCAGAAAAGGAAATGGAATAAAAATTCAAGTACGGGAGGACAACAAGGAAGTCAACAAAAGACGAAGTTTGAAGCTTGTGCTACTTGCGGGAAGAACCACACGGGGGTATGGCTGAAGGGTAAGCGGGTGTGTTTCAACTGTGGCCGGGAGGGTCACATTGCGACAAACTATTTTAGTCCAAAGAAGGGAGCATGTTTCACTTGCGGATCAAAGGATCATATGGCTCATGATTGCCCTAAGAAGACAGCGGGAAGTGCAAGCGGAGGAAAAGGAAACAACAGTAGTGGTACGTTAACTATCACTGGACCAAGGAAATCAAGCCGACCCACTGCTAGGACTTTCAATATGACTGTGCAAGATGATGTGCAGTCAAAGTATGTGGTGTCAGGTATCATTCCGATTAATGGTATTAGTTCTTATGTGCTATTTGATTCGGGTGCTACTTGTTCATTTATATCCGATGATTTTGCTCAGAACTTAGATTTGCCTCAGGAAGAATTAGATTTCCCTTTAAGCATAGAAATTGTGAATAAGGAAGCGATTCCTGTTAGGTTTATATGCGACGCCCCCAAAATAGGTATACATCACCCATCTTGAGTCTCCAAATACATGGTACAAAATTCAAATACAACTTAATTATACAACAGTCGTGTAAAATACGAAAAAACAAAATCTAAGTGTTTTAATAAGAATATTGTCATCTAGACAATATCCACACTCAATGGAGTCCTCATTACATTTATTGTCACACTATTTAACAGAATAATGAGGACTACTAATGCTATCATTTGGACCGTCACTCCGTTCCCTGACTAGTCCCGGCTACGTTCTCATTCCCTGAAGAGAACAGTGAAAGAAAGGGTGAGCTCAACTAGCCCAGTAAGAAATATTATGACTAAGATAATGCAGAATAAATTATCATTAGCCTTCAACAATGTTAAATTGATAAAATATAATAAACATCAAGTTTAACTGCAGCGGAACAAGCAATCCATTAGAAGAGTCAAGTAGAGAATAAAATCTACTATCTTCTATGATTTAAAAGGTTTTTCATCACTTTTATCGCTGAGACTCAGCTTAATAAATAACCAACATCATCCTTGCACTACGACCAAGGATATTCATTAATATCATGATCACAAATTATCCATACACTACGGGCCAAGGATATTCGTGTATTCATCAATGGTCATGATCATGCCAACAACTGTCCATCAATGCACTATGGCCAATGAGGACTTTTACCACATCATTTGTAACATTACGATCATGATTATCTTAAGAATAATCCACGTGTGACGCCGCCCCAAAATAGGTATACATCACCCATTCGAGTTGTCAATACATGGTACGAAACAACTACAACTTTATTATTACAACAATAAAAGCTGTGAGTTTAAATACAAATATTATCTTCTAGACAATATTTATACTCAAATAAATCCTCATCACATTTATTGATACATTATTTTACAAAAATGGTGAGGACTACTAAACAATCCTTTCTAAAACCTTCATTCCATACCCCGACTGCAGTACTCGCTATATTCTCACCTCACGAGAAGAATGGAACAAAAAGGAAAAGGGTGAGCTCAACTAGCTCAGTAAAGAATATTATGACTAAGATAATATACAACAAATTATCGTTAGTCTTCAACAGGGAAAAATCTGATAGAATACAATAGACAACAAGTTTCAGATCAATATTCGCAGCGGAAATAATAATTCATAGAAGAGTTACGTAGAGAATGAAATCTACTATAATCTATGAATTTAACAGTCCATCATCAAAATTTTATCCCTGTAACATCAATCAATATTCATCTCAAATCAAACATTCATCTTTGACTACTGAGCCAAAGATATTCATCGATCCATTATGTTCATCTCAACACTGCTCATCTTTACTACAAAAGCCAAAGATATTCATCGATTAAGTCGTGTTCATTTAAAACACCTGCTCATCTTTTGCACTACAAAGCCAAAGATATTCTTGAGAAATCATTCATCTTTGCACTATGTGCCAAAGATATTCAATAATATCATTATTTAAGACCGAGGATGATGAAAAATATTTTTAAAGAACGAATCCGATTGAAACAAAATGACAAGGATTAAGGATTAAGGATTCGTACTTTTGTTTTATCCATGTCCAACAATACCTCAAAAATAATCGTAGTGGTGTAAAATTCAAGAATGATCAAAACATGGATACAATCAAAGCTAGTATCCGAATAGATATTTTAGACGAAAAGAAGAAATTTTATTTTTCGATGAATAGTCGTCAGTATCGTGAATAGTGTCAGTATCGTGAATAGTCTCAAGTATCGTGAATAGTAACTACACCAAAAGATAGAAATTCTACAAAAAAAACATTTTCACGCTTCATGAATAGTACTCGTGAATAGTAACTCGTGAATAGTAACTCATGAATAAGTAACTCATGAATAGTAACCCAAACATGAAAAAGTTCCAAATTTGATAAAAAGTTCCAACCAATATTTCAAAGATAATGATATTGAAGAAATAATATCATCGAAAAGAAAATAACATCCCTTACCTCAAAAGAATCGAGACTTGGAAGGAAAGGTCAAGTGATTTGAATGAAACTTGTCTTGAGCAACAACTCTCAAAGTATCTAAATACTCACAAAATACGCTTCAATAATATAGAGAGAAAGAGAAAACTTTGTTTACGGTGTGATTTTCAATTCTAACTTAGCCTCTATTTATAGGAAAATGTTAGCCTGGTAGAAGGCGGACTTGACACGCTCTTTGATGGCTTTACTGCTACTATTGCCACCCACCACATTTGAAATAAAATTCAGCACATTTCTTCACCAACCACAAGTGGGGCCCACTCAATTCTAGAATTTTCCACCAAAATCAATTATAACCCCTAATTTAAGAATCGGACACCTCTTAAAATTCATAACAAATCATTCGTGCATTTTTAACGGTTCAAAATTTGTGGACATATACTCAACTTATGTATGTATAACATACCCAAAAATTACCACAATCCAATCATTAGGATTAAAAATTATAACCCCATAATATATCTCAAAACCCACGATTTAATTTTAATACCTCCAATACGGTAAAATCTTGATAAAACACCTCAACAATAATTTCTTCATTTATAACCACATAAATAAATCCATCATTTATATCCACATAAAATAAATATTTCTTTATCATACTGAATCAATAATTAATTATTCACAAATAATATTACGTAATCACAATTATGATGACCAGTAGTTCCGGAAAGAGGGGCTTTCGATAAGGATTTCTCTCACTTGGCGCAGCAATTAGGTGACCAAACCTCTCCTTGACGAGAACTTTCTAGACATTGCCAATAATGCTATCTAATAATATTATTCAAATAATATGAATTATTGATCGATAATGGAGATAATGTGCGGTGACAATTATTGAACAACAATAATATAAAATATCAACGCAGCAATTATTGAATCAATAAAATAAAATATTGAGCAGTAACTCTTGTGAAAATTATTGAGTAGTGCCATCTTACGCATTTAATCAATAATTCAACAATCTTTACTTGCGTCTGAATAGTGTGCTTCTTTGTGCAACCACGCGTACACATCGTATTTTAACCCAGGGTATTCCAACGATCTTAATGGTAACAACTACGCCAAGTTATTTTTAACCAACTTATATTTGTCGTTTTCTTCATCCAATCGCTTTCGTTATGGGGCCCACACATGCGTTGCTGCGTAAATGCGAATATTATTCGATGATCTACGAATATTCCACGACCAAACGAATATTCCCAAGCAAAAAATGAATATTTTATAACCACTTGCTTATTTTGAAATATTTGCGTATTTAACCCTTAACTATCCACATTAATCAAATCAACCTTACTATTTCAAAATAATAAATAAAGGAAATTCCTTTTATTTAAAAAAATTTGAGGTCTTACAACCTCCCTTCTTATGAAATTTCGTCCTCGAAATTGGACGACGTACACAGTGTTTGAAAAGATGAGGATACCTCGCTTTCATTTCCGTTTCAATTCCTGTGTCATTTCCTCTATAGCATGATGATTCCTCCACAAAACTTTAACTTGTGGTATGACCTTTCTTGGCGTAGGACATGCTCCTTCCTATCCAAAATCTTGTGGTACCTCCTCATACGTTAAGTCTAATTTATCTCGTCCTGGTTCTAACTCTATAACGTGGTTGGGTCTTTCACATATTTAAGTACGATATATATGAAACACATTATGAACACGAGACATACTTGGAGGTAATGCAAGTCTATAGGCTACATTTCCTACTCGGTCAAGAATTTGAAATGGACCAATAAATCGTGGATTGAGCTTTCCTCTCTTCCCAAATCTTGTAACTCCCTTCAATGGAGCAACTCATGACAATACATGATCCCCACATTAAATTCCACGTCCTTCGATGAAGATCCGCATAACTCTTTTTTGTTGATCTTGAGCCGTTTGTATCGTTGTCGAATCATTTGGATCTTTTCGGTGAGTCATATGCGTTTTAACTTCGGGTCCCAACAATGTTGCTTCACCCACCCCTCATCCCAACATATTGGAGAACGACATTTTCGTCCATATAATGCTTGAATGGAGCCACACCCTATACTTGCACGATAACTCATTGTTGTAGGAGAATTCCACCAATGGTAAATACTTATCCCAAGCGCCTTTGAAGTCAGGACACGAGTCTTAATAAATCTTCAAGAGTTTGAATAGTCCTCTCGATTGTCCGTCTGTTTGGGGATGGTATCTCGAACTAAATCGCAAATCCGTGCCCATAGCTTTTTTGCAAGCTAACCCAAAATCTTGAAGTGAATCTTGGGTCACGATCCAAACTATGGATACAGGCATGCCATGCAACCTCACAATCTCATTTACGTGCATCTAGCCCAAGACGTTCAAGGGAATAAGTCTCAGTATCGGTAAGAAGTGAAAGCGAGACTTGGTTAATCTATCAACAATAACCCAAATAGCATTTGATGCCTTGAGAAACCGTAGGAAGACCTGAATGTAAATCCATGGTAATGTGTTCCCACTTCCATTAGGAATCTCAAGTGGTTGCAACGGACCTTAGGTACTAGATGCTCCGCCTTTACGTTAGCAAGTTAAACACATCGAGATAAACTTTGCAATCTCTCTCTCATATTATTCCACCAAAATGTATGTGAAGATCACGATACATTTTAGTACTTTCGAGGATGGATTGCAAATGGTGTATTGTGTGCCTCCATCATAATCTTGTACTTCAAATCAGTCGTTAGGAACACAAAGTCTAGAGTGGACTCAAGTATTCCTTCTTCATCAATTCTCGCTTAGAATAGCTCCTTCTTGTACTTTCTTCTTCACATACGCATCATTTCAAGATTGGTGGCTTGAAAGCAACCTTAACTTTTCTATTAAAGTCGATTATACTCGTATATCATCACGTGGGTACCTAGAGTTTTCATCTCCATCTCTATTATTTGTAAATTATCTGAAATTAGTCTTTGACAATATCGTACTCGTGTATATCGATCTTCTACTCAACACGCCACTACCACGTTCGCTTTTCCAAGATGGCATGGTGAACATGTCTTTGAAATGAGTCTCCTCTTGAGTTCTTGAGCTCTTCCCACATTCCTTGCTCCATTCGAATTTTGTATCTCTACGAGTCATTTGCGTTAATGGAATAGCGATTCGAGAATATCTTTCAACGAATCTCGATAATAACCAACTAAGCCTGAAAGCTACATATTTCGATTCTTGACTTAGGTTGCTCTCAAATTTGTGACTCATATCCCAATCTTGGATAAAGACGTCACAATGACACCTATCGATTTACTATCGCATCGAATATGGCGCCCCTACAGAGAGAGTCGGCAGGTGAATTCCACAAAGGAAGTCACAAGATAAAGGCTCAGTACCAAATTCTATAGTTGAATTTTAACTCACGAAGTTCAATAGAGCCATTCGATATGAGATTTTAGAAATGGGCTTTGTATGGGAGTTCAAGATCAATAAAGAATTCAACTTCACGTTTCGGGGTAGGCCGGAAGTTCTTCAGAAATCGTCAGAAAGTCAATAACAACAGAATATTATTCAAATTTGGCGTGTCTTTATTCAAATCCATAACATGGGCTAAGAAAGCTTGACATCCGCTTTTCAATAAACGAATAGCTTTATGATTAGATATATGAAAATGATTGATTTTAATGGTTTAGTTGCTTGAATTAAATAACAGTTGGTTAGGAATATGAAAACTAACAACCTTACGAAAACAATCAATTTTGGCATGATGAGTAGTTAACCAATCAATTCCTAAAATCACATCAAAAGCAAGTATCTTTAAAGAGATAAGGTCAAGGTAAGGTAATGGTGCCAACTTGAATCAAACAAGATTTATAAGCAAGTGGATGTGATGAAAGTTTCTCTAATGGAGTTTCCACAGATAGATCAAAGTCTAATTTCTCTGAGTCAAGTTTAAAGCGTTGAGCACATGCAGGAGAGATAAATGAATGGGTAGCACCGTATCAAGTAAGGTATAAACTTCAAGAATTTATAAATAGCTTACCGTGATAACCTCGTTTGGGTTCCTCGCATTATGACCGATACAACAAACGCTCTTCCGGAATCGTTGACTTTGACTTTTACGGGACGATCTTTTGAGTCACCGTCCCTCATTGAACTAGGTTTCGCTACTGTCTGATCTCGAAAGCGATATGTCCTTCCTTTCCACAACTATAGCATACCTTGAAGCTGTTGTGGGCGGTTTGAGTGATATGTCCCTCTTTTCCGCATTTGTAGCATATGGTAACCGGTGGTCGATCTCCTCCCTTAGAACCGATTCTTTGCCTGACGTTTGTCGTCTTCACATAGTCGTTGTTAAATCTCCTCTTTTAAAATCTCTCTCGACGACTCGCTTACATTTTCATGACCATGATTACCACCGGAGTGGTTACCATTTCATCGTGTCATTTCTTTTTCTCATGAGTTATCATTATTACGCTGACCGCTATCTACGGTACGATCCTCGGTTATGGTCCCTCGGTTGACCGTACTTGTTATCTCGCTCTAATAATTGAGCCCATTTACAACATGTCGAATAAAGAGAAAATTTATGAGAAATGAGATCTTGGCGTATGTCGGGTTTCAAAACCTCTCGAAACATCCGCGTCATACGTTCCTCATTCTCCACCAAATGAGGTGAAACTGGATAACTCATGAACTTCGCCTCGTCTTTGGGACACCGTCATGTTATTACGCTCTAGTCTAATAAACTCCACTTCCTTCATACGACGAATACTTTCAAGGAAGTACTTGTCATTAAACCATTTTCAAACGTCTCCCATGACATCTTTGAGTGCGGTGGATGGGTGCGCTTCCTGAGACTCCCACCGAATGATGCCTTTCGCCACGGAACATAAAGGTGGCGAATGGAACCTTCATTCCTCCGTGCATCCCAAAACATCGAATATCTTGGTAATTTGTTTGACCCATGTTTCCGCCACGTGATCGGATCTGGCTTTCCCTTAAATTCTGGTGGTCCCAACTCTTTGAAGCGCTTGCATTTTGTGACAACCCGTGAATTGCTATCATTTCCTCCTGTATTTTGAACACGAGTCTCCCTCGTCGATTTTGCATGAACTGCAAAAAACTTCTAAACATCCCTCGTTCATCATACGCTCCATGGTGTTGTTCACGGGAGGAACATTGCCACGACTGTTGCACGTTCTCCTCGTTGGTGTAAGTCTGAGGCATCTCCACGGTCTCATTTACTCCATTGTTAATATTCTCGATCGACATTCTCAAATCATCCATAAAACAAGGGTTAATTAAGGAAATCAATATATCACATAATATCCCTATATCTTGACCAACTAACAAATAAGCTTAGGTAGGACACTTTAGCGAAGGATTTACTCGTCTCTCTCCCTCCTAGTTCTATTCCCGATCTCGCTTGGAGATCATATCCCTAAGCTACGATACCAATTGTGACGCCCCAAAATAGGTATACATCACCCATTACGAGTTGTCAATACATAGTGCGAGAAACAACTACAACTTTATTATTACAACAAAGAAAAGCGTGAGTTTAAATACAAATATTATCTTCTAGACAATATTTATACTAAAATAAATCCTCATCACATTTATTGATACATTATTTTACAAAATGGTGAGGACTACTAAACAATCCTTTCTAAAACCTTCATTCCATACCCCAGAGCTGCGTACTTTCGCTTATATTCTCGCCTCACGAGAGAAGAATGGAACAACAAAGGAAAAGGGTGAGCTCAACTAGCTCGATAATGAATATTATGACTAAGATAATATCAACAAATTATCGTTAGTCTTCAACAGGAAAAATCGATAGAATACAATAGACAACAAGTTTGGATCAATATTCATATTGAAATAATAATTCATAGAAGAGTTACGTAGAGAATGAAATCTACTATAATCTATGAATTTATGATCCATCATCAAAATTTTATCCTGTAACATCAATCAATATTCATCTCAAATCAAACATTCATCTTGCACTACTGGCCAAAGATATTCATCGATCGGTCGTGTTTCATCTCAACACTGTTCATCTTTGCACACTGAGGCCAAAGATATTCATCGATTGGTCATGTTCATTTAAACACTGTTCATCTTTGCATTCTGGGCCAAAGATATTCTTGAAATCATTCATCTTTGCACTACTGGCCAAAGATATTCAATAATATCATTATTTAAGGCGAGGATGATGAAAATATTTTTAAAGAACGAATCCGATTGAAACAAAATGACAAGGATTAAGGATTAAGGATTCAGTACTTTGTTTTATCCATGTCCAACAATACCTCAAAAATAATCATAGTGGTGTAAAATTCAAGAATGATCAAAACATGGATACAATCAAAGCTAGTATCGAGAATAGATATTTTAGACGAAAAGAAGAAATTTTATTTTTCGATGAATAGTGCCTTATATCGTGAATAGTGCCAGTATACGTGAATAGTCTCGATATCGTGAATAGTAACTCAGACACCAAAAGATAGAAATTCTACAAAAAAAACATTTTCACGCTTCATGAATAGTACTCGTGAATAGTAACTTCGTGAATAGTAACTTATGAATAGTAACTCGTGAATAGTAACTCATGAATAATAACCTGAGCATGAAAAAGTTCCAAATTTGATAAAAAGTTCCAACCGATATTTCAAAGATAATGATATTGAAGAAATAATATCATACGAAAAGAAAATAACATCCCTTACCTCAAAGAATCAAGATTGCCGGAAGGAAAGGTCGGAAGTGATCTTTGAATGAAACTTGTCTTTGAACAAGACTCTCAAAGTATCTAAATACTCACAAAATACGCTCAATAATATAGAGAGAAAGAGAAAACTTTGTTTAAACGGTGTGATTTTCAATTCTAACTTAGCCCTCTATTTATAGGAAAATGTGCTTGGCCAAGGCAGACTTGACGACTGCTACCGATGGCTTTACACCGCTACTATTGCCACCCACCACATTTGAAATAAAATTCAGCACATTTCTTCACCAACCACAAGTGGGGCCCACTCAATTCTAGAATTTTCCACCAAAATCAATTATAACCCTAATTTAGAATCGGACACCTCTTAAAATTCATAACAAATCATTCGTGCATTTTTAACGGTTCAAAATTTGTGGACATATACTCAACTTATGTATGTATAACATACCCAAAATTACCACAATCCAACGGTCGGATTAAAAATTATAACCCCTTAATATATCTCAAAACCCCGATTTAATTTTAATACCTCCAATCTGGTAAAATCGATAAAACACCTCAACAATAATTTCTTCATTTATAACCACATAAATAAATCCATCATTTATATCCACATAAAATAAATATTTCTTTATCATACTAATCAATAATTAATTATTCACAAATAATATTACGAGAATCACAATTATGACAACCGTGGTAGTCCTCAGGGAAAGAGGGGCTTTCCGATAAGGATTTCTCCTCATCGGGCGCCGCAATTAGGTGACCAAACCTCTCCTTGATGAACTTTCTAGACATTGCCAATAATGCTATCTAATAATATTATTCAAATAATATGAATTATTGATCGATAATGGAGATAATGTGCGGTGACAATTATTGAACAATAATAATATAAAATATCAACGCAAACAATTATTGAATCAATAAAATAAAATATTGAGCAAGTAACTCATTGTGAAAAATTATTGAAGTAGTGCCATCTTACGCATTTAATCAATAATTCAACAATCTTTAATGCAATCCGGGTAACTCTTTGTGCAACCACGCGTATTCATTGTATTTTAACCAAGGGTATTCCAACGATCTTATCAGAATAACTACGCCGTTATTTTTTAACCAACTTATATTTGTCGTTTTCTTCATCCAATCGCTTTCCGTTATGGGGCCCACACATGGGCTGCTTGTCGTAAATACGAATATTCTGAACAAGCACGAATATTCCACGACAAAACGAATATTCCGAACAAAATGAATATTTTATAACCACTTGCTTATTTTGAAATATTTGCGTATTTAACCCTTAACTATCCACATTAATCAAATCAACCCTTACTATTTCAAAATAATAAATAAAGGAAATTCCTTTTATTTAAAAAATTTTGAGGTCTTACACAGATGTCATAATCATACCAAGTCCATCTATGCACTACAGGCCACAGATGACTTTCAAAATAATATAAACATGAGGATGATGACAATGATATAAGAATTCAATAAAACAAGTTCAAGGATAAATTTGTAAAGATTTATAATTTAATTTATCCAGAAATCAATAACGTCCAAATTGCCAACATGATACTGCTTTGTGGAGTTAAATTCAAGAATTCTCATTAGAATATTTTCATGAAAAGATACTGGATGAAGCGTAAATATCAAGGATATTCCACTAATTTCATGGAGTATAGAAGTCAAAACTTTGATTAACTGAGTATAATAGAATATATGAAACCGCAAATGGATTTTTGCCGCCATTCGGTACTCTACAGCATGCATTATTCCAATGTAATAATAAAGAATGGAATAATGGAAGAATTCACAAAGCAAAGCGCGTAATTCGCATGCATAAAAGTTATTCCAAAAGAATAATAAAGAATGGAACCAGTCATGCGTAATCCGCAAAGCGGGATGTTCCAAGAATAATAAAGAATGGAACCAAGTCATGCGTAATCCGCATGCATGTGATGTTCCAAATGAATAATAAGGAATGGAACAGGTTCATGCGTAATCCGCGCATGATGAGGATGTTCCAAATAATAATAAAGAATGGAATAACAACAGAATTCACGGTATGCGATAGACCTCACATGCATAAAAGTTATTCCAGCGTAATAATAAAGAATGGAATAATGAGAAGAATTTCACCATGTATGCGGTGATTTTGTGCATAGGCATGTGTTCTTCCAACATAATAATAAAGAATGGAATAACAACCCTTAAGAGTATTGAAAAAAATAACTCTCTTCATGAATATGAAAGAATAATACCCCTTACCTTAGAAAAATTGGATACTGCAATAATGAGGTAGTCGACTTCTCTTCTTCTTTCTCTCTATAATTTCTCTCTATAATAATTGCTCTAAAGCTTTTGTGAATTGGTGAGAAATGAAGGAAGAATGAGCTTCTATTTATAGGAAAATATAGTTTCGATAATTACACGTTTTGGGGCTCAAAATATTACAAAGATAGTACCTTCCTCTTTTCTTCATTTTTAATTTAGTAACTGCAAGTATTATCAAACTTGCACCACCTCCCCCTAATAGTAAATAATGTGAATTAATAGTTCATTCATGTGACTCAATAGTATAATCATGTGAAAAACTAATTACATTATAGTACCTTCAACTATACCTCCATTTTTAATTTAGTTATGCAAGTATTATCAATCTTGCACCACCTCCCTAATAATAGTATACTGAATGTGAATCAATAGTACACATGTGAACAAATAGTTATAAGCATGTGAAATAATAGCAATTAATTACTCATTTATCCGATTAATTACCCGATTGGTCAATATAACCTCCAGACATCAATTATTATCGAAATAAATGTCGATTTCCACTAATAATCGATAATCCCAACACAATGAAACTATCAATTTCTTCTTTAATCAACACAACTTATTCATCATTAATATTATAACTCATAATATTTAACAACCGTGTCGTTCCTCAGAAAGAGGGGCTTTTCAGATAAAGGATTTCTCCTTATTGGCGCCCAATTAGGTGACCAAACCTCTCCTCGATGTAACTTTCTAGACATTGTAAACATTGGAAATAATAATATGAATAACTTTGTCGCCTCAAGTATTGATTTAATAATAATAAATATTATGCAGATGATCTTGTGACAATAATTGAATCAATAATATACGAGATATGATCACGCAATTATTAGTAGCAATAATTGAGTATAAGCTGAGTGACTTCTCACGTAAAGATCAATAATCAATACCGTGTGCTATTATGCAACCACGCGTATTATCGTATACTTTTACTACTGGGATAATTCAACAGTTTTAATTCGGTAACACTTTTCCAGTTATTTTTATAAAAGATAATTACGCTGTTTTCTAACTACGACAATACTTCCGCTAGGGTCCACCAATGATTGTCGTTGCATTTAATATTCCTCGTTAAAATGATTATTCCCTGACCAATCGAATATTATATAACCACTTCCTTACTTTGAAAAATTTGTAAATTTTACCCACAACTATAACATTATATCAAATCCACACCATAATATTCAAAAATATATTTTGAGAAAATTAGGGTACGTACCTGGTATATCAAAGAGGTGAGGATATCTTGACTTCATCTCAGATTCTAACTCCCAAGTCATTTCCTCAACATCGTGGTTTCTCCATAAAACTTTGACTTGAGTTATAACTTTAGAGTGTAGAATATGATCCTTCTTATCCAAGATTTTAACAGGTAACTCTTCATACGTTAAATCTTCCTCTATCTCGTTTGGTTCTAATTCAATAATGTGGTTCGGGTCTTTCACATATTTACGTAACATAGATATGTGAAAAACGTTATGAACACGAGACATACTTTAGCGGTGAAAAGTAGTCTATAGGCCATGAGCCCTACTCAATCGAGGATTAAAAATGGGCCAATGAATCGAGGGTTGAGATTTCTCTCTTTCCAAATCTTGTAACTCCCTTCCATGGAGCAACACGTAACAACACATGATCTCCAATATCGAATTTCACGTCCTTTCTATGAAGATCAGCATAACTCTTTTGTCGATCTTTTGAGGTTTTTATGCATTTTTGGATCGTTTGAATCTTTTCCGTAGTCATACGTACCAACTCCGGTCCCAACAACGTTGCTTCACCCACCTCATCCCAGCATACTGGAGAACGACACTTTCTTCCATACAACTGAAAGTAGTATGCACTCAAGCCAATCATGTTAGATGATAAAGCATATACTTTGTAACAATCTTATTCATTTATTAATAAAAAGTATTAATTTATTAAAGGCTTTTAATTATCTACATGATGCTGTTTTATAATATGTGATAAACCCATAGTTTTAAGCAATGCTTTTAGAATAATGATGATGATCATTCTAATGAGATCTAAATTCTTAGAAAGCTTAAAACTAATATAGTTCCCAATCGTTGGATTACTAAATTGGGGATTAGTGAATCTGGATAGATTAGTACATACGTTGCTTTCTCATTGGATGAGGATGATTGATCTCATGATCATTTGTGTGGAGACACTAAAGCAAGTATGTAGGTGCTTATTAGAGAATAAGTTCACTGAACGTGACTCGCTAAGGAATACCTAATGGAGTTTTATTTGCCTGTCAATAGGAATTCCTGTAGTGATAGTAGTACAAGTGATCCTTGGACTTGAGAACATCATAGTATTTTGTGTATGATGAATTATACTTTGACTTATTCCTTAAGACCCTTAGGGTATATCAAAGGGTATGCGTGGGTATAATAAGTCGTACATGGAGATAATGTATGATCAATAAAGAATCTACCACTTCTAGTAAAAGAAGAAAAATGTCCTATGTGATTCGATAAATGACAACCCAAAGTAGTCCTTGGTTGAGGCGAGAATGAAATTAGAAAGGAGTTTCTAATTTGCATTATTTGGTGTTGTGCATTTAAGAGTCGAAAATACATATAATTAAATAAAATAAGACTTGACATGAATTCCATGTCTTATATTTAATTGGAACATTGTATGGTGGAAGGATTGAATTCAGACTGGTAACTATTTACTCAAAGGTTCTTTTATGATTAATGTTGAAATCTATATTATTTGAAAAGTCGTTGATCGCTAGGGGGAGGCTTATCCACTATTATAGAATAAATATTATTTATTTAAATAAATTATTAGTTTAATTTATTTATTTAAATAAGATTAGAATGATTCTAATTGATTTATTCACAACCTAGGTTTAATATGGAGAACCTAAAAGGCCACACCATAAAAAGGAAGAATAATTATTTAAGAAGTAAATGGCATAATCGTAATAATAAGTTATGTATATTTAATTTAATCTATGGTGATAGAATAAATTAAATAGCTTAATATTTATTATTTAATATTTTGGAAATATTAAATATAAATTAATAAGAGGAGTCTTATTATTATTATTACTACTATTATTATTATTATTTAATTCCTAAAGGAGTTTGAGAATTAATTAATAAAAGTACTCTCATTTATTCCTAATAGGATTATGAGGGAAAGTTAGTTAAAGGAGTTTAATTAATTATCCCTAATAAGATTAAGGAGCTTAATTAATTAAAAGAATTTAATTAATTAAATAAAACCCAATTCCTTAATTGTTAAGGAGGGCTGCCTACATCTATAATTAAGAGGAGTCTTATTATGGGTGAGGAGTTGGCACTTTCACAACACGTGAATACGTAATTCCAATAGTTGGGAGAGTACGCCTTTTCTATAGAGATAGAAAACTAGGGTTTTGGCAAATACCCATCTTCTTGAATTCTTCTTCTTCCTTGGTGGATCACCTCTAGAGGCCAAACACTTGGGTTGTAACAACCCCAAAATAGGTTCATTCCATCCAACCCATTCGAGTCGCTTAAATATATGGTACGAAAAACAACTACAACTTTATTACAACAATTGTCAGGCAAAATACAACAACACATATCTTTGTGAGTTTGGATACAAATATATACCAATGTAACTCTGGACACAGCGTCACACAATGACACCTTACATAAAGGTATAGTCAAAAGCTGTTTTAGAAATTAGAATCTTTGGGAAGTGCTCAAGGAAACCTTCATACATGGGAGGCCATGCTTTTAGGTTATGGTAGATATCATACGGCCACGTAATTATCCTTGGTTGACCCAATAAACCCCAAAGAAAAACGAGAAGATTACTATCATATTCTTCCCAATGGTGAGTCTTCTCTTGACATATCATTATCTCCACTTGTCTCTAATTGGGTATTATACTCCAAACAAACACCAAGATTATATAGGTAGTGCTTGTAAATATACTCGGCAAGTGGATGAGCACAACCATGTCTTATGATAACACGAGGTTGTATGTCATTAGACATCTTGTATGATAGTGACAAAACACCCTTCAAGTTAAATTCATCTCACCTCAACATCTATAGACCACCACTCTATTCCTCGCTATCCCCGCTCGACCAAACTACACCTTTATTACACGAAAGGAATTGTGAAACAAAAGGGTGAGCACAACTAGCTCGAAGACAGAATATTATGACTAAAGATAAATAAATTATCAATAGTCTTCATCGATAATAAATCGTAGATTTAGAACATATGGTAGATGATAAAACTTTTCAACCATAGTTAAATGAATGAGCAATCCATTAGAAGAGTCAAATAGACTATAAAGTCTATTGTCTTCTCCATGTTAAAATCCACCAACAATGTTTTATCCCTGTAACATCAATCAACAATTCTCATCCACAATCACGTGTATAACTCATAATCGTAATTGTAGTTCTAAATTCCTTTCCTCATCCAAGACAAAGATAATTTTCATCACTTGTCTTTACCTGAAACATCAAAGATCATGGTTATACCAAATCACAGTTCCTGTTCATAATCATACTAATAAATTCATCGTTTCACCACGGGCCAAAGATATTCATCAACAGTTCATCTTTTACACTCAAAGCTAAAGATATTCAACAACGAAGTCATCTTTGCATTACAAGCCAAAGATATTCATCAATAATTCATCTTTGCACTACAGGCTAAAGATATTCAACAACGGGTCATCTTTGCATTACAAGCCAAAGATATTCATCAATAATTCATCTTTGCACTACAGGCTAAAGATATTCAACAACATGTTATCTTTGCATTTCGAGCAAAAGATATTCATCAATAATTCATCTTTGCACTACTGGCTAAAGATATTCAACAACAGGTCATCTTTGCATTACGAGCAAAAGATATTCATCAATAATTCATCTTTGCACTACTGGCTAAAGATATTCATCAGTTGGTCATGTTCATTTAAACACCTGTTCATCTTTGCATTGATTTTATCCACGTCCAAAAATACCTCAAAAATAATCATAGTGGTGTAAAATTCAAGAATGATCAAAACATGGATACAATCAAAGCTAGTATCCAAAATAGATATTTTAGAGCTAAAAGAAAAATTTTCATTTTTGATTGAATAGTGCCTTAGATTCGTGAATAGTGTCAAGTATCGTGAATAGTGGCCAGTATCGTGAATAGTAACTCCGACACCAAAAGATAGAAATTCCACAAAAAACATCTTCACGCTTCATGAATAGTACTCGTGAATAGTAACTCGTGAATAGTAACTCATGAATAGTAACTCGTGAATAGTAACTCATGAATAGTAACTCGTGAATAGTAACTCATGAATAGTAACCCCGACATAAAAAAGTTCCAAATTTGATAAAAAGTTCCAACCAATATTTCAGCATAATGATATTGAAGAAATAATATCATCTGAGAAGAAAATAACATCCCTTACCTCGAAAGACAGTACTTCTAGTTGAAACACCGGATATAGTGCTGAAGGAAACTTGCACCGTCTAACAATACTCAAAGTATACTCAAAATACTCACAAGAATACGCTCGATAATATAGAGAAAGGAGAAAACTTTGTTTACGGTGTGTTTTCAATTCTAACTTAGCCCTCTATTTATAGGAAAATGTTAGCACGCAAGCAGACTTAACACCGCAACTGATGGCTTTACCGCTACTATTTATTCCACCCACCAAAAATCAGCCATCTTCCCAACAACCAAGAGTGGGGCCCACTCAATTCTAGAATTTTCCACCAAAACCTAATTTTCGAATCGATTACCTCTTAAAATTCATAACAAATCATCGTTCATTTTAACGGTTCAAAATTTGTGGACATATACTCAACTTATATATGTATAACATATCCAAAATTACAACGATCCAACAGTCGGATCAAAATTTATAACTCGCGTAATATAGTGAAGAACAACGATTTTTGGACTATTAGTCCTTCGGCCAGGTTTCATTCAAAATTTCACCACGAAATATCTACAAAGAATTTTTGGGTGATTCAAATTTCTACAGTTAGCTTACTTCTAGGGCTTTCTTTTGATATATGGCTCATCTCTTAACTCATTATACACAAAGAGTTATGGATTTTACAAAATCAAGTAATAAACTAATCCCATACTTTGTTCTCCATTTCGACAAATACTGATAAAACACCTCATCATTAATTCCTTCACTTATAACCACATAAATAAATCCATCATTTATATCCACATCAAATAAATATTTTCTTATCATATGAATCAATAATTAATTATTCACAAATAATATTACAGAATCACATTTATGACAACCAGGCCGTTCCCAGGAAAGAGGGGGCTTTCCAATAAGAATTTCTCCTTACTGGCGCGCAATTAGGTGACCAAACCTCTCTCGATGTGAGAACTTTCTAGACATTGCCACTAATGCTATCTAATAATATTATTCAAATAATATGAATTATTGATCGATAATGGGAAATCTTGCAAAGTGATAATTATTGAACAACAATAATATAAAATATCAACACAATAATTATTGAATCAATAAAATAAAATATCGAATAAAGTAATTATTCTGTAACAATTATTGAGTAGTGCCTTCTCACGTAAGAATCAATAATGGAAAAAAATCTTTGCAATACCGTGCTTCTACTTGTGCAACAACGCGTATTATTTTACTTTTTTAAGGGTATTCCAACAAGGTGTTAATGATGCAGATTACATTACGCGTTATTTATAAAAACTCAAATTTGTCGCGTTTTCTCCCGTAAACGATTATTACGTTATGGGGCCCACAATGATCTGCCGTCGTCATCTGAATATTCTCCTGACGGAAAGAATATTCCACGACCAAAAACGAATATTCCCAAACAACAATAAGTATTTTATAGCCACTTGCTTATTTTGAAAAAATTCATATATCACCCTTAACTTTAACCTTTTATCAATTTAACCATTTTCTTGAATAGAAAAATTGAATACTTTTATTTCATAAAATTGAGGTCTTACAATCTCCCTCCTTATGAAATTTCGTCCCCAGGAAATTTACGTGCACTGTATTTCAAAGAGTTGAGAATACCTTGTTTTCATTTCGATTCTATCTCCCCTGTCATCATGATTTCTCCATTGCTCATCTCCGTATTCGGATATCATTCTAGAATACGACTTCAAAACAAAGGTTAATTAAGCAAATTAACATATCACATAATATCTCGATATTATGATTGACCAACAAATAAGCTTAGGTAGGACACACTAGCGAAGGATTTACTCATCTCTCCCTCCTAGTTCTATTCCCGATCTCCGCTTGAGATCATATCCCTAAGCTCGATACCAAATGTAACAACCCCAAAATAGGTTCATTCCATCCAACCCATTACGAAGTCGCCAAATATATGGTACGAAAAACAACTACAACTTTATTACAACAATTGTCGGCAAAATACAACAACACATATTTGTGAGTTTGGATACAAATATATACCAACTCTGTATAGCGTCACAATGACACCTTACATAAAGGTATAGTCAAAAAACTGCATTTTAGAAATTAGAATCTTTGGGAAGTGCTCAAGGAAACCTTCATACATGGGAGGCCATGCTTTTAGGTTATGGTAGATATCATATGGCCACAGAATTATCCTTGGTTGATTGATAAACCCCAAAGAAAAGCGAGAAGATTACTATCATATTCTTCCCAATGGTGAGTCTTCTCTTGACATATCATTATCTCCATTGTCTCTAATTGGGTATTATACTCCAAACAAACACCAAGATTATATAGGTAGTGCTTGTAAATATACTCGGCAAGTGGATGAGCACAACCATGTCTTATGATAACACGAGGTTGTATGTCATTAGACATCTTGTATGATAGTGACAAAACACCCTTCCAAGTTAAATTCATCTCACCTCAACATCTATAGACCACCACTCTATTCCTCGCTATCCCCGCTCGACCCACTACACCTTTTATTACACGAAAGGAATTGTGAAACAAAAGGGTGAGCACAACTAGCTCAAGATAAAGAATATTATGACTAAAGATAAATAAATTATCAATAGTCTTCATCAGTAATAAATCAGAGATTTAGAACATATGGTAGATGATAAAACTTTTCAACCATAGTTGCAGCGGAATGAGCAATCCATTAGAAGAGTCAAATAGACTATAAAGTCTATTGTCTTCTCCATGTTAAAAATCCACCAACAATGTTTTATCCCTGTAACATCAATCAACAATTCCTATCCACAATCACGTGTATAACTCATAATCGTAATTGTAGTTCTAAATTCCTTTCCTCATCCAAGACAAAGATAATTTTCATCACTTGTCTTTACCTGAAACATCAAAGATCATGGTTATACCAAATCACAGTTCCTGTTCATAATCATACTAATAAATTCATCTTTTCACCACGGGCCAAAGATATTCATCAACAGTTCATCTTTACACTACAGGCTAAAGATATTCAACAACGGGTCATCTTTGCATTACAAGCCAAAGATATTCATCAATAATTCATCTTTGCACTACAGGCTAAAGATATTCAACAACGGGTCATCTTTGCATTACGAGCCAAAGATATTCATCAATAATTCATCTTTGCACTACAGGCTAAAGATATTCAACAACAGGTCATCTTTGCATTTGAGCAAAAGATATTCATCAATAATTCATCTTTGCACTACCGGCTAAAGATATTCAACAACAGGTCATCTTTGCATTACGAGCAAAAGATATTCATCAATAATTCATCTTTGCACTACTGGCTAAAGATATTCATCAGTTGGTCATGTTCATTTAAATAAATCATTCATCTTTGCATTGATTTTATCCACGTCCAAAAATACCTCAAAAATAATCATAGTGGTGTAAAATTCAAGAATGATCAAAACATGGATACAATCAAAGCTAGTATCCAAAATAGATATTTTAGACGAAAAGAAAAATTTTCATTTTTAATTGAATAGTCTTGATATTAAATGAATAGTGTCAGATATCGTGAATAGTGCCGAGTATCGTGAATAGTAACAAGACACCAAAAGATAGAAATTCCACAAAAAACATCTTCACGCTTCATGAATAGTACTCGTGAATAGTAACTCGTGAATAGTAACTCATGAATAGTAACTCGTGAATAGTAACTCATGAATAGTAACTCGTGAATAGTAACTCATGAATAGTAACTCCGACATAAAAAAGTTCCAAATTTGATAAAAAGTTCCAACCAATATTTCAGCATAATGATATTGAAGAAATAATATCATTTGAGAAGAAAATAACATCCCTTACCTCGAAAGAGCAAGACTTCTAGTTGAAACACCGGATATAGTCTTTGAAGGAACTTGCAACCGATCTAACAATACTCAAAGTATACTCAAAATACTCACAAGAATACGCTCGATAATATAGAGAGAAAGGGAGAAAACTTGTTTACGTGTGTTTTTCAATTCTAACTTAGCCCTCTATTTATAGGAAAATGTTATGACACGAAGCGGACTTAACACAACTGATGGCTTTACTCGCTACTATTCCACCCACCAAAAATCAGCCATCTTCCCCAACAACCAAGAGTGGGGCCCACTCAATTCTAGAATTTTCCACCAAAACCTAATTTTCGAATCGATTTACCTCTTAAAATTCATAACAAATCATACGTTCATTTTAACGGTTCAAAATTTGTGGACATATACTCAACTTATATATGTATAACATATCCAAAAATTACAACGATCCAACGGTCGGATCAAAATTTATAACTCACATAATATAGTGAAGAACAACGATTTTTCGGACTATTAGTCTTCTTGGACCGATTTCATTCAAAATTTCACCACGAAATATCTACAAAGAATTTTTGGGTGATTCAAATTTCTGAGTTAGCTTACTTCTAGGGCTTTCTTTTGATATATGGCTCATCTCTTAACTCATTATACACAAAGAGTTATGGATTTTACAAAATCAAGTAATAAACTAATCCCATATTTTGTTCTCCATTTAAAACAAATCTTGATAAAACACCTCATCATTAATTCCTTCACTTATAACCACATAAATAAATCCATCATTTATATCCACATCAAATAAATATTTTCTTATCATATGAATCAATAATTAATTATTCACAAATAATATTACGAGAATCACATTTATGATGACCGGTAGTTGCCCAAGAAAGAGGGGCTTTCAATAAGAATTTCTCCTTCTTGGTAGCGCAATTAGGTGACCAAACCTCTCCTTGATGAGAACTTTCTAGACATTGCCACTAATGCTATCTAATAATATTATTCAAATAATATGAATTATTGATCGATAATGGGAATATCATGCATTGATAATTATTGAACAACAACAATAATATAAAATATCAACACGACAATTATTGAATCAATAAAATAAAATATTGAACAGTAATTACTGTAACAATTATTGAGTAGTGCCTTCTCACGTAAGAATCAATAATGGAAAAAAAATCTTGTGTCTTGATCTGGTGTCTTTCTTTAACAACGACAGACGTATTACTTTATTTTACCAACCGGGTATTCCAACGGTGTTAATCAGTAACGATTACGCCGTTATTTATAAAAACTCAAATTTGTCGTTTTCTCCATCCGACAGTTATTCTGTTATGGGGCCCACAAATGACTGCGCCGTCGTACGAATATTCTCCGACAGAAAGAATATTCCACGACCAAACGAATATTCCAACAATAACAATAATAAGTATATTTTATAGCCACTTGCTTATTTTGAAAAAAAAATTCATATATCACCCTTAACTTTAACCTTTTATCAATTTAACCATTTCTTGAATAGAAAAATTGAATACTTTTATTTCATAAAATTGGTGGTGGTCTTACATGGTGGCGTTAACATTTGGCGTAGCGTTGATCGAAGGAAGGAACCAAACCGGTGGATTCAAGTTGAAGCGAAAAGGATTGGAGGTGAACTTGTACTTGAGGAAGCTTGGATCTTCAAGGGTATGATTCTTGTTCTTTATCTTTTCGTTTAATTAATAATTTTGCATAAAGGGTGATCAAGGGTATATGGTTTGTAAAATTTTAAACTACGATTTTTACATCGCTTAGCTTATTTTTGCAATTTGATTGCGTTTCATGAATATTACAAACCTAATGGTGGCATCGAGCCAAACCTTTATGCGAATTTTTAATTGTTTTTAATTTGATATGTATATTGATATGTGTTTAGAACATTTTAATTGGGTATAATTTTATTATATAAAATAATAATAAAGAAAAAGGACTCGCGAATTCGTGATTTGCGCTGCACCTTGATTCACGTGGTCTAAGGGGTGGATAATATGGATAACCTGCTAAGTCATGATTTATGCTAGCTTGATGAAAAAAGTTAAAGGGTGAATAGCATTGGCATTTCATTACTATCAAAAGGGCTACCAAAATATTTTTTTTCTCCCCGAAAATCCATTATTCGCGCCTGTTGAATGATATAATCATGCCATGCTATTGATTCAATCCATCTTGAATCCTGGGTAACATGAATGTTATTTATATTATTATATATTAATATAAATATATTTATTGTATGTTCAACGTATTAAATGCATATATCGTTTTATATATATCACGTGATCGTTATGATTACTTATATATTTTATATATATAATATATTATAGTAATATATTATAATATATATATATATATATATATTAATCTTAATTATTTTATTATTAAAATAAAAGTTTATTTTAATCTTAAAATAAAAAGTTTATTTTAATTTTAAAATAAAAGTTTATTTTAATTTTAAAATTAGATTTCATGCTAACTAATTAGAGTTGGAATTAGATTCCATGATAACTAATTGGAGTTGAAATTGGATTCTATGTTTCTTTAAATAAAGGAGTTTATTTAGATATGAAATAAGATTTCATATTATTCAAAATAAAAGAGTTTATTTGTGAATAGGAAAAAGAATCGGTCTTTCCTTAAATAAAGGAGTTTATTTAGATATGAAATAAAATTTCATATTATTTAAAATAAAAGAGTTTATTTGTGAATAGAAAAAAAGAATCACTCTTTCTTTAAATAAAGGAATTTATTTAGATATGAAATAAGATTTCATATTATTCAAAAAATAAAGAGTTTATTTGTGAATAGGAAAGAGAATCTGTGTTTCCTTTGATAATTTTTTTTACATGAAATTGGATTCCATAATTAATTAAAATAAAGGAGTTTATTTTGATTAAAGATTATGATTAAAATAAAATAGTTTATTTTATTCAAAATTGGATAAATTAAAATAAAATAGTTTTATTTTTATTTAAATTTGGATTAAAATAAAGGAGTTTATTTTGATTCAAAATTAGATTTTATACTAACTAAATTTGCCCATTAAATGATATCAATATATATATTGAATGTGTATTATTCATGATATGAATGTTATTTATTGATGCATATGGTGATGTGTATGATAATAAATGATATTGATTATGGACTATTGACCAATGTGATTGGATTTTATTTTAGTTGGATGCATGAATGCATGAGTTTTATTAAATGGGGTCTGCGTACCTCGTCTTCTCTAATTTTTCTTAATGTAAATTCTATCTCTCTCCTATGTACTTCCCCTTGACTGCTGATCAATGTTTCTATTTATTTTAAATAGTTTTGTAATAGGAATAGTTAGAATTATTTTGAAGAATTGGAGATCAAGGGACAAGAAGCGCGTGAAGACCCGTTTGTAATGGAGCCTGGGTTTAAATGTAATTGTTATATTTAAATATTAATTCTTGCACCCCTAGGGTTTGACCTTTTGGTTCACTTAGTGGCTCTAGTGAACCAAACTAGAATAAAAGTCCATAATCAATCCGGGTAGAATATGGTATTCTATATGTGCATGCTTATACTATATATATATATATTATATATTATGCAAACATGCTTCGCATGTTCATTAATATGACGCGTATTTTATATATATATGTGCATGCGCACTAAACAAGATGAGACAAATTAATAACAAACCGCTCAAATATTTTATATTAAGTTGTAACGTTCAAAGATATTTGGAATATCGAATGTCGCCTTCTAGCATGATAGAAACAATAGAGTATTGAATATTTAATATGAGTTTGTTGTGCACACACAAGGAGTATTAAATATTTAAGATGTTATTTTATTACATATGATGTTTATAAGGAATTGAACATTATTGTTTTGTTGTGCACACTGAGAATGATATTTTCTCTTCACTTATATGGAAATCTTTGGTTCGACTTAACTTAAATCATTTTAGTTAGGATGTGCACACACTTGACCATTATGATTTAAGAGGCAAAAATCTGAGGAGTTACATAGTTGATGTAATTGACAAGAGTTGTCTACCAATTTATTTATATATAGTTTGTTTGTGCACACACAAGACTATATACATTTGAAATGAGATCCTTATTCTCACTAGCATATCTTTAATTAGATATTGTTGAACTATATATATTGAGGGTAATATAGTTTGAAGAAAATAGTGGGAGATACCAATTTAAAACAAGAACTAATTTATTTTGGTAATTAATAAAAGAATGTATGCTAAAATGTTGTTAATTACAAATTCATTTCTGAGAATTTTACAATGTCTAAATCACTTTCCTGTGCGAAGCATATTAGATGTTATTTCACGGACCAAATTTAAGGGATTGGTTAAGGAATTGAGAATAGTTCTCATGGCTAAAAGCTATCTTATGTCATAATATCGCCTATCCCCGCAATAGTTGCGAGATAATGCCTTTGAGGAAGAGATTGCTACTTTTAGAAAGTGGCGAGATGATGCACGATTGGCTCGATGCATCATGCTCGCATCCATAAGTAACTTGAGCTTCAGCGTCGACATGAAACTATGGATGCTCTTACTATATTCCTGCACATCAAATAGTTGATGGTGAGAAAAGTAGGACTGATAGATATCAGATATCTAAGGAGCTCTTCCGATCTATAATGACCGATGACACTACAGTACAGATAAAGTCCTTAACATAATCAATTTGATTGATCAATTAGGACAACAGGTTTTGTCTTGGATGGAGAGTTGAGTCAAGATTTGATCTTACATTCACTCCCGGACTCCTTTCACAATTGTTGTGAATTTTTCATATGAACAAGCTAGATATCAGCCTCGCTGATTAGCTTAACATGTTGAAAAATGTTGAGAGTCACTTTCCAACCAAGAAAGACCATGTCTTACTAGTAGAGGCCAAAGGATCTTCTGAAAAGAAGAACGATTCAAAGAAGGTAAATAGAAAGGCAAAAAACAAAGGATAATAAGAACAAAATTGATACGGATAGCAAAGGAGTTTGCTTCCACTGTAATAAGCCAGGACATTGGAAAAGAAACTGCGAGAAGCATCTTGCAGAGCTAACCAGAAGAAACTTAGTTAAGTTTATGTTATAAATACAAATTTGTTCATGATTTAAAATAAATTTTTCTTTAAGTCAAGGTTCTACTTGGGTATTGGATACCGACTTTGGTTATCATAAATATAGATTTATGAAGGGACCAAGCAAAAGTAGAAAGCTAAACAAATATAAGTAATCCTATGTGTGGGAAATGATGCAAAGGTTGCTGCATTAGCCATATAAACTTATAGTTTAGCATTGCCTACGGGCAAATCTATTAAGTCAATAAATTATTATTGTATTCCAGTTCTCGTTAGAAATATTATTTCCATTTTGTTGTTGGGCAATGAAATCTTTGGTATTATATTTAAGAACAATTGTTGTTCTATTTATAATAATAATGTTTTGTATAGAACTGGAATATTACTTAATGGATTTTGTATACTTGACTTACGTGAAAATAATTTTGCATATTGAACAAATTAGTTTAAGAAAAGGAGATGATCATTCAAAGAGTTGAATGTTTGTATTTTTTTGAAATACAAGTGTGAATTATTTGAAAGTTTCAAAAGAATTCTAAAGTGAAACAAATTGGCAAAGTATTAAGATTCTTTGATTAGATCAAGGAATAAATACTTGTATAATAAGTTTCTAGATCATCTCAAATGGTTTTCTCATAATGGACGCCTCACGATACATGTGATAATTGATTGGTGTATCTGAAAGGAAAAATCGTACCTTGTTGGACATAGTGCGGTCCATAATGATTTTACCGACATTCCGGTATCCTTCAGGATAATGTTCTAGAAATGGTACGTATATATCTACGAAAAAAGGTAACCTCAAAATCCGCCCCCAAGACTCCATAAAAGTTATGGGCGGGGAGAATCCTAATCTTAAGTATGTTAAGATAAGGGGTTGTCAACTTATGTGAAAAGGTTTCAAAGGATAAGCTTGGGACAAGATTTGACAAGTACAAATTTGTGGGACATCCTAAAGTAAGTTTAGGGTATATGTTCTATAATCCTACTTAGCAAAAGGTGTTTGTTGCGAAACACACTACCTTTTAAGATAAAGATGTTTATCATTGAAGGGGCTAGTGGGAGGATAATAGATCTTAAAGAGTTTAAGAACCATAAATCACTATAAGTCAAATAAGAGGAACCTGTAGATAGACTTATTGTACCACAACCGAATCGTAAATCTGGAATAGTACCAAAGATACCTTTGAGGTATGGATTCATCATATGATGATGATGATGATGATGAGGTACACATCATAGAAGATGATGATCCAGAGTTACATACGATGAGGTAAGAGTTTTAGTGTGTACAAAAGGGTCAGTGGGAGCACCGTGACATTCCTAATATTATATGTTGATATACTATGGATAAAGAATAACATACCAATGCTACAATCAGTAAAGATAAAGTTGTCTAAACATTCCTCCATGAATGATTTGGGAAGAGTATCGTAATTGGGGATGCAAATCTATATAGATAGATTTAAGTGGATGCTCGACTTAACCCAAGGAACGTATATTTATTTGATGCTAAAGTCGTTTAGTATAGCAAACTCTATGGGATGTCTCATGTTGATGAGCCCTGGAGTGTATCTCCTTAATAGTCCCCATAGACTCCTAAAAGAGATATTGCATGAGTAACTATCATGTATGCACTGAAATATACGAGACCTAATATTGATCAGTCATATTCTGGAGAAGTTCACTATGAGTCAGTGAAAAACATCTTAGAGTACTTAACCAGCACTAAGGATGTGATCATATTCATGGTGGGTCTAAATTAAAACTCGAGGGCTTAACAGACTCAAGTTTTTCAGACAGACCAAGACGACAGAAAATCCACTTTAAGGTAAAGCGTTACCTTGAACGGTGGTGCAGTGAATTGAAAAGGTTTCAAACAGCAAAGAGTTGCTAGTTTAGTGATAAAGACAAAGTATATAGCTATAAATGAAGCTGCAAGTTGATTATTTAGATTAAAAGTTCATTATAGAACTGGGAATAGTTCCTAAATCTCATCTTGGATCTAAACATGTGTTGTGGCACTTTAATTTGATTATAAGAATCATTGAAAGATGGGAAATCACTATAGAGATAGTGGACTCTCAAGAACAACATTACATATCCATTAACTAAAGCTTATCCAACAGCAGGATAATCGTCACTTAGAGAAGAAGGGTATGAGATACCATAGCGATTGGCTTTAGTGCAAGTGGGAGATTGAAAGTAGTATGCACACAAGCCATTCATTTTAGATGATAAAGCATATACTTTGTAACAATCTTATTCATTTATTAATAAAAAGTATTAATTTATTAAAGGCTTTTAATTATCTACATGATGCTGTTTTATAATATGTGATAAACCCATAGTTTTAAGCAATGCTTTTAGAATAATGATGATGATCATTCTAATGAGATCTAAATTCTTAGAAAGCTTAAAACTAAAATAATTCTCAATCGTTGGATTACTAAATTGGGGATTAGTGAATCTGGATAGATTAGTACATACGTTTCTTGCTCATTGGATGAGGATGATTGATCTCATGATCATTTGTGTGGAGACACTAAAGCAAGTATGTAGGTGCTTATTAGAGAATAAGTTCACTGAATGTGACTCGCTAAGGAATACCTAATGGAGTTTTATTTGCCTGTCAATAGGAATTCCTGTAGTGATAGTAGTACAAGTGATCCTTGGACTTGAGATCATCATAGTATCTTGTGTATGATGAATTATACTTTGACTTATTCCTTAAGACCCTTAGGGTATATCAAAGGGTATGCTTGGGTATAATAAGTCGTACATGGAGATAATGTATGATCAATAAAGAATCTATCACTTCTAGTAAAAGAAGAGAAATGTCCTATATGATTCGATAAATGACATACCAGTAGTCCTTGACCAAGGTAGAATGAAATTCGAAAGGAGCTTCTAATTTGCATTATTTGGTGTTGTGTATTTAAGAGTCAAAATACATATAATTAAATAAAATAAGACTTGACAGTAATTCCATGTCTTATATTTAATTGGGACATTGTATGGTAGAAGGATTGAATTGTACGGTAACTATTTACTCAAAGGTTCTTTTATGATTAATGTTGAAATCTATATTATCTGGAAAGTCGTTGATCGCTAGGGAGGCTTATTCGTATTGTAGAATAAATATTATTTATTTAAATAAATTATTAGTTTAATTTATTTATTTAAATAAGATTAGAATTGTTCTAATTGATTTATTCACAACCGGTTTAATATGGAGAACCTAAAGGGTCACACCATAAAAGGAAGAATAATTATTTAAGAAGTAAATGGCATAATCGTAATAATAAGTTAAGTATATTTAATTTAATCTATGATGATAGAATAAATTAAATAGCTTAATATTTATTATTTAATATTTTGGAAATATTATATATAAATTAATAAGAGAGTCTTATTATTATTATTACTATTATTATTATTTAATTTCTAAAGGAGTTTGGGAATTAATTAATAAAAGTACTCTAATTTATTCTAATAGGATTATGAGGGAAAATTAGTTAAAGGAGTTTAATTAATTATCCCTAATAAGATTAGAGAGCTTAATTAATTAAAATAATTTAATTAATTAAATAAAATCCAATTCTTAATTGTTAAGGAGGGTTGCCTACATCTATAAATAAGAGGAGTCTTATTATGGGTGAGGAGTTGACACTTTCACAACATGTGAATACGTAATTCCAATAGTTGGGAGAGTACGCCTTTTCTATAGAGATAGAAAACTAGGGTTTTGCCAAATACCCATCTTCTTGAATTCTTCTTCTTCCTTGGTGGATCACCTCTAGAGGCCAAACACTTGGGTGGCTAACGTTGATCAAAGGAAGGAACCAAACCCGGTGGATTCAAGTTGAACGCGAAAAGGATTAGAGGTGAACTTGTACCTGAGGAAGCTCGGATCTTCAAGGGTATGATTCTTGTTCATTCTTTTTCGTTTAATTAATAATTGTGCATAAAGAGTGATTCGGGTATATGGTTTGTAAAATTTTAAACTCTGATTTTTACACGTTTTCACTTATTTTTGCAATTTGATTGCGTTCATGAATATTACAAACCTAACAACAACGCCTCAAATGGAGCCATGCCAATACTTGCTTGATAACTGTTGTTGTAGGAAAACTCCACCAATGGTAAGAACTTGTCCCAACATCCTTTGAAGTCAAGGACACATAGTCTTAATAAATCTTCAAGAGTTTGAATAGTCCTCTCCGACTGCCCGTCCGTCTAAGGATGATATGCCGAGCTAAATCGTAAATCCGTGCCCATAGCTTTTTGTAAACTAACCCAAAATCTTAAAGTGAATCTTGCGTCTCGATCAGAAACTATGGATACCGGCATACCATGTAGTCTTACAATCTCGTTTATGTACTGTTGGTTGATTTCGCAATCAAAGAATACGTGCAAGTATACACGGTCAACAAGTAATAAAGTGATAAGAAAAGTATCGTTCCCACAGAGAATCTTAATTAATAAATTCCAACTACTAGCACTATATCAACCCAATTTTATTTAAACAATGATAAATTATGATTTACTGAAATATTAAAACTAAATTAAACAATTAAAGATATTATTCTAAAATAAGCAAATAAATAAACTAAGATTTGAATGAATGATTTTCGATAAATAAGGATTAAGACTTCAATATCCCCAATTATGAACTATAACTCAATTACCCAATTATCCCAATTATTATGTCTACTGAATTTTTAACAAGAATTCTCAAATTTCAAAAGTCCTTTTCCAAGTAATCAACTGACTTCTATTTAATCCAGATTAATCTTGCTATATTCCTTTAAAAAACAAGTGAATTAAACTCTTTCAATTCCAATTCCTTATGTGTTACATGCGGTGAAAAGATATTTCCATTCAATTCACAAACCTAATTATTCACCATGCAAATAAATAAGTCACACGTTATCAAACCCAGTTCTAACCCTAGAATTCCTCTTTCAATTCCTTCTAGAGTAACAAGGTAATTATTGGCCAAATAATTAATCAATAGATGCAAGGCATGATAAACAATTCACTTCAACATAAATAATTGGAATAAACTGAATAACTAATTTATAGTCATAAAAGGTTCAATTGAAATCTTAATTAAAGAATTAGTTCATAACGGAAATAAAAACCAATAATCGTTTGCAAATCATCCTTAAAGAATTACAAATTAAAAATAAGGAGAAGAAGAAGAAAACTCTGTAGCCAATCCTTAGTCTTCAAGTAATCCTTTGTGTAGCCTCCAATGAATGAATGAATGATTGAATGATTAGATAATAGCCCTAATTTCAGCACTTAATTTCTTTTTATAGCCTCCCCTAATCCCAATCCAATTAGGCTTCAAATAACCTTTCATTGAGTCAGCCGAATAGTCAACGCTCGCGCCTCGATCAACGAACAGCTCGACCCAGATCCCCGGCGCTGGGATTAACAAAGGATAGAGCGCCCCGGTGCTGGAGGCTGAATATTTACCGTCATGCCATTAAAAGCTTGAAATTCCCAGAAATGCCCCTGCAGCTCCCGAATCTGCAAAACAACAACTAAACACAGTAAAAATGCTTCTAACTAACTGGAGAATACAATAATTTAAGTCCAAATATATCCAATTCATGGGTATATTACCCAATCATCAAATACCCCCAAACTTAAATCGTTGCATGTCCTCAAGCAACAAACACAAAACAACACAAAAATTAACTACCATGCAAATGCAAACTATCTCTATGTTCTTTATTCCAGCAATTCAATAGCTCACGTGTATCCATAAGCCTCAGAAAAATCACAAAAACATGCTAATTTATCATGTTAAACCAAATCAATAATATCCCAACAATCACTGAATCTAAATATGTAATGACTGATATTGTGAGTGTGTGTTCAACAACCATGCTAACCCATGAAAGGCAAAAACATGAAAGATAATAAATTTCTTAGTAAGCATCATACAGTGTAAACTTGAGAACTCATCAAATATACTTGTTTTAACTAAACTCAAACAATCACCCGAATTCAAGAGTCAAAATGGAATACTTATGCTTTTCTTTTCTCTTTTTTTTATAACGGGGACTTTTTGCACTTTTCCCGCTTTATTTGCGATTTTTTTTAAATATACTCAAATGACTGTGCAATGTCTCATCCCATTAGGCTAACAGTGTTACCCCTTAGCGAGCTTTCGACCAACGACTCCCAGACCATAAAAGACCTTAGGGCGCTAGGTGTAAAGACAATCCCTCAAAGCGATTTTGCTCAAGTAACAAAGGCCCCGAAACAAGACTAGTCACCATGTATACCTTTTTTTTTTCTCTTTAGCGTATGTATTCCAAATATTTTCCCCCAAACTTGAGTATATGTCTTAATTCAGTGTTCTCTAGCTATTCAAATTGTCCTTGCATTTCACTAGTAATCATCCTTTAGAACTCTATTATCTAACCATTTAAACTATCATAGCCAACATGGTCGTTTTTTCAAAGTGCTTTCCTATAATATCAGTGTCAACAGATAAAGATTTAAATCATGTTAAGAAAATCATATCACTGACTCAACAATCCTTACTAGATTTGTTCATGCAATTCTAATTTCATCATTGGCCCCCAAATATACGCACTATCAAAAGCTGGAATTAACATGCAATCCTAAATGCAACATTACTAACAATCAATCCACAAACTAATAACAAACTACAACTTAGAAATAAAAACTTAACTACCCCCAAACTAATCTAGAGCAACGTCCTCATGCGAAAAATAAGGCAAACTAAAACAGAGGACTTCCCTGACGAGCTTATTCCTCGGGTGGAGCATCATCGTCTTCGCTCATCTTTTGATCGGAAGGGGGAAATACTGGCAGAACAGGAGCAGTTGGGAAATGGCTAAGTTGAACGCCTGGATGTGATTGGACGGTTAGTGCATTCTGTGCAGCAAATTGGTCAACTAAAAATTTGAAAATCACGTCTTGACGTTCCGACAAGCGTACATTCTGGGACTCCATATTGTAAAACCAGCCGTCTATCTCCTACTAGACAGCTTCGGGGACCACTCCACGATGAGCTACTGTAGATGGGCCATAAGTAGGTGGAGCCTGAGGTAGTGGGGCTTGTGTAGGTGCAACTTGGGGAATTATGAAACCCAATCCCCTAGGGTGATTTGCCCCACCTGTCCACACTTTATATCTCCTGATCAACTTGTGGTCCAAAACTGGCATAGGCGTTTGGATCATCTCATCCGATTTCCATTTGACTTCGAACTTAGCATACAAAACGCAGATGAGAGACGGATGTGGTAACCCTTCTGTGGTCCCTCCTCGGGATGCTCGAAGAATAGGCTCTTTGAATGACGTGTCCACATCTCTATTTGCAAGCCTTGAATAATAGAGTATAGCTGAAGACCGCTCTTTCTTTTTTGTGACATGGCTCACATGTGTGCATGGCATGAGTTTGCACAGATGAAGGCATACCACGCCTTCCCATAGATCGAGGTTAGAATGGGGAAGGTCATGCTTTGACACGCCACGTACATCATCCATGTGGTTCACGGTTGACCATGACTCTGGATTATTTTCTCATAGTCTGGACCTTGGCTCAGAAGACCGGCATATTCGTCGTTAAGATCTTCCAAATCCATGTGATAGCACCCATTTATGTCCTCTTCTTCGATTTCCACAGTTTTTCCCCTAACAAACACTTCATAGTGATCGTGTTCTGGAACGTTGGCATAAAATTCATTCATAACTGCAATCACTGCTGGGTCAGGTTGTTCGGTTAGGGAGAACCAATTTCTTTCAACTATCATGACCGCTATTTCCCCATCTTTGGTTTGGTCAGGCCGAAAACCACATTCGGGGATGAGTGAGCGGGTAGACATGCGGTTATAGCGTTCTTATGCTTCGACGGAGACGAAGCGGCGTCTATCAAATCTCGGCGGGGCTGAGGCGGTGCCTGAACCTTCGCCACATTGTCGTTTGGAAGTCATTGAGAAATTTCTATAATAATACGAATTCACAATTAGTTGCAGTTGCCAAAAATTTAGTTGGGATACACGTATCCATGATACTACCCCCAAACATCAAAATATATGTACATGTTAAGTATAAAGTTGAGGGTGTGGCATGACATATACTAGTATGAAAACGCACAATTGTACCACTTAGATGCATGTATTTTTCAAATTCTACAAGTGTTAAGGAACACCTATAATTCAGTCAAAAGATGTGTCGAGTAAAGCAATATGACCCCTTGTGTGCATCAATTTGGTTTAACACCTCCCACAACAGTGATTAATATATGTTACAATAGGCCTATACTATTGTGGCGGTAAGATGGCATATACATACACTGCGTGGATATGGGGATTCATGCAAATTTAACCATTAGCATTGGGTCAGGCAATTTATCGAGCACCTTATGGGCAATTCATATTATATTGTGAGCATAATTGGTTTTCGAAAGGGCAAAGCCCTAAATCATACCCAACATCCTTGAAAGCAAGACATAATCCAAATAAGATGAAGGAGAAACTCATACTCAGATTCCGTGCCAACCAGAACATAATCAAAGGAAGTATAATACGTACCTTGTATATAAGGAGAGAGCACGAAAGCACTGTGAATTTAATTCAAGTTAAGCACACTACTCTGATTTCCCTAAAGTGTATAGAATTTGTAATGTGATAGGAAATGGCAGTTACACAATGGGAAAATGGAGAAGTATCTCATGCGATCGTGGATAGCAATTTACAAGAATAAAGGAGTGTATGTAATGCATAAATTTTAGGACTCTAAAACTTGTTCCAAAGACCGGCAAAGGTATTGAGTATACATTGAAGAGAGAAGGCTTTGGTATTTGGACTCGAGAACAGCAATCGCCTCTAGTCTTTGCCAAGTGATTGTATATATACTATGCTACGTGGTAGAGGGATTGAGAGCATAAACTAATAAGGCCCCCTAGCTATGGCATTGCAGTTCCATATGTTCCATATTTGCAATCAAGGCGGCTGGATCCAGCTTCTATTGGTAGCCCATATCGCAACTTTGACTAACCTGTGAGCACGAGAATCGAATTGCATGAAGATTGTTATGCAGAACATGTATGCCAGCGTCTAATGAACAAAATTAGAGAAAAAGAAGAAAATTGAAAATAAATAAAATACTAAAACTCGTGGGGTTGCCTCCCTATAGCGCTTGGTTTATAATCTTCAGCCTGACTTTTCGGTGCTGCTTCAGTTGATCGCTGGTTCGGAGAGGTACATGACCGTGGCTTGATGTTCGACGGGTCCACTCCAGTAATGTTTGAGTCGCTGACCATTTACCTTAAATTTTTGTTTTGAATTCGGTTCTTCGACCTCAATGTTCCCGTGTGGAGCGACATATATAATCACGAATGGCCCTGACCACCGGGATTTTAATTTCCCAGGAAATAGACGCAAGCGGGAGTTGAACAGTAATACTTGTTGGCCGGTTCAAATGTCCGATCGAGAATTTTCTTATCATGCCAGGCTTTGACTTTTTTCTTTGTACATCTTTGCGTTCTCGTAGGCATTGAATCGAAATTCGTCCATCTCGTTTAATTGCAGTAACCTTTTCTCACCCACCGCTTCTAGATCAAAGTTCAGTTTCTGAATGGCCCAGTGTGCACTGTGTTCTAGCTCGACCGGAAGGTGACACGCCTTTCCAAATACCATTATGTAAGATGACATGCCGATCGGATTCTTGTACGCTGTTCGATATGCCCATAGAGCATCGTCAAGACGTAATGACCAATCTTTTCGTGATGGATTGACCACTTTTTCTAGAATTCGTTTGACCTCCCTATTCGAGACCTCCGCTTGACTAATGGTTTGGGGATGATATGCATCAGCAATTTTATGACGAACCCCATACTTTACAAGCAATTTAGTGAACTGCTTATTACAGAAATGAGTCCCCTCATCACTTATTATCGCTCTCGGCGTTCCAAATCGTGTGAAGATGTTTTTCTTTAAAAATCGGAGAACAACGCTGGCATCATTCGTGGGTAGCACTGCGGCTTCTACCCATTTGGAAACATAATCGACCGCTAACAAGTTGTACTGATTATTTTAAGATGATGGGAAAGGTCCCATAAAATCGATTCCCCAAACGTCGAACAGTTCAATCTCCAAAATTGTGTTGAGTGGCATTTCATTACGCTTGGAGATATTACCTACGCGCTAGCATCGATCACAATTCAGCACAAAGAGGTAAGCATCCTTGAATAAAGAAGGCCAGAAAAATCCCTATTGTAGCACTTTTGCTACTGTTCGATCACCGGAATAATGACCTCCGTAATCTGAGGAGTGGCAATGGCCTAATATACTATCCATTTCTTCGTGAGGCACACAACGTCTAATCATTTGATCGGCGCAAGATTTAAACAAGAATGGTTCGTCCTAATAGTATTGCTTAACATCGTGGAGGAACTTCTTACGTTGCTGTGAAGTCAAATCCGGTGGTAACACTTTGGCAACCACGTAGTTCACATAGTCAGCATACCAAGGCAATATTGTGGTTACCCGGAAAAGTTGTTCATCCAGAAATTTTTCATTAATAAGTTTGTTGTCTTCCTTCTGTACTTCTGCGTTTTCCAACAGAGAAAGATGATCCGCCACTTGATTTTTGGGACCTTTTCTATCCCGGATCTCCAGATCAAATTCTTGTAACAACAGTACCCATCGTATTAAATGCGGTTTTGCATCCTTTTTCTCAATCAGATATTTAATGGCAGAATAATCAGTGTAGACAATTACCTTTGTGCCAATAAGATAAGCTCTGAATTTGTCGAAGGCAAACACCACTGCAAGTAACTCTTTTTTGGTGGTTGTGTAGTTCAACTGAGCGTCCGTCAACGTCTTTCTAGATTAATAGATAGTGTGAAAAATCTTGTCACGACGTTGACCCAACACTGCTCCGACCGCGTAATCACTGGCGTTGCACATCAATTCAAACGGTAAAGTCCAATCGGGCGCTACAATGATTGGAGCAGAGACCAACTTCTTCTTTCTCCAAGAGGGAACATAAAGGTTTCGAGATTTTAGAGAAGTCCTTAATAAAGCGTCTGTAGAAACCCGCATGTCCCAAGAAGCTTCGTATTCCCTTCACAGATGATGGAGGTGATAATTTCTCAATCATTTCTATCTTTGCTCTATCTACCTCTAATCCGGATGTGGAAACCTTATGTCCCAGAATAATCCCTTCTTGCACCATAAAGTGACATTTTTCCCAGTTAAGCACTAGGTTAGTTTCCACACATCTTTTTAACACCAAAATCAGATTCTTCAAACACAAGTCGAAACTATCACCGAACACGGAGAAGTCATCCATAAATACTTCTAAATTCTGTTCGACCATATCGGAGAAGATTGCCATCATACATCGTTGAAAGGTTTCCGGCGCATTACATAAACCAAAAGACATACACCGGAATGCAAATGTACCGTATGGACATGTGAACGTGGTCTTTTCTTGATCTTCCTGAGCTATGGCAATTTGATTATACCCGGAATATCCATCCAGCAGACAGTAGAATTGATGTCCCTCTAACCTGTCCAACATCTGATCAATAAACGGCAAAGGGAAGTGATCCTTGCGTGTGGCTTTGTTTAGCTTGCGGTAATCCATACATACTCTCCAGCCTGTAACAGTTCTAGTAGGGATGAGCTCATTAGCTTTGTTCTTTACCACCGTCATACCCCCTTTCTTTGGTACACACTGTACATGACTTACCCATGAACTGTTTGAGATTGGGTAAATAATACCGGCATCCAACCATTTTATTATCTCCTTTTTCACCACATCCTTCATAATGGGGTTTAGCCTTCTTTGCATCTCAATGGTTGGTTTTGACCCCTCTTCCATTAAAATCTTATGCATACAGAAAGATGGGCTAATACCTCGAATATCCGCTATAGTCCACCCAATCGCTGTTTTGAATTCTCGCAAAACCCGTAGTAGTTTCTCCTTTTGCGTGTTAGTTAACTCCGTAGAAACAATAACGGGTAGAGTCAAATCTTTCCCCAGATAGGCATACTCAAGATGAGAGGGAAGTGGCTTTAATTCCAACACCGGTGGCTCTTCTATCGAGGGTTTGCACTTTTTACCTTCCTTTTCGGGCCTATCAAGCGTGTCGAATGGTTGATTATTTTTCGGTAGAATGAAGATGTGTCTAGCCATTTGATCTGCTCAATGTCCTCATCAATACTATAGTCGTCTATTCCGAACAACATGGATTCCATTGGGTCCTCTGAGTAATTACCGCAAAACTTGTGATTAACTAACTCATCCATTAAATCCACCCGCAAACACTCACCTTTTTCCTTCGGATAAGACATTGATTTAAACACATTAAAAGTGGCATGCTGATCTTCAACTCACATCGTCAATTCTCCTTTCTGTACGTCGATCAAAGTTCTCCCCGTGCTAAGAATGGTCGCCCGAGAATGATGGGAATTTCCTTATCTGCTTCATAATCCAAGATTACTAAATCTTTGGGAAGATGAATTTATCCACCCTTACTTAATCGTCTTCAATGATACCTCGTGGATATATGGCGATCGGTCCGCCAACAATAAACTGATATTTATCGGTTTTGGTGCCTTGAGCCCAAACTGAATGTAGACTGATAATGGCATCAAATTAATACTGGCCCCCAAATCACACAGTGCTCTTCCCGAAAATTGATTACCAATGTCACACGGAATAGTAAAACTGCCTGGATCTTTTAACCCGGAGGCAACATTTCGGATAATTCACATTTGCATTCTTGATTAGCGCATCTTGTTTCAAAATCACCCAGTTTCCTTTTCTTTGACAACACATCCTTCATGAAGTTAGCGTAGCTCGACATTTGTTCTAAAGCTTCATCAAATGGGATGTTGATATGCAATTTTTTGAAAATATCCAAAAATCTTGAAAATTGCTTATCTAACTTGGATTTTTGAAATCTCTGCGGATATGGTATGGGTGGCATTGTGATAGTTGGTTCCGGGGCTTCCTGCTCTACGATTTCATCTTTATCTTTCCCGGTTTCCACAACTTCTTCTATTTCAAATTGTCATGCGTTGTCCCCTTTTCCTTATCCTTAATCTGTTTTCTTGCAAATCCTTCCATGCTGCAGTAAAGTTACTGCCTTGCAATGCTCGTTTCTGCCCGGATTTATTTCTGTATCATTTGGGAGTGTTCCTAGTGGACGGTTATTCAATGCATGTGTAATTTGCCCCACTTGATTTTCCAGATTCTTTAACGATGCCCCATGGCTTTGCAAAGTCAGCTCTACTTGATTCATTTTCTTGTCTTGTTCCTCGTTCCTTTTGTCAGATGCTCTAATGAATTTTTCTAAGGCTTCTTCCCAACTTGCTTTCCTCTCTTGTTGTTGTTGAGTCTGATTTTGAAATCCGGAGGTGTTTTGCTGTCTAGGTGCTTGAGCTGCACCTTGATTGTTACTCCATGAAAACCCCGGGTGATTTTTCCAACTTGGATTATAAGCATTTTGAGTCGGATATGGTTGAGTTGAGCGATTATAGTTTCCTACGAACTGTGTTGATTCACAATTTATGGCACATTGATCCGTAGCATGACCCCCAGCACACAACTCACAAACCATCGCTACCTGCTGTGTGGCTTGTGGACGCCATATTTCCATATGCTTAGCTATTGCGATCACTTGTCTTTATTAATCTTTGTCATCGCGTCCACTTCATACTTTCCGATGCTTTCGGATGATTAGACCTCGTCATGGGCCACTGATAGTTGTTGGTGGCCATTGTCTCTAACAATTGATACGCCTCATCAAAACTCTTGGACATGATCGCTCCTCCTGCTGTTGCATCAATACTAGACCTCGTGGACGCGTGTAAACCATCACAAAATATCCCTAATTGCATCCACTACGGAATTCCATGATGAGGGCACTTACGGAGCATATCCTTGAACCTTTCCCATGCCTCATATAACGACTCTGAATCAAATTGTGCGAAAGTGTGAATATCGTTCCGTAGTTTTGCCGACTTCGCTGGTGGGAAGAACTTAGCTAAAAATTTTTGAGCTAAGTCATCCCAAGTGGTGATTGAGCCAGGAGGAAAAGAGTGCAACCAGCTTCATGCTTTATCTTTCAAAGTAAACGGGAACATCCTCAACCTTGTAGCATCTTCCGATACATTGTTAAATTTGAAGGTATCGCAAAACTTCAAGAAACTCAAGATATGCTCATTAGGATCATCTATCGAATTACCCCAAATGATATGTATTCTCAGAGCATCTCGAATTGTTCCTGTTTTATCTCGAACCTATTCGCATTGATTAAACCTCTTAATACTCGACTGCAAATCCGTGACATTTGGCATGGCGTAATCCCTAAGTGATTTCTGTTCGTTCTCTGTCATGTTCACGGGTATTTCCGGGTTTGCCAGTTCTTCTTCCAAATGTAAAACCTCACTATTCAAACGCACTTTTCGGAACATCTTTTCGATGTCGTCTGTATACGAAAAAAGTTCCTCTTTAGCCTTCGATCTAGTGTGCATACACGCACAAGAATTCTTGCCAATCCAAGAAGAAAAATAAGTAACGTTTAAATTAAGAACGAATTGATTATAACTAATATGAAATTAATATTAATAAAAATTCCCCGGTAACGGCGCCAAAAACTTGTTGGTTGATTTCGCAATCAAAGAATACGTGCAAGTATACACGGTCAACAAGTAATAAAGTGATAAGAAAAGTATCGTTCCCACAGAGAATCTTAATTAATAAATTCCAACTACTAGCACTATATCAACCCAATTTTATTTAAACAATGATAAATTATGATTTTCTGAAATATTAAAACTAAATTAAACAATTAAAGATATTATTCTAAAATAAGCAAATAAATAAACTAAGATTTGAATGAATGATTTTTGATAAATAAGGATTAAGACTTCAATATCCCCAATTATGAACTATAACTCAATTACCCAATTATCCCAATTATTATGTCTACTGAATTGTTAACAGGAATTCTCAAATGTCAAAAGTCCTTTTCCAAGTAATCAACTGACTTCTATTTAATCCAGATTAATCTTGGTATATTCTTATTCAAAACAAGTGAATTAAACTCTTTCAATTCCAATTCCTTATGTGTTACATGCGGTGAAAAGATATTTCCATTCAATTCACAAACCTAATTATTCACTATGCAAATAAATAAGTCACACGTTATCAAACCCAGTTCTAACCCTAGAATTCCTCTTTCAATTCCTTCTAGAGTAACAAGGTAATTATTGGCCAAATAATTAATCAATAGATGCAAGGCATGATAAACAATTCACTTCAACATAAATAATTGGAATAAACTGAATAACTAATTTATAGTCATAAAAGGTTCAATTGAAATCTTAATTAAAGAATTAGTTCATAACGGAAATAAAAACCAATAATCGTTTGCAAATCATCCTTAAAGAATTACAAATTAAAAATAAGGAGAAGAAGAAGAAAACTCTGTAGCCAATCCTTAGTCTTCAAGTAATCCTTTGTGTAGCCTCCAATGAATGAATGAATGATTGAATGATTAGATAATAGCCCTAATTTCAGCACTTAATTTCTTTTTATAGCCTCCCCCAATCCCAATCCAATTAGGCTTCAAATAACATTCCATTGAGTTAGTCGAATAGTCAACGCTCACGCCTCGGTCAACGAATAGCTCGACCCAGCGCCCCGGCGCTGGGATTAACAAAGGATAGAGCGCCTCGGCGCTGGAGGCTGAATATTTACCATCATGCCATTAAAAGCTTAAAATTCCCAGAAATGCCCCTGCAGCTCCCGAATCTGCAAAACAACAACTAAACACAGTAAAAATGTTTCTAACTAACTAGAGAATACAATAATTGAAGTCCAAATATATCCAATTCATGGGTATATTACCCAATCATCATGTACATACGAGCAAGACGTTCAAGTGTATAAGTTTCTCGTATAGGTAGGAAATGAACAGACTTGGTCAATCTATTAACAATGACCCAAATTGCATCAATGCCTTGAGAAACCTTAGGAAGACCAATAACGAAATCCATGGTAATGTGCTCCCACTTCCATTCTGAATTTCAAGTGGTTGCAATGGACCTTTTGGTACTTGATGCTTCTTCTTGACTCATTGACAAGTTAAAACACCTTGAGATAAACTCCACTATCTCTCTCTTCATATTGCTCCACCAAAATGTATGTCGAAGATCACGATACATTTTGGTACTCCCAGGATGGATTGCAAACAGTGTGTTGTGCGCCTCCATCATGATTTTATACTTTAAATCAGGGTTGTTAGGAACACAAAGTCTGGAGTTGACTCGAAGTATTCCTTCTTCATCGATTCTTACTTCCGGCATAGCACCTTCTTGCACTTTCTTCCTCATACGCATCAGCTCCAGGTCTGTAGCTTGAGCAGCTTTAACTTTATCGATTAAAGTCGGGTCTACTCGTATATTCTCCATTATCACATGGGTCCCGGGAGTCTTTAACTCTATCTCCATCCTTTGTAAGTCATATAAAATGGGCCTTTGCGTTGACAATAATGCACTCGTACCGGCATATGATCTTCTACTCAATGCATCAGATACAAAGTTCACTTTTCCAGGATGGTATTGAATGGTATGATCGTACTCTTTCAACAACTCAAGCCATCGTCGTTGCCACATGTTGAGTTCCTTTTGAGTGAAGAAATATTTGAGGCTTTTATGATCCGTATAGATCTCCACCTTCTCTCCATACAGGTAATGCCTTCAAATCTTTAGCGCAAAAATGACTGCTGCCAACTCTAGATCATGAGTAGGATAATTCCTCTCATATTCTTTGAGTTGTCATGAGGCATATGCTATGACTTTCCCATATTGCATGAGAACACATCCTAACCCTTTGCCTGAAGCATCACATGAGATGACAAATCCCTCCGAGGCGGATGGTATTGTCGAGCAAGGTCTTTGAAATGAGTCTCTCTTGAGTTCTTGAAAACTCTTCTCACATTCCTCGCTCCAATCGAATTTTGTATCTTTCGAGTCGGTTGAGTTAATGGAGTAGCGATTCGATAAAACCCTTCTACTTAATCTCCGATAATAACCGGCTAAGCCGAGAAAGCTACGATTTTGGCCATCACGATTTAGGTTGCTCCCAACTTTGAATTGCTATAATCTTTGCTTCGTCAATGAGATATCCCATGATTTGATATCACGCGCAAGGAATGCAACTTCCTCAAGCCGTAACTCACATTTCTTCAACTTGGCATATAACTTGTTTTCACGAAGCTTTTGGAGTATCAGCCTCAAGTGTTGCTCATGGTCTTCACGGGGTTTGGAGTATATGAGGATATCATCAATAAAGACGACCACAAAGTGATCCAAATATTCCTTGAATACTCGGTTCATCATATCCATGAAGGCAGTAGGAGCATTAGTCACTCCAGAAGACATGACTAAGAATTTATAATGTCCGTACCAAGTTCTGAAAGCAGTCTTTGGAATGTCATCAGTTTTAATCTTCAACTGATGATATCTGGAACGAAGATCAATCCTTGAAAAGAATTTGGCGCCTTGCAACTTGTCAAACAGGCCATCAATGAGAGGTAACGGGTACCTATTTTTGATGGTGACATGATTCAACTCCCGATAAGCAATACAAAGTCGCATACTTCCATCTTTCTTCTTCACGAATAGAACATGAGCACCCCGAGGAGACGTCTTGGGACGAATGAAACCGATGTCAACAATTCGTAATTGGGTCTTTAACTCCACGAAGTTCAATAGGAGCCATTCGATATGGAGCTTTGGAAATGAGTTTTTATCTTAGGGTTCAAGGTCGATAAAAAATCAATTTCACGCCCGGGGTAGGTGGGGAAGTTCTTCTTGGAATACGTCAGAAATTTATTAACAATAGAAATATCTTTCAAATCTGACATATTTTTGTTTAAATCTGTGACATGAGCTAAGAAAGCTTGACATCTATTTTTCAATAAACGAATAGCTTTATGGCTTGAGATGACCGTGATTGATTTTAATAGTTTGGTCGCTTGAATTCGCATAATAGGTTGATTAGGAATATGAAAGCTAACAACCTTATGAAAACAATCAATTTTAGCATGATGAGTAGTTAACTAATCAATCCCTAGAATCACGTCAAATACAAGTATTTTTAAAGAAATAAGATCGACAGGTAACGTGTGGTTACCAATTTGAATCAAACAAGACTTATAAACAGTGGATGTAATGAAGGTTTCTCCCAACGGAGTTTCAACCGATAAGTCTGTGACGCCCCCAAAATTAAGTATACGTTACCCATCTTGGGTCGCCACTTACATGGTACATAAATTCAATTACAAACTTAAGTATACATCTGTCGTGTAACATACGACAATACATAAACTGAGAGTTCTAATAGGAATATTGTCAATTAGACAATATCCATACTCAAGGAGTCCTCATTACATTTATTGTCACACTATTTAACAGAATAGTGAGGACTACTAATGCTATCTTCGGGACCATCACTCTTTTCCCCGACTCGTCCCAGCTATATTCTCATTTCAAGAGAGAAAAAGTGAAAGAAAGGGTGAGCTCAACTAGCCCAGTAAGAAATATTATAACTAAGATAATGCAGAATAAATTATCAATAGTCTTCAACAATGTTAAACCGATAAAATACAATAGACAACCGGTTTAAGCTCAATGAATATGCAATCCATTAAAAGAGTCAAGTAGAAAATAAAGTCTACTATCTTTTAGGTTTTAAAAGGTTTTCATCAATTTTATCACTAAGACTCGGTTTAATGAATAAACCACAATATCTAATCATCCTCGCACTACCACGGCCAAGGATTTTCATCAAATTATCAATGGTCATGACTATACCGAATCACCCCCGGTCATAATCATACCAAAAACTATCCATCATCGTGACATTACCACCACTTTGAGGACTTTTGTCACATCATTTATATCAAGCCCGTGATTATACCGAATGATCCCTGGTCATAATCATATTAAGTTCATCTATGCACGTAAGCCAAAGATAACATAATATAACATGAGGATGATGACAATGACATAATAATTCAATAAAACAAGTTCATTTAATTAATTTATTCAGGGAACTAATAACGTCCAAATTGTCAACATGATCTTTGCTTTGTAGAGTAAAATTCAAGAAAGATCGGAAGAATATTTCCATGAAAAGATATCTTTGGATGAAACGCAAATATCAAGGATATTCTACTAATTTCATGGAGTATATAAGTCAAAGTTTTAACCATTTGGGTATAATAAAGAATGGAATAACAAAAGAAATCACCATGCATGCGGTACTTTGCATGATGTATGAGTTATTCAACAGATAATAATAATAACGGAACCGGTCGGTGAAATTCACACAGATAGGATGTTCCAACAGAATAATAAAGATGGGACCAGATCCGGTGTAAAACACACAGATAGGATATTCCAACAGAATGATTAAGAGCGGAACCGGTTCGGTGTAAAACACATGCAGCGAGGATGTTCCAATGTAATAATAAAGACAGAATAATAGAAGAATGTCACCAAGTATAGGGTAAACCACGCATTATCAAAAGTTATTCCAATGAGAATAAATAAGAATGGAATAACATAAGGATTTCATCAAGTATAGGGTGTGCATGCATATACAAGTTATGTATAGGGTATGCCACTTTTACAAAGTTATTCCAGCGAATAATAAAGAATGGAATAATGAAGTTCTCTTCATGAATAAAAAGAATAACACCCTTATGGGTACAACAAATAATATTCCCTACCTTAGAAGAGCTGAATATTGGAAAAGTGAAGTAGCAAAATACTTTTCTTCTTCTCTCTCTATAGTTTCTCTCTAGAGTTTGATTGAATTAAGTAAGAAATAATGAAGGAATGAGCTTTCTATTTATAGAAAACCGAGAGGTGGCTCTTCGTCTTAACGAAGTGTCAAAATGACTCTTGGTAATATTAAAAAGAGACAACTACTATTTCATGAAGGGTAATTAACCCTGGAACAATCAAGAGGCGATTAACTCTTGGTAATGTTGAAGGGATAACTACTATTTTGCGAAGGGGTAATTACTATTGATTGAAGGTAATTACTATGTGACGAAGGTAATTACTATTGAAGAAGGTAATTACTATTGGCGAAGGTAAATACTATTGGCGAAGGTAATTACTATTGATGAAGGTAATTACTATTCACAAAGGTAATTACTATTCACAAAGGTAATTACTATTGATGAAGGTAAATACTATTGATTGAAGGTAATTACTATTCACAAAGGTAATTACTATTCACAAAGGTAATTACTATTATTGAAGGACTCTTAGATGATGACATATGGCCCCTCCATAAAATAATCAAACTTACCACAAAGCGTCTCATAACAGACTCTTTATATACATCAAGGATTGAATAAATATTACCACAAATCATTTTATTTTTAATCAACACATATTTAATCTTTCAACAATTATTAATCATTTATAACTTGTCGCCTCAATTAATAATTTAATACAATAACATATTATATGATGATGATCTTTGTGACAATAATTGAATCAATAATATAAGAGATATGATCGAAAGAATTCATGTAGCAATAATTGAGCATATTTGAGTGACTTCTCACATAAGCATCAATAATCAATATCGTGTGCTACTATACAACTACGCCGCGTATTACTCTACTTTTTTTACTAAGGGTAGTTCAACGGTTTTATGGTAATAACACCTCTGCCGTTATTTTTTATAGAAAAATAATTTTGTCGTTTTCTAACTACGACAATACTTCCGTTGTGGGGTCCACCAATGATTGAGCCGTCGTACGAATATTCCCCGACAAAAAGAATATTCCCCGACCAAACGAATATTTTATAACAACTTGCTTACTTTGCAAAATTTATAAATATTACCCACAACTATAACATTATATCAAATTTATTCCATAATATTCAAAATTAATATTTATAAAAAATTCATCTTTATTTATAAAAGCTGGGGTCTTACAAAGTCAAAGTCTAATTTCTCCGGAGTCAAATTTAAACGTTGAGCGCAAGTAGGAGAAATAAATGAATGGGTAGAACTGGTATAAAATAAGGTATAGACTTCGCTAGAGTTTATGATAAGCTTACCCGTGATGACCTCGTTCGGGTTCTTTACTTTCTGGGAGGTTACGACAAACGCTGTCCCTTGAACTACCGACTTTGACTTTTTTGGGATGGCCTTTGGTGCCTCCATCCCAGCTGGACTTGTCTTTGGTGCACGAAAAAATCGGGCTAGGTGACTTTCTCTTCCACAATTATAACACTCTTTGGACTGCATCGCGCAGTTTGGACTGATATGTCCCTCCCCTCCGCATTTGAAGCATATGATAGGTGGTCATTCTCCTTCCTTAACCACGGGTGCTGATGCTGACGTCTTTTCATCATTGTTGAATCTCCTCTTCTTGAAATGTCTATTCTTATTATCTTGGCCATGATTACCACCGAAATGGTTACTATTTCTGGCATGTTGATTCCCTCCACATTTGTTGTCACCGCTTCGATGACTGCTACCACTGGTATTATCATTTTGCCGGCTGCTTTCTCTTGGTTGAGTTGACTTGTTATCGCACTCCAATAACTGAGCCCTATTAACAATATCTGAATACAAACACAGTTTGTGAGAAATTAAGTATTGATGTATCTCGGGTTTTAAACCTGTTAGAAACATCCGCGTCATTATCTCCTCATTATCAACCAAGTGAGATGCAAACTGGGACAACTCGACAAACTTAGCTTTGTAATGTCACACGGTCATATTGTTCTGCTCCAACTTGATGAACTCTACCTCCTTCATGTGACGAATACTTTCGGGAAAGTACTTGTCATTGAATAGTTCTTGGAACTTCTCCCAAGACATCTTCAGTGCGGCAGGTTGAGTACGCTTTACCGATTCCCACCAGTAATATGCCTCTCCTCGCAACATAAAGGTGGCAAATGGAACCTTTTGCTCCTCGGAGCATCCCAAGACATCAAATATCTTGGTGATCTACTTTATCCACGTCTCTGCCTTAAGTGGTTTTGGCTCTCCAATAAACTCCGGTGGTCCCAGCTCCTTGAACTGTTTAGCGGTGACCGTCCAAGAGTTTCCAGTGTTTCCACCTGCATTTTGGATAGGAGTCTCTCTTGCCTGATGTTGTATTTAATTGCGTAAAGCTCCTAAACATTACATCTGTTCGCCATTTGGTCAGGTGTTGTTGTTCACCGAGGATTATTACCTTCCGATGCACATTATCCACGGGTGTTGATCCGTGGTGACTCAACGGTCTCCTCGTGCTCCATTGCTATTCTCAACATTCTCGGATGTCATTTTCAAATCGCCACAAAACAAGGGTTAATTGACATGCAACATATTATCCTTATACTCTGACCGACCAATTAAATACCAAATAAACTTAGGTAGGTCATACTAGCGAAGGAATTCCTCATCTCTCCCCTCCTAGTTCTAGTCTCACATCTTAGCCAGGGATCATATCCCTAAGCTTTGATACCAACTGTGACACCCCCAAAATAGGTATACATCACCCATCTTGAGTCGCCAAATACATGGTACAAAATTCAAATACAACTTAATTATACAACAGTCGTGTAAAATACGAAAAAACATAATCTAAAAGTTTTAATAAGAATATTGTCATCTAGACAATATCCACACTCAATGGAGTCCTCATTACATTTATTGTCACACTATTTAACAGAATAATGAGGACTACTAATGCTATCATCTGGACCGTCACTCCATTCCCCGACTAGTCCCGACTACGTTTTCATTCTCTGAAGAGAACAGTGAAAGAAAGGGTTAGCTCAACTAGCCCAGTAAGAAATATTATGACTAAGATAATGCAGAATAAATTATCATTAGCCTTCAACAGTGTTAAACTGATAAAATATAATAAACATCAAGTTTGACTGCAGTGGAACAAGAAATCCATTAGAAGAGTCAAGTAGAGAATAAAATCTACTATCTTCTATGATTTAAAAGGTATTTCATCACTTTTATCATTTGAGACTCAAACTTAATAAATAACCCACATCATCCACCTCGCACTACGGCCGAGGATATTCATTAGTATCACGACCACAAATTATCCATACACTACGAGCCAAGGATATTCGTGTATTCATCAATGGTCATGATCATGCCAACAACTGTCTATCAATGCACTACAGCCAATGAGGACTTTTACCACATCATTTGTAAAATTACGGTCATGATTATACCGAATAATCCCTGGTCATAATCATACCAAGTCCATCTATGCACTAAAGGCCACAAATGACTTTCAACATATTATAAACATGAGGATGATGACAATGATATAAGAATTCAATAAAACAAGTTCAAGGATAAATTTGTAAAGATTTATAATTTAATTTATCCAGAAATAAATAACGTCCAAATTGTCAACATGATCATTGCTTTGTGGAGTAAAATTCAAGAATGCTCGGAAGAATATTTCCATGAAAAGATCTTTGGATGAAGCGCAAATATCAAGGATATTCCACTAATTTCATGGAGTATAGAAGTCAAAACTTTAATCAACCGAGTATAATAGAATATATGAAGCCATAAATGGATTTTTGCCACCATGTGGTAATCACGTGAGATGCATTATTCCACGAGAATAATAAAGAATGGAATAACAAAAAAATTCACCAGCGGTGATGCGTAATCGCGCATGATGAGTTATTCCAACAGAATAATAAAGAATGGAACTAGGTCATACGTAATCCGCATGCAGATGAGGATGTTCCAAATGAATAATAAAGAATGGAATAACAACGAATTCACTACGCACGCGATAGAATCGCATGCAGGCGAGTTATTCCAGCGAGTAATAATAAAGAATGGAATAACAGAAGAATTTCACCATGTATGCGGTACTTCGCATAGACAGGTTATTCTAACATAATAATAAAGAATGAAATAACAACCCTTACGGGTATTGAAAGAAAATAACTCTCTTCATGAATATGAAAGAATAATACCCTTACCTTAGAAAAACTGGAATCCTTGGAATAGTGAGGTAGCAAACTTCTCTTCTTCTTCTCTCTATAATTTCTCTTTATAATAATTGCTCTAAAGCTTTTGTGAATTGGTGAGAAATGAAGGAAGAATGAAGCTTTATTTATAGGAAAATATAGTTTCGATAATCGCGTTTTGGGGCTCAAAATATTACAGTATAATACCTTCCTCTTTTTCTTCATTTTTAATTTAGTACTGCAAGTATTATCAAACTTGCACCACCTCCCCTAATAGTAAATAATGTGAATTAATAGTTCATTCATGTGGCTCAATAGTATAATCATATGAAAAAACTAATTACGGTATAGTACCTTCAACTATATCTCCATTTTTAATTTAGTCATGCAAGTATTATCAATCTTGCACCACCTCCCCTAATAGTACATGAATGTGAATCAATAGTACACACATGTGAACAAATAGTTATAAGCATGTGAAATAATAGCAATTAATTGCTCATTTATCCGATTAATTACCCGATTGGTCAATATAACCTCCAGACATCAATTATTATCGAAATAAATGTCGATTTCCACTAACACTAATAATCCCAACACAATGGAACTATCAATTTCATCTTTAATCAACACAACTTATTCAACATTAATATTATAACTCACAATATTTAACAACCAGGTCGTTCCCAGGAAAGAGGGGGCTTTTCGATAAGGATTTCTTCTTATTGGCATGCAATTAGGTGACCAAACCTCTCCTTGACAGAACTTTTAGACATTGTCAATATTGGAAATAATAATATGAATAACTTTGTCGTCTCAATTATTGATTTAATAATAATAAATATTATGCAGATGATACTGTGATAATAATTGAATCAATGATATGAGAGATATGATGCAGCAATTACCGTAACAATAATTGAGTATAACTAAGTGATTTCTCACGTAAGCATCAATAATCAATACCGTGTGCTACTATGCAACTAACGCGCCAGACATCGTACTTTTACTCTTTGGGTAGTTCAACAGTTTTAACGGTAACACTTTCGCCGTTATTTTTATAAAAAGATAATTCTGTCATTTTCTAACTACGACAATACTTCCGTTGTGGGGTCCACCAATGATTGTGGCGTCGTACGAATATTCCCTGACCAATCGAATATTATATAACCACTTGCTTACTTTGCAAAATTTGTAAATTTTACCCACAACTATAACATTATATCAAATCCACACCATAATATTCAAAAATATATTTCGATAAAATTATTCTTTATTCATAAAAGTTGGGGTCTTACATTATATATAAGAATTGTAGGGTGGATATAAAAGGTTACGAGATGATGGTAGATTTATACCAATTACACTTGGGGAATTTGATGTTATACTGAGAATGGACTAGTTATTCAATTACGGGGCAATAATTGATTGCCAAAGGAAATGTGTTAACCTTATGACTCAGTCAAAGGTAGTGTTTTATGACAGTAAGTCACATCGACAAGCAAGTTGTCTGACGGTGATGCAAGCTAAGAAATTATTGAGACAAGGACGTGTAGGATACTTAGCCTACATCGTTGATACACAGAAGAAGAGTGCGAAGTTAGAAGAGATACCGGTTATTAGAGATTTTGTAGACCTATTTCCAGACGATTTTCCTGGATTACCGCTGGAAAGAGAGTTTGAGTTCGTGATTGATTTAGTGCCAGGAACGACCCCGATATCTAAAGCCCCGTACAGAATGGCCCCAGTAGAGATGAAAGAGTTGATGGTGTAGTTGCAAGAATTACTCGACATGAAGTATATTCAGTCGAGCGTATCGCCATGGGGAGCGCTGATGTTGTTTGTTAAGAACAAAGATGGATCGATGCGGCTCTGCATTGATTATCGGGAATTGAATAAGGTCACGATTAAAAATAAGTATCCATTACCGAGAATCGATGACTTGGTTGACTAACTGAAGGGAGCGAGATATTTCTCAAAGATATACCTGAGGAGTGGTTATCATCAGCTGAAGGTGAGGCCAGAGGATGTACAAAAAATGGCATTTAGAACTCGGTATGGTCATTACGAGTTTCTGGTTATGTCATTTGGTTTAACCAATGCACCTGCAACATTCATGGATTTGATGAACATGGTGTTTAAACCATTTTTAGATAAATTTATGGTGGTGTTTATTAATGATATATTGGTATATTCTAAGACCAAGGAGGAACATATGGAACACTTAAGAGTGACGTTGGAAACATTGAGGAGAGCGAAGTTATATGCTAAATTCTCAAAATGTGAGTTTTGGCTGGAACATGTACAGTTTCTTGGGCACGTCATTGACAAGGATGGAATCTCGGTAGATCCATCGAAAGTTGAAGCAGTAATAAACTGGGATCAACCGAAGACACCGTCGGAAGTAAGAAGTTTCTTGGGATTGGCAGGTTACTATAGGCGTTTTATTGAAGACTTTTCCAAGATCGTAAATCCGTTGACGAATCTAACTAGGAAGGCAGTTAAGTTTATTTGGACGAAGAAGTGTGAGGAAAGTTTCCAAGAATTAAAGAAAAGATTGAGTTCAACACCTGTGTTATCATTGCTTGATAATATATGGAATTTTGTGGTGTATAGTGATACATCGCATAAAGGACTAGGTTGTGTGCTTATGCAGAACGGCAGAGTTATTGCGTATGCATCACGTCAATTGAAGGATTATGAGAAAGGATATCTGACTCAAGACTTTGAATTGGTTGCAATAGTGTTTGCTCTAAAAATTTGGAGACATTATCTTTATGGAGAGAGGTGTGATATATATATATATATATATATATATATATATATATCGACCATAAAAGTCTGAAGTATATCTTTACACAGAAAAATTTAAATATGCGATAGAGGAAATGGCTGGAGTTGATTAAAGATTACGATTGCGAGATTCTTTATCATCCTTGAAAGGCGAATGTTGTTGCCGATGCCTTAAGTAAAAAGGGTCGGGAGAAATTAATGATGTTGACTGCTCAGGAAAAGCTTGTAGCATAAACTATTCAAAGCATATATATATATATATATATATATATATATATATATATATATATAAAAGCGATGTAGGATGTAAAATTCAAGCTCATCGAGCAGAGTTCGACAACAGTCATATATATAAGTATATATATAAAAGTGAGTAAACGCATACCGGATGTAAAATCGGGCTCATCGAACGAGTTTGACAGCAGATTCATATATATATATATATATATATATATATATATATATATATATATATATATATATATATATATATATATAAGCGAGTAAAGCGAACAGGATGTAAAATCCGGGTTCATCGAATGAGTTCGACACACAGTTTATATATATATATATATATATATATATATATATATATATATATATATTAAAGTAAAACGATCCGGACTAAAGTTCAGGCTCATCGAACAAAGTTCGACATTACGATTCATATATATATATAAATATATATATAAGCAAATAAACGCGAGGCATCAAGTTCAGGCTCAATCGAGGCATAACTCGATAATGTTAGTCCATATATATATATATAAATATATATATATATGTATATACAAACTAAAATAAAACCACCTGGATCAAGTTCGGGCAAAACACACGTAAACACGACTCTCGGCGTAAAGAAGGGTGTGTGCAAAGATGAAGAGAAAGACTTTAAAGTGTGTGAGAAGGCTTACAGTGGACTGCCAAAGAAGACTTATATATCTTTAAAGTGGGTAAACACTGGCTTTTGTAGGTACAAAAGTAGCTATATATGAGTTCATATGTGTTTAAAATGAGAAAACACTTAGTATGGGGTGAGTACAGAGCAAATTGGATAGGGCTTCCTCGCCGTTTTCTCTTGAAAAATGGCCACCCCAAGCCCTCTATTTATAGAGGGTGGAGCTGCAGGTGTACCAGAGGCTACCAGGGTTGCCCCGGGTTTCTCGGGTCGTCTTGTAATACGTGCACTCGGGCACTGTAATGTCAGCTCGAACTTTTAGAAGTGAAATTCGAGCATTCGATTGAGGTATACATGACCTATTTCGGACCGCCGTTGTCGAGAGTTATACAATGGCATGGGATTAGAATTTGTACGAAGTCATTGAAGATAGGACAATGCCCTTCGGTCTTCAAGCCTCAAATTATATCTGTTACCCCGCACAATAGTCACTCAGGATTGGTTTTCCTTGATTCTTATGGGACATCGTTATGTAGAGATGTGTGTATGAAATGTTTGAGAAGACATGGCGTGGCATCGCATTGGCGAGATGACGATGTTGCCCCTCACCGGTGTTAACGCCGGATTGGGCTGATAAAGCAGACGTTGCTCAGGGCTTCACTTAGATTGGACTGCTGCAATTGTTGAAGGTCCTTAGTGTCATCTCTGAGGTGTGCCTGTCCTCGCGGTGTTATCTCTAAGTTGGTACTGAGTATATCATTGTGAGTGCCGAGATTAAAGCTAGTTGCATTTGAAACAAGCATTTTCGGGGTTATCGCCGAAACTGCATTCCTTGGGGTGATCACCAAGGTTGGTGGCTATTCCCATGATTGGGACTGAGACTGGATACCTTGGGGTTATCTCCAAGATTAATCGGTCTACTCGGTGTGTGTTACGGTATTGGATACTTGCGCCTCGGGGTTATATTCGAGGTTGGAATTGTTACTCCCGGTGTGTGTTAAGGGGTTGATCTTTGAACTTAGGTAGTATCGAGAATGGATATGAAGCTGTCTTCTAGGGTTCCTCTCGAAGGCAATTTGTCCTCTGCAATGTTAATGGCGGTGTCTGAAAATTTTGATGTTTTGTCGACGTCGAGATTTTTAGTTGTCCCTTTCCGTTACTTGTTCTTTGGTGTTCTCATTTTAGGTGAGATTTGTTTGAAAAAACAAGTGAAAAAGGTTTGACATGTATAATGTCGACGATGGACTGTTAAGAGTCGCCAGTTGGTTTTTTAAATGGTTGTACCAACACAACCGAGAAAAGGTTTACACATTGACCCAGTGGTGTGACACTGCTAAACGGGTCGGTGAAACCGAGATTCATTAGGGTCCGGGGACTTGGTTATGTGGAGGGAAGGTATTAGGCACCCCCCAACATCCGTGTTACCACGGTGACCGCCTCTTTTCAAGAAACTATATCTGAATGTGTGTGTGTGTGGGTCAATGTGCTGTTATTTAGAAGTAGTGCGAGTCCTCGTTCGCACCTATATACACAGAGTTTGAATTTATATAAAAATTCAGTTTTTAGCAAGATATAGCAATGCTGTTTTATAAAAAAAAGATTTTTCAAACCCTGATGCTCAATAGTAATTGAAACCTTTTACACTCCCATTTTATTAAGTGTTCGGCTTGATTGATTTTATTTTACAGATGCGAGGCATCCGTACGAAAATAATGTACAAAATAATGCCGACTTCCTCGTGGGTATGGAAACCATCTGAGGAAATTCAGACATCGTAGAATCTAGATCTAATAGGCTGAATCTGTGATCACATGATTCCTAGGCGCACATGATACCGCAATTTGTATGAAAGCAGTAAGCAGATATATATATATATATATATATATATAAAAAGCTGTAAATATATATATGCAGACATGATAACCAACCACGAATCACCTCCATGGGGGATCCAAAAATGTAAATAAAGCTGTAAAAGCTATCAACCGCTATGGAGGAAACTCCAGGCGGGACAAAGCGTAAATAAAGTTGTACAAAGCAATCAACTTCCACGAAGTGAACTCCAGGCAGGACGAAACGTAAAGAAAGCTGTAAAAGCGATCAACCACCACGAAGTGAACTCCAGGTGGGATGAAATATATATATAAGCGATAAACGCACTGGATGTAAAATCCAGGCTCATTGAACAGAGTTTGACAACAGTTCATATATATAAGTATATATATATATAAGCGAGTAAACGCACGGATATAAAATCTGGAGCTCATCGAGCGAGTTCGACAATAGTTCATATATATATAATATATATATATATATATATATATATATATATATAAGCGATAGCATATAGGATGTAAAATCCAGGCTCATCGAATAGAGTTCAACACACAGTTAATATATATGTATATATATATATATATATATTTATATATATATGAATTGTGTGTCAAACTTTGTTCGATGAGCCTAGATTTTACATCCGGTGTGTGTCAAACTTTGTCTGGAGTGTTTACTGCTTTAATATATATATATATATATATATATATAAATATATATGTATATACAAATTAAAATAAAACCACGGACCGAAGTTCGGGCAAACACACGCAACACGACTCTCAATGTGAAGAAGGGTGTGTGCAAAGATGAAGATAAAGACTTTAAAGTGTGTTAAAAGGCTTACAGTGGACTGCCAAAGAAGACTTCTATATCTTTAAAGTGGGTAAACACTGGCTATTGTAGGTACAAAAGTAGCTATATATGAGCTCACATGTGTTTAAAAAGAGAAAGCACTCTTAGTATGGGGTGAGTACAGAGCAAATTGGGCAGGGCTTCCTTGCCGTTTTGTATTGTAAAATGGCCACCCCAAGCCCTCTATTTATAGAGGGTTGACCACAGGTGTACCAGAGGCTACCCGGGTTGCCCTGGGTTTCTTGGGTCGGTCGTCTCGTGAAAGACGTGCACTCGAAATTTGTAATGTCCCTTTCGAACTTTCAGAAGTGCAATCCGGGCATCCGATTGAGGTATACAGGACCTATTTCAGACCGGCGTTGTCGAGAGTTATACAATGGCTTGGGATTAGAATTTGTACGAAGTCATTGAAGATGGGACGATGCCCTCCGGTCTTTAAGCCTCAAATTATATCCGCTACCCCGCACAATAGTCACTCGGGATTGGTTTTCCTTGATTCTTGTGAGACATCGTTGTGTAGAGATGTGTGTATGAAATGATTGAGATGACATGGCGTGGCATCGCGTTGGCGAGATGACAATGTTGCCCTTCACCGGTGTTATCTCCGGATTGGGCTGATAAAGCAGATGTTGCTCAGGCTTCGCTGAGATTGGACTGCTGCAATTGTTGAAGGTCCTTAGTGTCATCTACGAGGTGTGCCTGTCCTCGTAGTGTTATCTCCAGGTTGGTACTGAGTATATCGTTGTGAGCACCGAGATTGAAGCTGGTTGCATTTGAAACAAGCATTTACGGGTTTATCGCCAAAGCGCATTTCTTGGGGTGATCACCAAGGTTGGTGGCTATTCCCATGATTGGGACCGAGGCCCCGGATACCTCGGGGTTATCTCCGAGATTAATCGATTCTACTCGGTGTGTGTTACGGTATTGGATTCATGCGCCTCGGGGTTATATCGAGGTTGGAATTATTACTCCCAGTGTGTGTTTCGGTTGATCTTTGAACTTAGGTAGTATCAGGAATGGATATGAAGCTGTCTTCCGTGGTTCCCACTTGAAAGACCTAATTTGTCCTCCTACAATGTTAGTAGGATGTGTGTACGAGAAAATTTTGAGTCGCCACTTGTCGACGTCGGGATTTTTAGTTGTCCATTTACATTACTTGTTCTTTGGTGTTCTCATTTTAGGTGAGATTTGTTTAAAAAACAAGTGAAAAGGTTTGACATGTATAATGTCGACGATGGGTGTTAAGAGTCGCCAGTTGGTTTTTAAATGGTTGTACCAAAACAATGAGAAAAGGTTTACACATTGACCCGGTGGTGTGACATTGCTAAGCATGTGTCGGTGAAATCGAGATTCATTAGGTCCAGGGGACTTGGTTATGTGGAGGAAAGTGTTAGGCACCCAGACATCCGTGTTACCACGGTGACCACCTCTTTTCAAGAAACTATATCACGAATGTGTGTGTGTGTGGGTCAATGTCTTTGTTATTTAGAAGTAGTGTGAGGCCTCGTTCGCACCTATATATACGTGGTTTGAATTTATATAAAAATTCAGTTTTTAGCAAGATATAGCAATCTTTGTTTTTATAAAAAAAGGTTTTTCAAACCTTGATGCTCAATAGTAATTGAGACCTTTTACACTCCCATTTTATTAAGTGTTCGAATTGATTGAATTTATTTTCTGAGATATGAGGCATCCATATGAAAATAATGTACAAAATAATGCCGACTTCCTCGTGGGTATGGAAACCATCTGAGGAAATTCATACATCGCAGAATAATTTACAAGCTACTTACAGCTGAAAATGTCCATCACGGGAACCGAATCTAGATCTAATAGGCTGAATCTGTGATCACATGATTCCTAGGCGCACATGATACCACAATTTGTATGAAAGCAGTAAGCAGGTATATATATATAAAAGATGTAAATATATATATACAGACATGATAACCAACCACGAATCACCTCCATGGGGGATCCAAAAATGTAAATAAAGCTGTAAAAGCTATCAATCGCCATGGAGGAAACTCCAGGCGGGACAAAACGTAAATAAAGTTGTACAAAGCAATCAACTGCCACGAAGTGAACTCCAGGCAGGACGAAACGTAAAGAAAGCTGTAAAAGCGATCAACCACCACGAAGTGAACTCCAGGTGGGACGAAATATATATATATATATATATATATATATATATATATATATATAAGCGATAAACGCCTTTGGATGTAAAATCCAGGCTCATTGAAAGCGAGTTTGACAACGATTCATATATATATAAGTATATATATATATTAGCGAGTAAACGCAGGATGTAAAATCGGGCTCATCGTGAACGAGTTCGACAATAGTTCATATATTTAAGTATATATATATATATATTAAAGCAAGTAAACACTGCAGAAAAAGTCTAGGCTCATCGAACAAAGTTTGACACACACATATTATATATATATATATATATATATATATATATATATATATATATATATATAAGCAAATAAACGCTCCAAAGCAGAAGTCTCAGGCTCAATCGAGGCATAATTAGATAATGTTAGTCCATATATATATATATATATATATATATATATATATATATATGTATATACAAATTGAAATAAAACCACATGAATAGAAGTCCCAGGGCAAACACATGACACGACTCTCAATGTGAAGAAGGGCGTGTGCAAAGATGAAGATAAAGACTTTAAAGTGTGTGAAAAGACTTACAGTGGACTGCCAAAGAAGACTTCTATATCTTTAAAGTGGGTAAACACTGGCTTTTGTAGGTACTAAAGTAGCTATATATGAGCTCATATGTGTTTAAAATGAGAAAACACTCAGTATAGGGTGAGTACAGAGCAAATTGGGCAGTGCTTCCTCGCCGTTTTGTCTTGCAAAATGGCCACCCCAAGCCCTCTATTTTTAGAGGGTTGACTGCAGGTGTACCAGAGGTTACCCGGGTTGCCCCCGATTTCTCGGGTCGGGTCGTCTCGTAGTACGTGCACTCGGGCACTGTAATGTCCGCTCGAACTTTCAGAAGTACAATTCGGGCATCCGATTGAGGTATACAGGACCTATTTCGGACCGCCGTTGTCGAGAGTTATACAATGGCATGGGATTAGAATTTGTACGAAGTCATTGAAGATGGGACGATGCCCTCCGGTCTTTAAGCCTCAAATTATATCCGCTACCCCGCACAATAGTCACTCGGGATTGGTTTTCCTTGATTCTTGTGGGACATCGTTGTGTAGAGATGTGTGTATGAAATGTTTGAGACGACATGGCGTGGCATCGCTTTGGTGAGATGACGATGTTGCCCTTCACCGGTGTTATCTCCGGATTAAATTTGATAAAGTAGACGTTGCTTTCGAGGCTTATTTGAGATTGGATTCTTTGCAATTGTTGAAGGTCCTTAGTGTTATCTATGAGGTGTGCCTGTCCTCGCGGTGTTATCTCCAGGTTGGTACTGAGTATATCGTTGTGAGCGCCGAGATTGAAGCTGGTTGCATTTGAAACAAGCATTTCTGGGGTTATCGCCGAAACTGCATTCCTTGGGGTGATCACCAAGGTTGGTGGCTATTCCTATGATTGGGAATGAGGATTTGGATACCTCGGGGTTATCTCAAGATTAATCGGTTACTACTCCGTTGTGTGTTACGGTATTGGATCTGCATGCCTCGGGGTTATATCAGAGGTTGGAATTATTACTCCCGGTGTGTGTTCGGGGTTGATCTTTGAACTTAGGTAGTATCCAAAATGGATATGAGCTGTCTTCCGTGGTTCCTCTCGAAAAGGCAATTTGTCCTCCTACTGATGTTAATGATAGGTGTCTGAGAAAATTTCGAGTCGCCACCAATCGACGTCGAGATTTTAGTTGTCCCCTTCAGATTACTTGTTCTTTGGTGTTCTCATTTTAGGTGAGATTTGTTGAAAAAAATAAGTGAAAAAGGTTTGACATGTATAATGTCGACGATGTCTTTATTAAGAGTCGCCATTGGTTTTTAAATGGTTGTACCAACACAACCGAGAAAAGGTTTACATTGACCCGGTGGTGTGACATCGCTAAACGAATTCATGGTCGGTGGAAACCGAGATTCATTAGGGTCAGGGGACTTGGTTATGTGGAGGGAAGGTGTTAGGCACCCCAGACATCCGTGTTACCACGGTGACCGCCTCTTTTCATGAAACTATTATCCGAATGTGTGTGTATGGGGTGTAGAATTGATGTGTCAACATTATTTGGAAGTAGTGCGAGGCCTCGTTCGCACCTATATACCTGTGGTTTGAATTTATATAAAAATTGATTTTAGCAAGATATAGCAATCTTTGTTTTATAAAAAAAGGTTTTTCAAACCACGATGCTCAATAGTAATTGAGACCTTTTACACTCCCATTTTATTAAGTGTTCTAGCTTGATTGATTTTATTTTCTGAGATGCGAGGTATAAAATGCGAAAATAATGTACAAAATAATGCCGACTTCCTCGTGGGTATGGAAACCATCGAGGAAATTTAGACATCGTATAATAATTTACAAAGTCGCTACAATTTGAAAATGTCCATCACGGAACCGAATCTAGATCTAATAAGTGAATCTGTGAACACATGATTCTTAGAAGCATATGATACCATAATTTGTATGAAAGCGATGGCGGTATATATATATATATATATATAAAAAGTCGTAAATATATATATCTGAGACATGATAACCAACCACGAATCACCTCCATGGGGATCAAAATGTAAATAAAGGCGTAAAAGCTATCAACCGCCATGGAGGAAACTCCAGGCTGGACGAAACATAAATAAAGTTGTAGAAAGCAATCAACTTCCACGAAGTGAACTCCAGGCGAGAGATTTAAACGTAAAGAAAAGTCAAAAGCGATCAACCACCACGAAGTGAATTCTAGGTGGAGCGAAAATATATATATATATATATATATATATATATATATATATATATATATATATATATATAAGCGATAAAATTTTGGATGTAAAATCAAGCTCATTGAGCGAGTTTGACAACGGTTCATATATATAAGTATGTATATATATAAGCGAGTAAAGCGCATGCGGATGTAAAATCGGGCTCATCGAGCAGAGTTCGAGCAGTTCGATATATATATATATATATATATATATATATATATATATATATATATAATATATATATATAGTAAACGCATATAGAATGTAAAATCTAGGCTCATCGAATAGAGTTCGACACACAGTTAGTATATATGTATATATATATATATATATTAAAGTAGTAAACACTCCAGACAAAAGTCTAGGCTCATCGAACAAAGTTTGACACACAGTTCATATATATATATATAAAATATATATATATAAGCAAATAAACGCTCCAGACCGAAGTCTAGGCTCAATCGAGGCATAACTCAATAATGTTAGTCCATATATATAAATATATATGTATATACAAATTGAAATAAAACCACGGAACGAAGTTCGGGCAAACACGACGCAACACGACTCTCAATGTGAAGAAGGGTGTGTGCAAAGATGAAGATAAAGACTTTAAAGTGTGTGAAAAGGCTTACAGTGGACTGCCAAAGAAGACTTCTATATCTTTAAAATGGGTAAACACTAGCTTTTCTAGGTACAAAAGTAGCTATATATGAGCTCACAAGTGTTTAAAATGAGAAAGCACTCAGTATTGGGTGAGTACAGAGCAAATTGGGCAGGGCTTCCTCGCCATTTTGTCTTGCAAAATGGCCACCCCAAGCCCTCTATTTATAGAGGGTGGAGTCATGAGTGTACTGCTTGTTTGGGCCAGTGTGCAGAGGCTACGGGTTGCCGGGTTTCTCGAGTTAGGTCATCTCGTCTAAAGACGTGCACTCTCGAGCAATTGTAATGTACGCTCAAACTTTCAGAAATGCAATCCCGGCATCCGATTGAGGTATACAGGACCTATTTCGGACCGCCATTATCGAGAGTTATACAATGGCATGGGATTAAAATTTGTACGAAGTCATTGAAGATGGGACGATGCCCTCCGGTCTTCAAGCCTCAAATTATATCCGTTACCCCGCACAATAGTCACTTGGGATTGGTTTTCCTTGATTCTTGTGGGACATCGTTATGTAGAGATGTGAGTATGAAATGTTTGAGACGATATGGCGTGGCATCGCGTTGGCAAGAAGACGATGTTGCCCTTCACCGGTGTTATCTCCGGATTGGGTTGATAAAGCAGACGTTGCTCAGGGCTTTGCTGAGATTGGACTGCTGCAATTGTTGAAGGTCCTCAGTGTCATCTCTGAGGTGTGTCTCTCCTCCTGGTGTTATCTCCGGGTTGGTACTGAGTATCTCGTTATGAGCGCCGAGATTGAAGCTGGTTGCATTTAAAATAAGCATTTCCGGGGTTATCACCGAAAGCTGCATTCCTTGGGGTGATCACCAAGGTTGGTGGCTATTCCATGATTGGGGACCGAGGCCGGATACCTCGGGGTTATCTACGAGATTAATCGGTCTACTCAAAGGTGTGTGTTCGGTATTGGATCTGCGCCTCGGGGTTATATCCAGGTTGGAATTATTATTCGGTGTGTGTTCGGGGTTGATCTTTGAACTTAGGTAGTATTCAGAATGGATATGAACTGTCTTCCAGGGTTCCCTCTTGAAAGACGAATCTGTATTCCTGCAATGTTAGTGATAGGTGTACATAATTTTTTTTTTGTCTACATTAATAATATAAAATATTATGCAGATGATACTGTGACAATTATTGAATCAATACTATGAAAGATATTATGCAGCAATTACTGTAGCAATAATTGAGTATAACTGAGTGACTTCTCACGTAAGCATCAATAATCAATACCGTGTGCTACTATGCAACCACGCCAGACATATCATACTTTTACTTTACCGGGTAGTTCAACAGTTTAACGGTAAAACTTTCGCCGTTATTTTTATAAAAAGATAATTCTATCGTTTTCTAACTACGACAATACTTTCGTTGTGGGGTCCACTAATGATTGTGTCGTCGTATGAATATTCCCTGTTAAAACGAATATTCCCCGACCAATCGAATATTATATAACCACTTACTTATCTTGCAAAATTTGTAAATAATACCCACAACTATAACATTATATCAAATCCACACCATAATATTCAAAAATATATTTCGAGAAAAAATTAATCTTTATTCATAAAAGTTGGGGTCTTGCAACCTCTCCTTCTTATGAAATTTCGTCCTCGAAATTAGGGTGCGTACCTGGTATGTCGAAGAGGTGAGGATTCCTTGACTTCATTTCAGATTCTAACTCCCAGGTCATTTTCTCAACATCGTGGTTTCTCCACAAAACTTTGACTTGAGGTATAACCTTGGAGTGTAGAATATGATCCTTCTTATCCAAGATTTTAACAGGTACCTCTTCATACGTTAAATCTTTTGCTATCTCGTCCGGTTCTAATTCAATAATGTGGTTCGGGTCTTTCACATATTTACGTAACATAGATACATGAAAAACGTATGAATACGAGACATACTTGGCGGTAAGACGAGTCTATAGGCCACAGTTCCTACTCGATCGAGGATTAAAAATGGGCCAATGAATCGAGGATTGAGCTTTATTCTCTTTCAAATCTCGTAACTCCTTTGCATGGAGCAACACGTAACAAACACATGATCTCGATATTGAATTCCACGTCCTTTCGATGAAGATCAAGATAACTCTTTGTCGATCTTGTGAGGTTTTTTATCGTTGTCGGATCGTTTGAATCTTTTTAAAGTAGTCATATGTACCAACTCTGGTCCCAACAACGTTGCTTCACCCACCTCATCCCAAAGATCTTGGAGAGCGACACTTTCTTCCATACAACGCCTCAAATGGAGCCATGCCAATACTTGCTTGATAACTGTTGTTGTAGGAAAACTCCACCAATGGTAAGAACTTGTCCCAACTTCCTTTGAAGTCAAGGACACATAGTCTTAATAAATATTAGAGAGTTTGAATAGTCTTTCCGATTGCCCGTCCATTTGAGGATGATATGCCGAACTAAATCGTAAATTTGTGCCAATAGCTTTTTGCAAACTAACCCAAAATCGTGAAGTAAATCTTGGGTCTCAATCAGAAACTATGGATACTGGCATACCATGCAATCTTACATTCTCGTTTATGTGCATACGAGCAAGACGTTCAAGTGTATAAGTTTCTCGTATCGGTAGGAAATGAGCAGACTTGGTTAATCTATCAACAATGACCCAAATCGCATCTATACCTTGAGAAACCTTGGGAAGACCAGTAATAAAATCCATGGTAATGTGCTCCCACTTCTATTCTAGAATTTTAAGTGGTTGCAATGGACCTTTTGGCACTTGATGCTCCGCCTTAACTCGTTGACTAGTTAGACACCTTGAGATAAACCCCGCTATCTCTCTCTTCATATTGCTCCACCAAAATGTATGTCAAAGATCACGATACATTTTGGTACTCCCAGGATGGATTGCAAACGGCGTGTTGTGTGCCTCCATCATGCTCTACATGACTCTTCTAATGGATTGCTTATTTCGTTGCATTTGTTGTCTATTGTATTCTATCAATTTTTAAATTGTTGAGGGCTAGGGATAATTTATTCTACATTATCTTAGTCATAATATTATTTACTGGGCTAGTTGAGCTCACCCTTTTCTTTCAGTGTTCTCTTCAGGAAATGAGAATATCGCTCGGACTAGTCGGGGGAATAGAGTGATGGTCAAAGATGGTGGCTATAGTAGTCCTCACTATTCTATAAAACAGTATGATAATAATTGTAATGAGAACTTCATTTGAGTTTGGAAATTGTCTACGAGACAATATTCGTATTAAAACTCATAGTTTACATTTTGTCATATTTTACACGACAGTTCATAATTGTATAAATGAAGTTTGTATTTGAATTATGTACCATGTATTTGACGACTCAGAATGGGTTGTATGGACCTATTTTGGGGGTGTCACAGTTGGTATCAAAGCTTAGGGATATGATCCCTGGTGGAGATCTGAGGCTAAAACTAGGAGGGGAGAGAGACGAGTAAATCCTTCGCTAGTATAACCTACGTAAGCTTATTTGTTATTTAATTAGTCGGTCAGAATATAGGGATAATATGTAGCTTGTCAATTAACCCTTGTTTTGTGGAAGTGTTTGAGAATGGCATCTGAAAATTTTGAGATAAGCAATGGAGCACATGAGACCGTTGAGACACTGCCAATCAATAACCAGGATAATGTGCATCAGGAAGGCAATAATCCTCATGTAAACAACAACACCGACCAAATGATGAATGATGGGATGTTTAGGAGCTTTCTGCAATTCATGCAACACCAAATGAGAGAGTTTCCTGTTCAAAATACAATTGGAATCAATGGCAACTCACAGCTGGTCATCGCTAAGCAATTCAAGGAGCTGGGACCACCAGAGTTTTTGGGAAAGCCAGATCCACTTAAGGCAGAGATGTAGATTAAGCAGATCACCAAGATATTTGATGTCTTGGGATGCTCAGAGGAGCAAAAGGTTCCCTTCACCACCTTTATGTTGCGAGGAGAGGCAAATTACTGGTGTGTATCTGTAAAACGTACTAATATTTCTGCACTGAAGATGTCTTGGGAGAAGTTCCAGGAATTCTTCAACGACAAGTACTTTCCAAAAATTATTCATCACATGAAGGAGGTGGAATTCATCAAGCTGGAACAAAACAATATTACCGTATCGCAATACGAGGCAAAGTTTGCGGAGTTATCTCGGTTTGCATCCCATTTGGTAGATAATTAGGAGCGTATGATGCGAATGTTTCTGCGAGGTTTGAAGCCCAAAATTCGTTAATACCTCATTTCTCACAAACTTTGTTTATATTAAGATATTGTGAATAGGGCTCAGTTATTGGAGTGCGATAATGAGTCAGCCCTACCAAAAGATAACAGCCAGCAAAACGATAATGGTCATACCAGTGGCAACAGTCATCGAAGTGGTGATAACAAATATGGAGGAAATTATCATGCCAAAAATGGTAACCATTTCGGTGGTAATCCTGGCCAAGATAATAGAAGAAATGAGTCAAGTGGAAATTTCAAAAAGAGAAGGTTCAATAATGACGGAAAGACAGCAGCACCAACACTCATTTTTAAGGAAAGAGGACGACCATCTGTCGTATACTACAGATGCGGAGAGGAGGGACACATCAGTGCAAACTGTACGCAGCAACCCAAAGTGTTTTTTAATTACAAAAAAGAAGGTCACCTAGCTCGATTTTGTCGTACAGTGAAGTCAAGTCCAACTGGGATGGTGACACCAAAGGCTGTCCCAGACAAGTCAAAGCCGGTAGTTCAAGGGAGAGCGTTTGTCGTGACCTCCTAAATAGTGAGGAACCCGAATGAAGTTATCACGGGTAAGATAATAATAAACTCTTGCGAAGATTATAGCTTATTAGATACCGGTTCTACCCATTCTTTTATTTCACCTGCTTGTGCTCAACATTTAAATTTGACTCCAAAGAAATTCGACTTTGACTTATCTGTTGAAACTCCATTGGGAGAAACCTTCATTACATCAACCATTATAAATCTTGTTTGATTCAAATCGACACTTTCACATTACTTGCTGATCTCATCTCTTTAAAAATACATGCATTTGATATGATTTTAGGGATTGATTGGTTAACTACTCATCATGCTAAAATTGATTATTTTCGTAAGGTTGTTAGCTTTCATATTCCTAACCAACCTATTGTGCAAATTCAAGCAACCAAACCAATAAAGTCAATCACTGTCATATCAAGCCATAAAGTCATTCGTTTATTAAAAAATGGATGTCAAGCTTTCTTAGTGCATATCACGGATTTAAACAAAAATACCTCAAATTTGAATGATATTTCTATTGTTAATAAATTTCCTGACGTATTCCCTGAAGAACTTCTTGGCCTACCCCCAGAGCGTGAAATTGAATTTTGTATTGACCTTGAACCCGGTACAAAACTCATTTCCAAAACCCCATATCGAATGGTTCATATTGAACTTCAGGAGTTAAAAAACCCAACTGCAGGAATTGTTAGACATCGGTTTCATTCATCCTAGTACATCTCTTTAGGGTGCTCCTGTTTTATTTGTAAAGAAAAAAGATGGGAGTATGCGACTTTGCATTGACTATCGAGAGTTGAATCATGTCGCCATCAAAAATAGGTACCCGTTACCTCGCATTGATGACCTGTTTGACCAGTTGCAATGTGCTAAATTCTTTTCAAAGTTTGATCTTCATTCCGGATATCATCAAATAAAGATTAAAACTGATGACATTCCAAAGACTGATTTCAAAACTCTGTACGGGCATTCTGAATTCCTAGTAATGTCTTTTGGATTAACTAATGCTCCTACTGCCTTCATGGATATGATGAACCGAGTATTCAAGGAATATTTGGATCATTTTGTGGTTTTCTTTATTGATGACATCCTCATATACTCCAAAAGCCGTGAAGATCATGAGCAACACTTGAGGCTGATACTCCAAAAGCTTCATGAAAATAAGCTATATGCCAAGTTAATGAAATGTGAGTTCTGGCTTGAAGAAGTAACATTCCTTTGGCACGTGATATCGAAACATGGAATATCAGTTGATCTGGCGAAGATTAAAGCAATACAAAGTTGGGAGCAAGCTAAGTTAGTAACCAAAGTACGTAGCTTTCTGGGCTTAGCTGGTTATTATCGGAGATTCGTGGAAGAATTTTCTCGAATCGCCACTCCATTAACTTAGCTGACTCGAAAAAGATACAAAATTTGAATGGAGCGAGGAATGTGAGAAGAGTTTTCAAGAACTCAAGAGGAGACTCATTTCAGTACCTGTTCTGAAAATACCATCAGGTTCGGAGGGATTTGTCATCTACAGCGATGCTTCAGGTAGAGGTTTAGGATGTGTTCTCATGCAACATGGGAAAGTCATAGCCTATGCCTCACGATAACTCAAAGAATATGAGAGGAATTATCATACTCATGATCTAGAGTTGGCAGCAGTTATTTTCGTGCTAAAGATCTGGAGACATTACCTGTATGGGGGAGAAAGTGGAGATCTATACAGATCATAAAAGCCTCAAATATTTCATCACCCAAAAGGAACTCAACATACGACAACGACATTGGCTCGAGCTGTTAAAAGATTACGACCATACAATTCAATACCATCCTAGAAAAGCGAACGTGGTAGTTGACGCGTTGAGTAGAAGATCATATGCGAGTACGAGTGTGATTTTGTCAACACAAAGGCCCACTTTGTATGACTTACAAGGGATGGAAATATAGTTAAAGACTCTAAGGACCCACGTGATGATGTCAAATATACTAGTAGAACCGACTTTAATCGATAAAGTTAAAGCTGCTTAAGCTACAGATCCGGAGCTGATGAATATAAAGAAAAAGGTGCAAGAAGGTGCTATTCCAGAAGCAAGAATCGATGAAGAAGGAATACTTTGAGTCAACTCCAGACTTTGTGTTCCTAAAAACTCTGATTTAAAGTATAAAATCATGACGGAGGCACAAAACACACCACTTGCAGTATATCATGGAAGTACCAAAATGTATCGTGATATTCGACATACATTTTGGTGGAGCAATATGAAGAGAAAACCGGAGTTTATCTCAAGGTGTTTAACTTGTTAACGTGTCAAGGCGGAGCATCAAGTACCAAAAGGTCCATTGTAACCACTTGAAATTCCAAAATGGAAGTGGGAGCACATTAACATGGATTTTGTTACTGGTCTTCCCAAGGTTTCTCAAGGCATTGATGCAATTTGGGTCATTGTCTATAGATTAACCAAGTCTGCTCCTTTCTTACCTATACGAGAAATTTATTCACTTGAACGTGTTGCTCGTATATACATAAATGAGATTGTAAGACTGCATGGTATGCCAATATCCATATTTTCTGATCGAGACCCAAGATTTACTTCACAATTTTGGGTCAATTTGCAGAAAGCTATAAGCACGGATTTACGATTTAGTTCTGCATATCATCCTCAGACAGACGAGCATTAAAAGAGGACTATTCAAACTCTTGAAGATCTATTGAGACTCTACGTACTAGACTTCAAAGGAAGTTGGGACAAGTACTTGCCATTAGTGGAATTCTCCTACAATAACAGTTATCAAGCAAGTATAGGCATGACTCTATTCGAGGCATTGTATGGATGAAAGTGTCGTTCTCCAATATGCTGGGACGAGGTGGGTGAAGCAACGTTGTTGGGACCAGAATTGGTACGTATGACTACGGAAAATATTCAAACGATCTGGCAACATATACAAACCTCACAAGATCGACAAAAGAGTTATGTTGATCTTCATCAAAGGGAAGTGGAATTCAATGTTGGAGATCATGTGTTGTTATGTGTTGCTCCATGGAAAGGAGTTACGAGAATTAGAAAGAGAGGAAAGCTCAATCCTTGATTCATTGGTCCATTTGAAATCCTCGACCGAGTAGGAACTGTGGCTTATAGACTCGCCTTACCGCCAAGTTTGTCTCGTGTTCATAACGTTTTTCACATATCCATGTTACGTAAATATGTGGAATACCCAAGCCACATTATTGAATTAGAACCAAATGAGATAGAGAAAGATTTAACGTATGAAAAGGTACCTATTAAAATCTTGGATAAGTAGGAACATATTCTATGCTCAAAGGTTATACCTCAAGTCAAAGTTTAAAGGAGAAACCACGATATTGAGGAAATGATATGGAAATTAGAATCTGACATGAAAACAATGTATCCTCACCTCTTTGACATACCAGGTACGTACATCAATTTCGAGGACAAAATTTCATAATGAGGGGAGGTTGTAAGACCCCAACTTTTTATGAATAAAGATTTGATTTTCTTTAAATGTTATTTTGAATAATAAGGTGTGGATTTGATATAATGCTATAGTTATGGGTGATATGTGCAAAAATTTGCAAAGTAAGCAAGTTGTCATAAAATATTCGTTTGGTCGGGGAGTATTCTTTTTTGTCGGGGAATATTTAGACGACGACACAATCATTGGTGGACCCCACAATGGAATTACTCTCGGATATAGAAAGTGACGAAAATAACCTTTTTATAAAAATAACGGCAAAACTTTTACCGTTAACTATGGAAATACCCGGTGATAAAAGAACAATAATACGCGTGGTTGCACAGTAGCACACTGTATTGTACAATATCTCTGATTATTGATGTTTACTTAAGAAGTCACTCAGTTTTATTCAATTATTGCCACAGTAGTTGTTGCATAGTATCTCATATTATTGATTCAATTATTGTCACAATATCATCTATTTAATATTTTATATTATTAAATCAATAATTGAGACGACACAGTTATACATATTATTATTTGTATTATTGACAATGTCTAGAAAGTTCTGTGAGGAAATGGGTTATGTTATTTAATTGCGCGCCAATAAGGAGAAGTTCTTATCGAAAAGCCCCTTCTTTCCTGGGAATGATCTGACTGTCAATATTTTGAGTTATAATATTAATGATGAGTAATTATTGAAAGATTAAAAATGTGTTTATTGAGATAGGTGATTTGTGGTAAATATTTATTCAATTTATGATTTAAATAGTGGGGTTTTTCATGAAGTATTTGTTGTAAGTTTGGCTTATTACATGGACCCTACTTACTCATTTTTTTTTAAAATCGCCGGTAGAAAGTTATCTCAGTTTTATTTTATTATTATTATACTAGTAATAAAACAGAAAACTTTTTTATATAAAATAGAATACTTTTTATATTATATATAAAGCTATTCGTTTTATTAGTTTATAAATAGAATATATTATATTTCATATAAAGTTTTTATTTTATTAGAATATTTTATTGCACAGTAATGAATAGTAAAAATCAAAAAATTAGCTGATTCTGGGCCCGTGAAAAATTTCCTGTTCACCCATGATTATTTTCTTAAATAGTACAATGTCATTCTTTTATAAATAGAATGCTTAGTTAAGAAAAGAAAATCACACCAGAATCAGAGAATTCTTCTTCTATAATATTGTGCGTATTTCTTTTGAGTATAAGGATTGTGACGAACGAGATTTTTGTAATTTAATTTTTAATATTTATTGAAGTAAATAAATATTTTCGATGATTTAATTATTAGATTAAATAATTAATTGATGCAATTATGGTAGATTAATTTAATTATATGTGTTACATTTATTAAATTAATGTAGAGAATTTTTATTATCGAAGTATGTGACTATGTGAGCTTATTGTATTAAAAGAAATATTTAATAAGCCTATTGGTATTTTAATTTAATTATTAATTAGAGATTTAACAATTTGATATAATTAGTTAATGAGAAAATTAATTATGTGACTATGTGAATTTATGAGAAATTATTATATGTTATTTAATTAAATTAAATAAGATAATTGAATTATTGTGTAAGGGTGTGACATGATTTAAACTATATGATAAAAAAGTTATTAAATTAAATGAGAATAAGCCTTTTAAGGCTAGCCAAACATGGCACTAGTAGAGGTTGAGGGCAGTTAACCCATGATGGGTAACTGACCACGATGCGCCAGTTTATTTATTACGACGTCTTCTTTTCTCTTATTATTTTACTAAGTCTAGAGAATACTCAGAGAGAGTTTGTCAGAGATAATTAAAATATTGTGAAGAAAATTGTGAGTGTGTAATCAAACAAATACTTGTGAAAGGATCACCACTGATCATCTCTTCTAAATCTATACTCTGGGTAATTTCTCCAAACCAAATTACTGTTTTTACGTCATTGAGTTTTCATAGAAAAATGGCTTTCAAGTTTTACGTAAATCTACGTATTTGGGAAATGATATGATTATAAGTTTATATATGTGTTAAATGTTATCAAATTGTATTTGATTATATATATTATGTAAACCATATCATCAGTTTCATGAAAACACATGTCGTATATGTTTTTCATAAATTACAGAGTTTGGGTTTTGGCCATAAGGCCTTATACGTGATATTTCATGTGTTGATCGTATATTATCCCTAAATTTTACACTCATATGTTGTTATGCATGTTGATACAAAGAGACCAAAGTTTAAATAAACGGATTCGGTGTTATAACGAATCCGTAGTGACAATTTTCATGTTTTATTTTCAAAACCTTCAAGAACATCAAAGTCAGTGAAATTGCATGCTTTAATTCTATAATTAAGTGTTTAAATTGGTTAAAGTCATTATATAAATGTTGAGTTATGTTTATGCATGAATTATATCATATGGGTATGTCTAATTTCGAGTAAAAAATAAGAAATTGGAAGAAATTGGCATGTTCTGCGATTTTTATGACCGCCATTTACATGTCTGATATGCCTATGACTACATTATACCGATTACTATTTCTATTTCATGGCGGCCATCATCTTCTACCGCCATGATACCAAGTCTCATTTTACAACGCATGAGAGTGCAGCATGGCAATGTAGCCATCGCTACCGCAATGGGAAGACCAAGTATAATGATTCTTGCATATTTCACTCTCAAAAAGTTTGAAATGAGATTTTTAAATTGATTAAGTCTAGCAATGTGAAAGCAACTTAATGTAATGAACATGTAAACATGTTAGAAGTATAATGAGATGATAAAACAGATGTTTAACATGTAAATAACATAATTACATGTAGATTGAGTTATGGAATGCACAATTAAATTATTATTCATGAAGTGATATTATGTGACAGTAAATGTGATAATTTGACTAAGTATAGTCATAATCAAAGTTTAGACAAAAGAATGATCATTGATGATTAATTAAGTTATAATTAACTGGTATTGTGAATATGAATGGTATGTAGGATTAAATTCAAAGAACGAGTTTAGTTAAAGTGTAATCTACGCACGAGCCAAGTTTCCTAACCCTACTTGTCATTATTGTTCAAGTTTATTAGTTACCTTGAGTAAATTATCATTATTATTATTCAAGTTCAAATGTTATATTAAAGATTGATTATCTTTTCAAAGCATGATTCAGTTATATAATAATTGTCCTATTGTATACGTCTTGAGATTATTATTCAAATCGAATATTATTATTGTTGAACCTTATTAGACTAGTGAACTTTATTGATTCAACTAGTCCTTAGTTGATGAACTTTCTAAATTTTAGAACCCTTATTGAATTATCCAAACCAAACTTCCTTTAGTGCGGACTCGAATGTCAAGCCGAGATGAACAATACGAAAGGATTTACTTATCGTTAGCGTTAAGATATGTATGATGATGGTACTAAGGGTGATCCCCCTAAATGCACAGTAGAAAGGTCCACGATCTTATGATTTGTTAAAGGTTTCAAGTATAACCCTTGATAACCTAGGACATAGTTCAAGGTCTTATGACCCTCAGAAATCTTTTGATTCTTGCTATTCATTCTTGATTCAAAAGTTGAGCTTTTATTTTAGAAGTTATTATTTCTCTCGCATGTTATTATTCATTGTTATATTGTTATACTTGTGGGCAATCGTGCTCACTCTTGCTTAATAATAACATTGCGATTAAGAAACGAAAGAGCAAGCGAACCTTCCACTAGTAAAGGCAAGGGCAAGGTTAACAAGTGATGAAGACTTGTTATTTTTATTAGATGATGTATTTATGTTTAAGAATTGAGTTAATGATTTTGTTTAAGACTTAATTATTTATGATTCCGCACAGATGTTTAAGGTTAGTTTAACCTGGGATTTTATTATTATTATTCGGATGTTGTAACCCTTAAGGGAAAGATTTTTATTCTATCTATTGCATGGCTTGCATTTATTATGGGTAGATAGATAGATGATATTTGTACAGTGAACACCAAATCCCGTGGAATTGAAGTATCCGGATTTGGGGGTGTCACAAGGATACTTTAAGTGTTGTAAATAGTTAAAGTTTTCTTCAAGAATATCTCCGCTATACCAGTCAAAATTACTCTCCTACTAAGGTAAGGGATATTATTTTCGTTCAATATTCGTAAGAAATATTATTTTCTTCCATACTCTATAGTATGTAAGTAATATTATTTTGTTTCATATTCCTAAATCTACACTTATTTTTATAAGTATTGCTTCTATACTCCCTGAAATTAGTATAATATCCTTGAATTTTGCGCTTCATCTAGTATCGTTTCACTGAAATATTTTTCTGAACCTTCTTATTAAATTTTAATCTTTTCATGTCGGGGTACTATTCACTCGAGTACTATTCACCCGGGGTACTATTCACAACAAAATTGGTTTCTTTTCTGTCCAAATTGTTTTTGATACATGAATATCATTCTTAAATTTTACTCCACAATTAGTTATCATGTTGACAATTTGGAAATTCTTAAACTATGGATAAATTGAATTATAAATCTTTAATATTTATCCTTGATCTCACTTGATTGATTTCTTATATCATTGTCATCACCCTCATGCTTATATTGTGGTGAATGTCCTCTTTGGTTTGTAGTGCATAGATGGACAGTTGTTGGCATAATCATGACCACTGGTGATACTAATGAATATCCTTGGCCCGTAGTGCATGGATAATTCGTTGATGTGAAATAATTATTGAGTTGTGTTGCATAGATAAAATATTGATGATGACCTTTTAAATCATAGAAGATAGTAGACATCATGCTCTACTTGACTCTTCTAATGGATTACTTGTTCCGTTGCAGTTGTTGATCTAAATTTGTTGTCTGTTGTATTCTATCAGTTTTTACACTATTGAGGGCTAAGTATAATTTATTCTACATTATCTTAGTCATAATATTATTTACTGGGCTAGTTGAGCTCACCTTTTTTTTCATTGTTCTCTTCAGAAAATGAGAATATAGCTGGGACTAGTTGGGGAATGGAGTGATGGTCCAAGATGGTGGTTATAGTAGTCCTCATTATTCTATAAAATAGTGTGATAATAATTGTAATGACGACTTCATTTCAGTTTAGATATTGTCTAAGAGACAATATTCGTATTAAAACTTACAGTTTACGTTTTGTCGTATTTTACACGATAGTTAATAATTGTATAAATGAAGTTTGTATTTGAATTATGTACCATGTATTTAGCAACTCAGAATGGGTTGTATAGACCTATTTTGGGGGCGTCACAACAGAACCCTCTCAAACCAGCAATTGAAAAGTATGTCGAATAACGATCATTGACCTGGCCTTGACCTGGCCTTGTGGCTTTCGGCTAGAAGTGCGTGCAAGGAGCCGGCTCTTTGCTATTATTCTTAACATTCTCTTGTTGTCTTTGCAAACTCAACTCTTGTGCGATTTTTCATTACGTTACTCTTAACTCTGATTAATTTGATTTTTGAATATGTTATACATGGCATACCAAAGTATTTTTAAAAAATATCACCACTAAAATTTGGGTATTTTAAGTTGTCTAAACAATGTGCTCACTGCTCGTACTAGTTTTCCAACTTTGCGTTTTACGTTCAAAACTTGTCGTAAAGCGATCTAACCCAATCTGATCCTCAACTAAACCTTAATTAATATAATAAGAGTTGTTTAAAGCATTGACTCCATTAAATTCTAAGTTTTTATTCGTGTTGGTTCTTTATGGCCATTTAATGAACATAATATAAGGTTTTGTGAAAAATCAAAGTAGCAATCAAATTGAAAAATTAGCGGAAGCAATATAAAATCAGATTTTAAAATTTTTCACAAACCAATTACCCAGGTCATCCTTTATACATATTATTAATTAAAACGAAGAATAAGAAGTTATAGAATTAAACCCTTTTAGATATGAGCTTCCACAGGTACGAGTTCAACTCCTACTTTTCTGTGATCTCCTTGAATCTCCAGGTAGATTTCTTCCTTTGATTAATGTTAGCCACCCAAGTGTATGGCCTCTAGAGGTAATCCACCAAGGAAGAAGAATTTTTAAGAAGATGGTTGTATTTGCTCAAACCCTAATTTTTCCTATCTCTATAGAAAAAGGGGGAGTACTCCCCAACTTTTGGAATTACGCATATCTGATATCTGATATAAGACTCCTCTTATAAAGATATCAGGTAACCATATTTAATTAAAATAAGGTATTATTTATTTAATTAAACTCATTTAATTAAATGGGCTCTCTAATCTTATTAGGGATAATTAATTAAACTCATTTAACTAATTTTGCCTCCTAATCCTATTAGGAATAAATGAGAGTACTTATATTAAATTAATTCCTAAACACTTTTAGAAATTAAAATAATAATAATTGTATTAATATTAATAAGACTCCTCCTATTAATTTATATTTAATATTTCCAAAATATTAAATAATAAATATTAAGCTATTTAATTTATTCTATCATAGTAGATTAAATAAAATATATTTAACATAGTATTACGATTATGTCATTAAGCTGTTAGAGTTTATGCCCTAAAGGCCAATTATTTGATATAATTGCTTACTATTTTGATATTATATTTGATTGAATAAATGCATTATTTTATTATGGTTTTATTTCTTTGCGTTATATAAATGTTAGCATAATAAAATTTCTTAGAATATTGATAAAATTATATAGCTTCAAGTATTAGACTTGAACATGAGATTATATAATTACAATTATTATCATTGCTCATAAATGTCCTGATCGAGAGTATCATTGTTAATGGGACAACAATGATACATTGAGACTAGTATGTGGATATTGATGACCAAATCTCATTGGTAATAAATATATGAGATATTGAGTCGATCGTAGAGTACGTATTGAAAGCGATGTACTAGATAGACCCATCATGAGAATTCTATGTGGAGCATTATGCGAGGTGTCATTAGCGATTCTCATAGTGATGATGATGTAATGATCTTGGGCACTGAAATCACTATATTTACTGCGTGAATTTATGTACTTTGATATCATCAAAGGTCACCTTTAATAAATTGGACAATAAAGGTGATTATTGGGTACATCATGAATCATTATGAGGAATATGAGTGATCTAGATAAATTTAACTCTCTATATATTAGGAGTGATATCCATAAACCTCTTGATTAAGGTTAAAAGTTAAATTACATTGAAACATTGGTCACGAAAAGGTTGCATCGAATCATCGATCTTAATATTACTTAGGCGGCGATGATGCATTACTGAATCTTAGCTCACTTTTATAATTTTATAATAGGATTTTAAAATTATTGCTTAGCGTAATAATAACCTATAGGGTCCACACATAGAATGTAATTAAAGAGAATTAATTTAAATTGTAAAGATTTAAATATATCGATATGATTGATATTATTTAAATTATGAATTTAAATTAATAGGATAATTATATATATAGGTATATTAATTAAGTAAGACTTAATTAAGATATATATATAAATTTAGATTTTAATAATATACTATATATATATATATATATATAAATTATCCTATTAATTTAAATTACGTAATTTAAATACTATAAATCATATTGACATATTTAAATTTATAATTAAATAATTTAAATTAATTATCTGTGATTACATAGATTATTATATGTATTGTATTTAAAACATATTTGAAATGTATATGCGATGATTGTGACAATGTTGATAATTGATCGATGTTGTATGATACTTGAAACTAATCGATCAATTATATCATTGTTCAGCTGAGGATTTTATATATGTTAACATTATATATCTATTTGTGGCGATAAATAAATTATAATAAAATCATTCATTTATTCAATCAAATATAATATCAAAACGTTAAGCAATTATATCAAATAATTGGCCTCTAGGTTATAAACTGTAACAACGCCATCATCAATCGCCCTCAAGGAGAAGTGTCAAGCAACATGGTTCCCAAGACTGATGGATTGCCCACACTTTAATCTAGAACCGGATGTCCCAAAAGAAAAGGATGTGGAAAGGGAGGAGACAAGTGGGGAGAAGGAAAAGAAGATCGCCAAAGATCTAGCCTTGAGTTCCGACATAGATGAACCTATTTTGATAGTGCCCCATGTATCTTCTCCACCAAAGTTTAAGGATCCAGCTAGATTTGCAATCCCGTGCCCAATTGGTAGTCAATTTTTTGATAAAACTATATATGACATGAAAGCTAGCTTAAAATTGGTGCCATGGTGTAAAGAGAATGAGAAGAGATATGAAGAACCAGTTGTTCTGGAAAATCTTCAATGCAAAAATTCGTTCACAAATACAATTCAAAAAATGCCTAGTTATTTGATGGTTGTAAAAAAAAATCTACCTATAAAGAACAAGCTAGGTGAATTTGAATCAGTAACCTTTATTGATGGGAAAATCTTCAAAGTTACGTTATTACTAATGGATAGAGGGTTCCTCAATTTTCGAAGGGGAATTGGATAGAGAAAGTTGAAGTAGTCGGGCTGAGGACGTTAAACTTAGCGCTCACTGGGAGGTAACCTAGACTTCCATTTTATCTCTTTAAATTTTAGTTCATTAATTTTATTTTAGTATTTTAGTTAGTTTAGCTATATATTTTATCTTAGTTTAGGGTTGTATGTTCATTTGTAATCTCCTTGCAAATGATAACTAAGAATTGGCTTCATGGCTTGCAGGTTAGAAGGATAAAAGAGCACACATTTTGGACAAGGTTGGCCCAAGCGCCTAGGCTCCCAAAACAAGCCTATTCCAAGCGCCTAGGTGGCGCCCTAACTGTAGAATGCCCAGACATGCCCAAGCGCCTAGGCGCCCACTCCAAGCTCTTTTTAAGCGCCTAGGCGCTGACCATCACCATCAGATTCTGTTCCCAAGCGCCTAGGCGCTCCAACCTTCACAATTTCAAGCGCCTAGGCACTCTACCTGTGCACTTGAAAAATAAATAAAGCCTTAACCCCTAAGTCATGTAATTCTAATTCAAACCCAATTCCTTTCACTCTTAATTCAAAACCAACTCCTTCTAAGTTGTAGCAACCTCACGACACCAACTCTTTCACTTTTCTAATTCACCTCTAATTCATTTTTTTTAAACCATAACCAAGAAGAAATCAAACATTATCCTCTCCATCTCCTACTTAGATTCCAACAACAAAAGTTCAAATCAAGTAGGTTTTCTAAGTAGAGTGTTCAAGTGAATTGGGGTGTAATTATGATTAAAAAGCTTCAAGATTTGGTCAGAACCAAGTTTGGGGGAGGCTCACATAGGGTACTTTTTAACGGTGCACATCAACTGCTCGGTGAACCCAAAAACAAAGCTTGACTAGTTCCCACCACCTCCACCCTTGTCAGTGTACCCCCCGACTGACTTGCCCCCTGAGGATGAGGCTAACGAAGTAGAAGCAGATGATGCTGATGAAGAGTAAGGCCTTAATCTTTCAAGGAAGTTCTCAGTGCCTAACTTTTTACTTTGTATACAATGAGGACATTACATATGTTAAGTTTTGGGGTGCATTCTTCTACTTTGCATTCATTTAGTATTTGTATTCGTTTAGCATCGTTTAGCATAACTCATTCATTTGGTAGTTTTGCATGTAGATTTCATTCTAAGTTCTATATATATATATATATATATAATTTTCTTGCATTTAGTTAGTTCATATTGCATGAATCTGAGCATGTCAGTTAGTGTGAGTTTGAATTGGTCAATGATGAGATTGGGATTATATATAGTTTAACAGTAATAACAATTGAGACATGGATGTAATTTCATATCATGATGTAAATCTTATCTATTTTGGCTGATGTAACCAGATAGCACGTTAGGTTGACCATTTTGATTAACTTAGTTTAAATGATTGCATAATTGTCTTCTTAAAGGAAATCTTGGTTTGAATGAAGGAAAATCGGTAAACTTGTAGTAAAGGCTAGGATGACGCAAAAACTCAAGTTTGGGGGAAAATATAGGAATTTTAAATATGAAAAAAAGGAAAAAATTAGAAAATCTAGAAGAAAAAAATCGTATGAATAAACACTTTGGCTAGTTTAGTTCTGTGGCCTTTGATACTTGAGTAAGTATGCCCTAGGGGATGTCTCGACATTAATCACCCTAAAGCCATCTGGTTTAGGAGTCGTTGGTCGAAAGCTCTTTAATGAGTATCACTGAAAAGCCTAAGAGAACTAGACATTGCACGGTCAAGTGTAAACACGAGAAAGAGCATAAATGCACTCGTGAGCAAATAAAAGAAGAAATAAATCTCGTATTGACTCTGAATTTGGTGATTGTGTAGTTTTAGCTGGAGCTTAACTTGTGAACAGAGTTTCTTAAATTAAAACTGTGTCTTTTCCTTTAAGAAGCATATTATGCAATGTATTTGAACTGTAGTTGATTTTAATGGTTGTTAAGAACACACACCCTGCATCAGTAATAACAAGCTTTGATTTATGGATTGGTATTAGTTATTGAATTATCTTGTTTGGATGTATCGTTTGAATCTGTTGTTGATACCTTTGAGGCATATTTGTTTGATTTTATACTGACTGATGGCTGTATTTGTAGGCATATAGTTAGGATGCATTTTTATTTGCATTGCTTGGGGACACGCATTTGGTTAAGTTTGGGGGTATTTGATGAGTAGATTTTATACATATGAATCTGATATTATCAAACTTAATTATTGCTATCTTTAAGTGTTTTTAGTATCTTTTAATGTATTTTTGTGTTTATTTCTTATAGGTTAGAGCTGGAGGGACAAATTGGTCATTTGGGAGAAGAAAAAAAGATCAAAAATCATTAAATTTAGATCAAAGTGGCATTTTTGTAAATTAATGGTCGGTCAAAGTAGCGTTGGCGCTTGAAATGACTTTGGGTTGGCGCTAAAGCGCTCGTGTAATGTACTAAAGAGGGATTTTGCTACTGCTGAGTTGGTTTTCGAAGCTAAAAAGGAATCTAAATAAGGGTTTTGACCAATACAATAAGAGAAGACTTTCGAAAAGACGGTGGAATAAAAGTATCAAGGGATTATCAAGACAATTGAAGAGAGAACAAGTAAGGAAAACACGAAGGAGAATTGCAAGGGCAGAAGATCAAAGAGAGAGTTTTGGAGCAAATTCAGAGTTCCTTCTTCTATTCTGTAGTTTTATCTTTTGAAATTACCTTAGATGTTTGGATTATTAATCAATATGATGTTTTTCTTTATTATTATCATGAACTAAATTTTAATTAAGATTGCAACGAAACTTGGTATGTAGTTTAAATTGAACCTTCCCATTGAATAAAAGTTGGTTTTTATAGAATTGTTTATTATATCTTTTGCTTAGTGATTAATTATTTGGCCAACAATTACTGTGATAATCTATATAAAATTGGAAGATGGAGTATAGATTGAGATCTGGATTTGATAACATAAGTTCATATAATATGAATAGGGTTAATATGATTAGCATGTAGGATATGAATATACCTATGTGTCTTTTGTATCCATTGAAAGAATTTGTGTGTAAAATCCTAATTAACTTGATTCACATAGGAATATAGTGAATTAATTAACTAGGGTGTTCCTTGTAATTTTGTGTCTTAAGGATCAGATTTAGGAGGATTTGTTCACGTGTTTTTGGAAAAAATGTGTGAATTTTATAAAGCATTCTTGGATAATGATCCATATTAATTAATTAATTTAAATGAGAAGTAAATTGATTTAAATGAAATACTAAGGGAAGTTGTAATCTTAATCTGTTAAATCTGCACTAATCTTGTGAACTTTGTTCTTAGTTATTAATTTTGTTAATTTAAATTTTCATATAACAACCAATATTCATAGTTTAAAATAAGATTAATTGAATTAAAATTAGTAATTGATAAAGGTTAATCTATTTCCTAGTGGGAACGATATCCTTGCTTGCTGAAAATTACAATTGAACGCGTATACTTGCGTGTTAAAGTGCTATTAAGAAATTAGGCAACATTTAGTAGGATTGTAGAAATAGTATCCTAAACTTTCTGTAGGATATCCCACAAGGGTGCACTTATCTGATCTTGTTCCAAGCTTATCATTCTGAAACCTTTTCACATTAGTTGGACATCCTCAAATCTTAACATGCTTAAGACTAGGCTTCCTCCCTGTCCACATCTCATATGAAGTCTTAGGGATAGATTTTGAGGGAACCTTATTTAGTAGATATGCAGCCGCTTCTAGGTCATATCCCCAGAATTACACCGGAAGATCAGTAAAACTTATCATGGAACGAACCATGTCCAATAGTGTTCGATTTCTCTTTTCAGATACACCATTCAATTGTGGTGTTCCTGGTGGAGTCCATTGTGAGATTATACCATTTTCTTTGAGACAATTGAGAAACTCACTACTTAAGTATTCTCCTTGATCAGATCGAAGAATCTTAATACTCTTGCCAGTTTGCTTCTCTACTTCACTTCTGAACTCTTTGAACTTTTCAAATGATTCAGATGTATATTTCATTAAATACACATATCAAAATCTTGAGTGATCATTAGTGAATGTAATAAAATAAAAATACCCTCCTTGTGTATTCATTGTCATAGGTCCACATACATCTGTGTGTACCAATGCTAACAACTCTGTAACTCTTTCTCCTTGTCCACTAAAAGGAGATTTAGTCAGTTTCCCATAAGACAAGATTCACAAGTTGGATATGATTCATAATCTGATAGCTCTAGGAACCCATCTTTATACAACTTGGATAATCTTGTTTCATTAATATGAACAAATCTATAATGTCACATATAGGCATAATTAACATCATCTCTTTTCCTTTTATTAGTTTGTTCAATTTGAAGTATATTTTCATGCAAGTCAGGTATATAAAGTCCATTTCGCAAATTACCAACACCATATAAAATATTATTATTATAAATAGAACAACTGTTGTTCTTTATTAATGTTAAAACCATCCATATCCAATACAGAGATATAAATAATGTTTCTAATGCAGCAACCTTTGCTCCATTTCCCATTCGTAGGATGACCTCATCCTTGCTCAGCTTTCTGCTTCTGACCAGTCCCTGCATATTATTACATATGTGAGAACCACACCCATATCCAATACCCAAGTAGAAGATTGACTTTCAGAAAAAATAATTTCAATCATAAACAAACCTTGATTAGGATTCGAAGCTTCTCCAAGCTTCTTCTGCTTTTGTTCCGCAAGATAATCCTTGAAGTTTCTCTTCCAGTGACCCGGCTTGTGGCAATAGAAGCAAATTCCTTTGCTAGCTGGATAAGGTTTCTTTTGATCCTTTACTTTCGCCTTACCCTTAACCGTATTGGATTTCTTCTTTTGAGAATATACCTTGGGCCTCTTCCTTTTCTTGGAAGAATCATCCACCATTAAGACCTGGTCCTTCTTGGATGGGAAGTGACCTTCAGCAGTTTTCAACATGTTAAGTAATTTAGGCAAGCTGATATCTAATTTATTCATGTGAAAATTTACAAAAAATTGTGAAAAGGTGTCCAGGAGTGACTACAAGACTAAATCTTGACTCAACTCCCCATACATGATGAACCCAAAGCTGTCCAAGACGTTCAATCAGATTGATCATCTTTAATACATGAGTCTCAATGGTAGTACCCTCGGTCATCTGAGATCGGAAGAGCTCCTTAGATATTTCATATCTAGCAGTCCTACGTTGCTCACCATACAGCTCTTGTAGGTGCAGTAGCATAGAAGGAGCATCCATGCACTACTACAAAATAGTAAATAGACAACGCTTAAACCACAACGTTTTTTATAAAAACGTTGTGGTATTTTTTTCCACAACGTTTTTTAAAAAAATATTGTAGATATATATACAAAAACGTTATCTATTTAAAATGGCATTTTATTGGTTTTAAGTGGATAACGTTTTTTTTAAAAACGTTGTCTATGTACAAAAACACGGAGAAAAAAAAAGACGCAAGAATGAAACACGGAGCAAACCCCTAGCATACTTCTTTGTGTCTCTACTCCGACCTCTTTCAGTTGAATGAATTCTCCTCCCAAAACCCTAGCGTCGTCATAATCGACAGAGTTCTAATTAACTTGAGGGACGAAAATCCACATGAGGAAAACCTTCATACACATCAAAATCTCCGATTCTTCTCACCTTCCACCCCTAAGCCTTTGTGGAGATAATTAAGGGTTTGGGTAGTGGAAACCTTTGGGTTCAAATTGCGATTTTAGTTTGCAAATGGAAACGATGATCGCTCTTTGATCTTCTATCGAAGTTGCACTGTATGAATTTGCCAGATCCGTTATTTCGATATCAAACTTACATGATTTCGCTTTCGGCTCTACACCAAATCTTGGATTAAGGTAATACTTTACTTGATAATATGTAGTATTTGATTATTGTAAAGTTTAGGGGGGGGTGAAGCTGTATGCAAAAGTGAAGATAAAACTTGGGTCTTTCTAATTTTGTTTGGATTTAAAGTAAAGAAATTATAAGTTTCAAATTATTTTAAAAATTGGTTTTGAATTTGAATACTATTCATGTTTAAATTTGAATAATTTAGTATGCAAATTATTAAGCTAATTTGAACTTTAGGTATTTAACCATGTTAGGTAAAAAGTTGAATTAAGTCTGGTTTGTATTTAACCTTGTTGGGTAAAAGTTGGATTGTTGGTTTTGAGCTTGAAGGGAGCATAATATGATAGTTCGGTTCAAAAGGTTGACTTGGTTCTTAGATTTATCTATCCAGTTCAAAAGTTATGTTCTATCGGAAGGTGATTGGGTGAAATATATCCCACTATTTCACCCAATGTACCCTCTTTTCTTGCAGAAGACATATATACTTTCAGTTGACATGTTAAAACTATAGTCTTTGATTAACAATTGTTATTCATGTTAACATGTCTCAGTGGAGGTTGCCTCTGTGCCATCTTCTTGAAGCATGAAACATCCCCATGTAATACATTATTTCATCTTAATTTGGGGACTTTCCTATTATATATCAGTTTATTCTTTGGTAAAACATCCTTTTTTTGCATTTACGTAGGGGAGGATCGACAAAGGTTCGTGGTTTCCACGGGCCACCTCTCGCATCCTCTGTTAAAGATGTTTCTAGAGAAGGCCTACAATGAGTTTGGGTTCAAGCAAATGAATGGACTAGTGGTTCCTTGCATTGTGACTGCATTTCAAGAGGTGGTAAGTCTTTGTGGAATCTTTAATGGGAATTTTGATTTTGGTAACTTGGTTGAGGAGTTCCTTTAGATATTGTACCATTACTCCTACCAAGTGCTTAATTAGGTAGGTATTTCTATCTGTAATCTCTTAGTATAAGATTATGAATCCATGTAGCGGAGAGAAATAGAATGTATAAAACATGCTTTGGTTTTCACAAATAGCTAGATGGTGAAAATCTTGTTCTACTCATAATTTTGTTGTTAGATTCGAATGAAACAATCAAGATTGTTAGTTTTAAAAGAAGGAAAAGAAGACCCTTTTCTGTTAGTACATTTTAAGTGATCATCTCTTTCATTCTTTTTATTGTATATACTACTTTGACAAGCAGCCAGTAATGTTGCTATGCTTTTATATGAAGTTAAATACCAAAATTATAGATCTGGTTATAGATACAACACTGTCAAACTATTACTAAGTTGGAGTCAATTGAACTGTTGGTTTTTCCTTATTTTGTTCAATGTTTGATACCATTGCTCAAAATTTCAATATGATGTGAAGCCATAATACTTTGCATAATATTTTCAATTATTCAGGTTGAAAGTCTTCCATTTGCATCTTTGTCGGGGTCCTAGAGATTCATCTCAAAATGCATCTGCAGCTACAGTTGGCATAATTAAGGCTACATCAGTGAATTTGAGAAGTTAGACAGCCTTGTAATTCTTGGAGGTATCTATCTATCTGTCTTTCGTCATACTTCTCCATCCTCTTCCTCTATCGTCCTCCTCCTCTCTAACAGGAAACTTGGGTATGTTTTCTTTATCATAAGTTTTGTTTATATGTTGTAACATTTTACGATTGCTATCTAGAAAATCATACGAGAAATTATCAGCATATTTTAACTATGCAAGCAGCTATGCAGAAGTTCGAGGGTTGTTACTGATAGTTTAGGGATAGCAAAAGAGTGTTGAGAATTTGTAATTTATGTTCTCTTTCCTTCTTTGTCTCTCTGTAATTAGTAAGTTATGTTCCTTTCTGCTGTATAAATTTGGATAATCAGTTATTGAGAATAACATAATCTGGTTTACTTGGGATTTTATGTTTTCTGTTAAAGAATATTGGGGAATTATGATTTAATTGATGGGAAGTGTGCCAATAATTGTGGCCAAGGTAAACTGGTGGAGTCTCCATGTTTCCAGTTTCTCAGAACTTTAGTTTAGAAGCTCTCAGTTTGTAATTCACGATATATAGCAAACATTATTCAACCGCCAAGTAATTCTCGAACTATAAATTGTCAAAATGATTTCTAGGGTTTTAGATCATTCCTTGAAGTAACACTTGAGTTCCAAGAATTTGTTTTCAATGA
>CM035170.1:71426687-71609187 GCA_020205615.1 Panax quinquefolius | reverse complement strand
ATATTTTGGACTAAAAGAAGAAATTTTATTTTTCGATGAATAGTGCCGATATCGTGAATAATAGTCAGATATCGTGAATAAAGGCCTTGATATCGTGAATAAGTAACTCCGACACCAAAAGATAGAAATTCCATAAAAATATTTTCACGATTCATGAATAGTACTCGTGAATAGTAACTTGTGAATAGTAACTCGTGAATAGTAACTCATGAATAGTAACCCCGACATGAAAAAGTTCCAAATTTGATAAAAAGTACCAACCAATATTTCAAAGATAATGATATTCAAGAATTAATATCATTTGAGAAGAAAATAACATCCTTACCTCAAAGAATCAGTACCGGAAGGAAAGGCTGGGAAGTGATGTTGAATGAAACTCAGATCTAACAAAGAACTCTCAAAGTATCTAAATACTCACAAAATACGCTCAATAATATAGAGAGAAAGAGAGAAACTTTGTTTCGGTGTGATTTTCAATTCTAACTTAGCCCCTCTATTTATAGGAAAATGTTAGCCCATCAAAGGCAGACTTGACAATTGCCACCGATGGCTTTACTCGCTACTATTGCCACCCACCACATTTGAAATAAAATTCAGCACATTTTTTCACCAACCACAAGTGGGGCCCACTCAATTCTAGAATTTTCCACCAAAATCAATTATAAACCTAATTTCCAATCCGACACCTCTTAAAATTCACAACAAATCATTCGTGCATTTTAACGGTTCAAAATTTGTGGACATATACTCAACTTATGTATGTATAACATACCCAAAATTACCACAATCCAACGATCGGATTAAAAATTATAACCCCGAATATATCTCAAAACCCACGATTTGATTTTTAATACCTCCAATCCGATAAAATCGATAAAACACCTCAACATTAATTCCTTCATTAATAACCACATAAATAAATCCATCATTTATATTCATATAAAATAAATATTTCCTTATCATATGAATCAATAATTAATTATTCACAAATAATATTTGAGTAATCACATTTATGACAACCAACCACATTCCTGTGAAAGGGGCTTTCCGATAAGGATCTCTCCTTCTTGGCGCCGCAATTAGGTGACCAAACCTCTCTTTAGACGTAACTTTCTAGACATTTCCAATAATGTTATCTAATAATATTATTCAAATAATATGAATTATTGATCCGATAATGGGAAATATTGTGCAGTTGACAATTATTGAACAACAATAATATAAAATATCAACGCAAAGAATTATTGAATCAATAAAATAAAATATTGAATAAAGAATCACCGTGAAAATTATTGAGTAGTGCCATCTTATGCATTTAATCAATAATTCAACAATACTGCGGCAATCGTGGTGCTATCTGTGCAACCACGCCAGACATCGTATTTTAACCACGGGTATTCCAACAGCCTTAACTTGTAAACTACTACGTTATTTATAACCACCCAAACTTTTGTCGTTTTCCTCATCCAATCGCTTTCAGTTATGGGGCCCACACATGGTCTGCTACCGTCGTCATTTAATATTCCCCGACGCAGATTTAATATTCCACGACCAAATGAATATTCCTACGCATTTAATATTCCACGACCAAACTAATATTCCCGACAAAATGAATATTTTATAACCACTTGCTTATTTTGAAATATTTGCGTATTTAACCCTTAACTATCCACATTAATCAAATCAACCCTTACTATTTCAAAATAATAAATAAAGGAAATTCCTTTTTATTTAAAAAATTTCGGGGTCTTACATAAACAAACAAACATATTCCTATATCTAGATACATGAACATAATTAGCTCCTCCTGTAAACTATAAACAGATCCATATATATAAAAACATATAATCGGAGAGAGAGTCTCTGTTGCAATATTTAAGAAGGTGAATGGCCATAGTATATTCATTGTTGAATGGCCATGGAATATTTTCCCAATATTTTCTCTTTCCTTTTCTTCATGATTCTTTACGTCCTCAATTGAAATTGGTTCTATCAATCTGACCATCTCTCTATCCTTCGTTCTTTATCCTCTTTCTCTCTATTCTTCCTTCTCTACCATGGAAATTTTGCGGGCACCTCCTATTTTCTGTTTCAAAACGTCTCTAAATCTTTTTGCCCTAAATCTAGGTGTAGACACTCCTCCTTTGAACTCAAGTTCAATTAGGCAACTGGGTTTTCCACACCTTTCCAGGCAAAAGAGGAAATGCAGTTCAATTCGGCCTCTTACTTTGTCTATTATTAGGACTTCAATTGGCTCTCCCGATGGGTCTTCTTCCACTGTTGAAGATGACAAGGAGGACGTTTTATTGGATCTGGAGAGAGATTGTTCGGGTTCTGTGGTTGGTTTTCACGTAATAAACAAACAAATCGATGGATGGCAATTGCAAAAGCACGGTGATTTTGGGTCTTCTTCTTCCTTTCCTTTTGATGTTAGTTTGAAAATAAATGTTAAAAATATCCAGATCTGATTTTGAAGGTGTAAATTTGTTTTTCAAAAATAAAATTTTTCTCAATCTAGATCTAGATTTCTGGTGTACTCAAGATTTTTTTATTTGAGATTACTGGTTGTGCTTCGAGCTTTCGATGATTTGGTGGTTCGGGATGCTCTGCCGCAGTGGTGGGGTTGGTGGTGTTGTGGTGGGTCGACGGTGGCAGAGTGTTGGTTGGTGGTGTTAGAATTTTGCAGACTACGAATTCATCAAAGAAGACTGCATTAATTTTTTTATTAATTAATTTAGGGTTATTTGTATTAACTAATTCAAGAGGACGAATTTTTGTTATTTGTGTTAATGAATTAAATATAAATATAAATATTTATTTTTCAATTGTCAATTACTTGCTGTTGTAAGTTGTAAAATTGTAAAAGGAAAATATATAGTTATTGTAAATTTTAAAGAAAACTGTTCATGTGCTTGATTTGAATCCAAATCCCAAAAATGAAAATGAATATTAGAATATGAATTTTTGAATAATATTTATTAATTCTTTGTGTTAATGAATTAAATATAAATATAATATTTATTTTGTTTATTAAATATAAATATTTATTTTGTTTATTAATTATTTATTTTGTTTTAAAAAAAATAAAAAAAATAAAAAAAATAATTAATAAAAATTGGATTTTTTGATTATTTGTGTTAATGAATTTTTGTACACGTCAGCAAATATTGCCACATATAAGCCACATCATAGAGGGTTTAACACCCGTTTGTTAAGGTGGCAGATTCGTTAACGAAAGGGGCACCCCAAATTTTATAACGTTAAGGGCATTTTTGGAAAAAATAAAACAGTTCAGGGTGTAACTGGGATTTTGGGGTAAACATCAAAGACATTTTTGGACCTTTGCCATATATATATATATATATATATATAATAAGTTACAGATTCGCGTGAATAAGCTGCAAATTTGCGAATCACGGTACCGTTTTTAAAAAAAAACAGGCTTCGCGAATGAATTTTGTTTTTCATAAAAAAAAAAATTTATACAACAAATTATGCCCAATAAATTATTCTAAATACATATTCATACATATATGGAATCAAAACAATTAATAATTTGCATAAAGTTCGGCTTTAATACCACTGTAAGGTTTTGAGAAAATCAAAATAACAATCAAATTGCAAAATTAGCAGAAGAAAAGTAAAATCAGATTTTAAAATTTTTCACAAACCAATTACCGGGATCATCCTTTATGCATATTATCAATTAAAACGAAGAACAAGAAGTTATGGAATAATATATTTGTAGATACAAGCTTCCACATGTACGAGTGCAACTCCTACTCCTCCGCAATCTCCTTGAATTTTCGGGTAGATTCATTCCTTTGATTAATGTTAACCGCCCAAGTGTATGGCATATAGAGGTGATCCACCAAGGAAGAAGAATTTTCAAGAAGAAGGTTGTATTGGCTCAAACCCTAGTTTTTCCCATCTTTATAGAAAAAGGAGGAGTACTCTCCAACTTTTAAAATTATGTATATCTAATATCTGATATCTGATATAAGACCTCTCTTATAAAAATATCAGGTAACCCTATTTAAATAAAATAAGATATTATTTATTTAATTAAACTCTTTTAATTAATTGGGCTCCCTAATCTTATTAGGAACAATTAATTATTGGGGACAATTAATTAAACTCATTTAACTAATTTTGCCTACTAATCCTATTAGGAATAAATGAGAGTACTTATATTAAATTAATTCCTAAACTCTTTTAGAATTTAAAATAATAATAATTGTAATAATATTAATAAGAATACTCTTATTAAACTATATTTAATATTTTCAAAATATTAAAAATAATATTAAGCTATTTAATTTATTCTATCACCATAGATTAAATTAAATATACTTAACATATTATTACTTAATATGTCATTAACTTCTTAAATAATTGTTCTTCTTTTATGGTGTGATCATTTAGGTTCTCCATATTAAACCGGTTGTGAATAAATCATTTAGAACAATTCTAATCTTATTTAAATAAATAAATTAAACTATTAATTTATTTAAATAAATAATGTTTATTCTACAATAGGGATAAGTCTCCCTAGCGATCACCGACTTTTCAGATAATATAGATTTTAACATTAATCATAAAAGAACCTTTGAGTAAATAGTTACCGTACAATTCAATCCTTCCACCATACAATGTCCCGATTAAATATATGACATGAAATTACTATCAAGTCTTATTTTATTTAATTATATGTATACAACTCCTAATGAATGCAAATTAGAAACTACTTTCTAATTTAATTCCACCTTGGCCAATGATTCCTGGGTTATCATTTATCGAATCACATAGGATATTTCTCTTCTTTTACTAGAAGTGGTAGATTTTATATTGATCATACATTATCTCCATATATAACTTATTACACCCAATCATACCCTTTGATATACCGTAAAGGTCTTAAGGAATAAGTCAAAATGTAATTCATTATACATAAGATATTATGATGATCTCAAGTCTAACGATCATTTGTACTACTATCTGTGACGCCCCCAAAATAGGTATACATCACCCATTCTGAGCCGCCAAATACATGGTACATAATACAACTACAACTTAATTTGTACAGCTGTCGTGTAGAATACGACAAAACATAGCTGAGAGTTTTAACATGAATATTGTCTCCTAGACAATATCCAAACTCAAATTCAATCTTATTACAATTATTATGACACTATTTCACAGAATAGTGAGGGCTACTAAAGCAATCATCTGGACCGTCACTCCATTCCCCGACTAGTCCCAGCTATATTCTCATTTCCTGAAGAGAACAATGAAAACAAAGGGTGAGCTCAACTAGCCCAGTAAAAAATATTATGACTAAGATAATGCAGAATAAATTATCCTTAGCCTTCAACAGTGTTAAACTGATAAAATATAATAAACATCAAGTTTAACTGCTGCGGAACAAGCAATCCATTAGAAGAGTGAAGTAGAGCATGATATCTATTATCTTCTATGATTTAAAAAGGTTTTTCATCAACTTTATCGCTGAAACTCAGCTTAATAAATAAACCACATCATCGAATCATCCATGCACCACGACCAAGGATATTCATGTAATTATCAATGATCATGATTATACCGAATAATCCATGGTTATAATCATACAAACAACTGTCCATCAATGCCTTACAGGCCAATGAGGACTTTTACCACATCATTTGTAACATTACGATTAATGATTATAGAATAATAATCCTCGTCATAATCATACCAATCAATAGTACATCTATGCACGTAAGCCACATATGACTTTTATCATAATATAAGCATGAAGATGATGACAATAATATAAGAATTCAATTAAAAGAAAGCAAAGGATACATTTTTAAAGATTTATAACTTAATTTATTCAGAATTTAATAATGTCCAAATTGTTAACATGATACTGCTTTGTGGAGTAAAATTCAAGAATAATATTGTATCAAAAATGATTTGGACAACAAAGAAATCAATTTTTGTCATGAATAATTCTCTAGGTGAATAGTATCCGAGTGAATAGTACCCCGTGAATAGTATTTCAGGAATAGTATCTCATGAATAGTACTTTGTGAATAGTACTTTGTGAATAGTACCCGTGAATAGTACCCCGTGAATAGTACTTTGTGAATAGTACCGTAAAAATGAATACTACTCATGGACAGTACTCCGGCATGAAAAGATTAAAATTTAACAAGAATATGCAGAAAATATCTTTGTGAAACGATACTAGATGAAGCACAAATTTCAAGGATATTCTACTAATTTCACGGAGTATAGAAGCATTACTTTAACAAAATGAGGGAATAATCAGGAATACGAGACGAAATAATATTACTCACATACTATAGAGTATAGAAGAAAATATTATTCCTTATGAATACTGAAAAAAATAATATCACTTACCTAAGAAGAAGACTGGATACTGGAATAGTGAGGTAGCAGACTTCTCTTCTACTTTCTCTCTAAAGCTATTCTCTCTATAGCTTCTCTTTCTATAATTGCTCTTGTGAGTCTTAGTGAATTGGTGAGAATGAAAGAAGAATGAACTTCTATTTATAGGAAAACATAGTTTCGATAATTGCACGCTTTGGAGCTCGAAATATTACAGTATAATACTTTCATCTTTTCCTTCATTTTTAATTTAGTCTTGCAAGTATTATCAAACTTGCACGACCTCCCCTAATATTACATATTGTGAATCAATAGTACAATCATGTGAATCAATTGTACAATCATTTGAAAAAAATAATTACAGTATAGTACCTTTATCTATACCTCCATTTTTAATTTAGTCATGCAAGTATTATCAATCTTGCAACACCTCCCCTAATAATACATGCATGTGAATCAATAGTACACACATGTGAACAAAATGTTATAAGCATATGAATTAATAGCAATTAATTGCTCATTTATCCGATTAATTACCCGATTGGTCAATATAACCTCCAGTCATCCATTATTATCGAAATAGATGTCGATTTCAACTAACACTAATAATCTCAACATAATGGAAATATCAATTTCATCTTTAATCAACACGAACTTATTCATAATTAATATTATAACTCACAATATTTAACAACCAGATCATTCCCAGGAAAGATAGGGGTTTTCGATAAGGATTTCTCCCTATTGGTGCGCAATTAGGTGACCAAACCTCTCCTTGACAGAACTTTCTAGACATTGTCAATATTGTAAATAATAATATGAATAACTTTGTCGTCTCAATTATTAATTTAATAATATAAAATATTATGCAGATGATACTGTGACAATAATTGAATCAATAATATGAAAGATATTATGCAGTAATTACTGTAGCAATAATTGAGTATAACTGAGTGACTTTCACATAAGCATCAATAATCAATACCGGTGCTACTTATGCAACCACGCCAGACATCGTATTTTTACCACTGGTAGTTCAACGGTTTAACGGTAAAACTTTCAACCGTTATTTTTATAAAAAAATAATTCTGTCGTTTTCTAACTACAACAATACTTTCGTTGTGGGGTCCACCAATGATTATGTCGTCGTACGAATATTTCCTATTAAAACGAATATTCTTCGACCAATCGAATATTATATAACCACTTGCTTAATTTGTAAAATTTGTAAATATTACCCACAACTATACCATTATATCAAATCCACACTATAATATTCAAAACTATATTTCGAGAAAAAATAATCTTTATTCATAAAAATTGGGGTCTTACAACCTCCCCTTCTTATGAAATTTTATCCTCGAAATTAGGGTGCATACCAGGTATGTCGAAGAGATGATGATACATCGTCAGATTCTATCTCTTGAGGTATAACCTTTGAGCGTCGAATATGATCCTTCTTATCTAAGATTTTAACACGAATCTCCTCATAAGTTAAATCTTCTGATATCTCGTCCGGTTCTAATTCAATAATGTGGTTCGGGTCGGTCACATATTTATGTAACATCGATACGTGAAAAATGTTATAAACACGCGACATACTTGGCAGTAAAACGAGTCTATAGGCCACAGTTCCTACTCGATCAAGGATTTTGAATGACCCAATTAAGTCGAGGGTTGAGATTTACTCTCTTCGTCAATTCTTGCTTCTAGAATAACTCCCTCTTGAACCTTCTTTTTCACATTCATCAGTTCTGGGTGTGTAGCTTGAGCGACTTTAACTTTATCGATTAACGTCGATTCTACTCGTATTATTTGACATCATCACATGGGTCCCTAGAGTCTTTAACTCTATCTCTATCATTTGTAAGTCATATGAAATTGGTCTTTGTGTTAACAATATCTCACTCATAAATGCATACGATCTTCTACTCAATGCGTCAGCTACCACGTTCGATTTTCTAGGATGGTATTGAATCGTATTATCGTAATCTTCAACAGCTCGAGCCAACGTCTTTGGCGCATGTTACGTTCATTTTGGGTGAAGAACTATTTAAGGGTTTTAGAAATGGGTTTTGTACTAGGGTCAATACAAAATTCGATTTCACGCTCTAGGGTAGGCCTGGAAGTTCTTCGAGAATACGTCAGGAAATTTTTTAACGATAGAAATATCATTCAAAACTGTGACTCTCATCCAAGACTTGGATAACACATGTAATGAAGGTTTCTCCTAACGGTGTTTCAACAGATAAGTCAAAGTCTGATTTTTCCGGAATTAAATTTAAACGTTGAGCACAAGTAGGAGAAATAAAAGAATAGGTAGAACCGGTATCAAATAAGGTATAGACTTCGCTAGAGTTTATGATTAACTAACACGTGCCAACTTCGTTCGGGTTACTCCCTTTTTGAGAAGTCACAAAAAAATGCTCTTCCTGAAACCACCAACTTTATTTTGTCCGTATCTGCCTTTGGTGTCACCGTCCTAGCTGGATTTTATTTCGCTACATGACAAAATCGAGCTATGTGACTGTCTTTTTCACAACTAAAACATACCTTGGAAGGCTATGAACAGTTTGGACTTATGTGTCCTTCCTCTCCGCATCTGTAACATCTAACTGTCGGTCGTTCTCCTCCCCTAGAATTTGTTGTTGGTTCTACTGCCGACGTCTTCCCATCATCGTTAAATCTTCTCGTCTTGAATTTTCCACTTGAATCATTTCTTCTATTATCTTGGCCATGATTACCACCGAAGTGGTTCCCATTTCTAGCATGATAATTTCCTCCATGATGGTTATCATTGTTCCAATGGTCATTGTCACTGGTACGATTATAATCGTGTGGTTGGTCATTATCTTTTGGTTGGGTTGGCTCATTATCGCGCTCCAATAACTGAGCCCTATTCACAATATATGAATATAAACAAAGTTATGAGAAATGAGGTATTGACATATCTCAGGTTTCAAACCTCTTAGAAATATTCGCGTCATTCTCTCCTCATTATCAACCAAATGAGATGCGAACCGGGACAAATCGGCAAATTTAGCCTCGTACTGCGACACAGCTATATTGTTTTGCTCCAACTTGATAAATTTCACCTCCTTCATGTGACGAATACTTTTGGGAAAGTACTTGTCGTTGAACAGCTCTTGGAACTTCTCCCAAGACATTTTGAGTGCGGCAGGCTGAGTACATTTTACTGATTCCCACCAGTAATCTGCCTCTCCTTGTAACATGAAGGTGGCAAAGGGAACCTTTTGCTCCTCGGAGCATCCGAAGACATTAAATATCTTGGTGATCTGCTTTATCCACGTCTCCGCTTTAAGTGGATCTGGCTCTCCTAAAAACTCCCGTGGTCCCAGCTTCTTGAACTGCTTATAGCGGTGACCACCCGAGAGTTGCCAGTGTTTCCATTTGCATTTTGAACAGGAGTTTCTCTTGCCTGATGTTGCATGAATTACATAAAGCCTCTGAACATTCCATCGTTCATCATTTGATCGGTGTTGTTGTTTACCTGAGGATTATTATTTTCCTGATGCACATTATCCTAGGTATTAATCGTTGGTGACTCAACGGTCTCATGTGCTTCATTGCTTATCTCGACATTTTCAGATGCCATTTTCAAACACTGCCACAAAAAAAGGGTTAATTTACATATCACATATTATCCCTATAATCTGACCGACCAATTAAATACCAAATAAACTTAGGTAGGTCATACTAGCGAAGGAATTCCTCGTCTCTCCCCTCCTAGTTCTTGCCTCACATCTGAGCCAGAGATCACATCCCTAAGCTTTGATACTAACTGTGACGACCCCAAAATAGGTATACATCACCCATTCCGAGTCGCCAAATACATGGTACATAATACAACTATAACTTAATTTGTACAGCTGTCTGTAGAATACGACAAAACATAGCTGAGAGTTTTAACACGAATATTATCTCCTAGACAATATCCAAACTCAAATTCTATTTTATTAAAATTATTATCACACAATTTCACAGAATAGTGAGGACTACTAAAGCAACCATATGGACCGTCACTCCATTCCTCGACTAGTCCCAGCTATATTCTCATTTCCTGAAGAGAACAATGAAAATAAAGGGTGAGCTCAACTAGCCCAGTAAGAAATATTATGACTAAGATAATGCAGAATAAATTATTGTTAGCCTTCAACAGTGTTAAACTTATAAAATATAATAAACATCAAGTTTAACTGTAGCAAAAAAAGCAATCCATTAGAAGAGTCAAGTAGAGCATAAAATCTACTATCTTCTATGATTTAAAAGGTTTTTTTTATCACTTTTATCGCTGAGAGTCAACTTAATAAATAATCCACATCACCGAATCACCCATGCACTACGACCAATGATATTCTTTAGTATCACGACCATAAATTATCCATGCACTATAGGCCAAGGATATTCGTGCATTCATCAATGGTCATGATCCAAACAAAGACCCCATAAAAAACAAAATTTATTTTTATATATATAATAAAGATAATAATTTTTAAAGATTAATTTTTCCCGAAATATATTTTTGAATATTATGGTGTGGATTTGATATAATGTTATAGTTGTGGGTATATATTTACAAATTTTGCAAAGTAAGCAAGTGGTTATATAATATTCGATTGGTCGGGGAATATTCATTTTAACAGGGAATATTCGTACGATGACACAATCATTGGTGGACCCCACAACGAAAGTATTGTCGTAGTTAAAAATGATGTAATTATCTTTTATAAAAATAATAAATAAAGTTTTACCGTTAAACCGTTGAACTACCCGGTGGTAAAAGTAAAAGAATACGCTGGCGTGGTTGCATATAAGTAGTACACACCAGATTGATTATTGATGCTTACGTGAGAAGTCACCGCTTATACTCAATTATTGCTATAAAGAATTGTCGATAATATCTCTCATATTATTGATTCAATTATTGTCACAAGATCATCCTGCATAATATTTTATATTATTAAATCAATAATTGAGACGACAAAGTTATTCATATTATTATTTACAATATCGACAATGTCTAGAAGTTTCACAAGGAGAGGTTTGGTCACCTAATTGCGCCAATAAGGAGAAATCCTTATCGAAAGCCCCTCTTTTCCCGGAAACGACTCGTTGTTAAATATTGTGAGTTATAATATTAATGATGAATAAGTTCGTGTTGATTAAAGATGAAATTGATAGTTCCATTGTGTGGGAATTATTAGTGTTAGTGGAAATCAACATTTATTTCGATAATAATTAATGTCCGGAGGTTATATCGACCAATCGGGTAATTCAACCTGATAAATGAGCAATTAATTGCTATTAATTCACATGCTTATAACTATGTGTTCACATGTGTGTACTATTGATTCACATGATTTACTATTAGGGGAGTTGGTGCAAGATTGATAATACTTGCATGACTAAATTAAAATGGAGGTATAGTATGAAGGTACTATATCGTAATTAGTTTTTTTCACATGATTATACTATTAAGTCACATGAATGAACTATTAATTCACATTATTTACTATTATTAGGAGGTGGTGCAAGTTTGATAATACTTGCAGGACTAAAATAAAAATAAAGAAAAAGAGGAAGGTATTATATTGTAATATTTTGAGCCCCAAAACGTGCAATTATCGAAACTATATTTTCCTATAAATAAGCTCATTCTTCTTTCATTCTCACCAATTCACTAAGTCTCACAAGAGCAATTATTATAGAGAGAAATTATAGAGAGAAAGAAGAAGAGAAGTCTGCTACCTCACTATTCCAAAGATCCAGCTTTTTCTAAGGTAAGGTATTATTTTTTTTCAGATTCATGAAGAGAGTTATTTTCTTTCAATACTGTAAGTGGTTGTTATTCCATTCTTTATTATTCTATTGAATAACTCGTCTCTATTAATGGTCATCGCATGCATCGTCGGTGAATTCTTTTGTTATTCCATTCTTTATTATTCTATTGAATAACCCGTCTTCGTATGGGTCTCATCGACGCCCGGTGAATTCTTTCGTTATTCCATTCTTTATTATTATGTTGAATTGGAATAACTCGCTGTGAAGGTCTATCGATGCCTCGATTGAATTATTTTGTTATTCCATTCTTTATTATTCGTTGAATAACTCGCTCACGCGGCTACCGCATGCACGGTGAATTCTTCTATTATTCCATTCTTTATTATTATGTTGAATAACTCGTCTATGTGAGACTACCACATGCATGGTGAATGATCCTTCAGTATTCATTCCTTATTAAATTGTGGAAATGATCTCGTTTACGTGGATTACCGCATGGCAAAAAAAAAATCCATTTACGCTTCATATATTCTATTATACTCATTGGTTAAAGTTTTCGCTTCTATACTCCATGAAATTAGTAGAAGAATATCTTGGATATTTGCGCTTCATCCAAAGATCTTTTCATGGAAATATTCTTCCGAGTATTCTTGAATTTTACTCCACAAAGCAAAGATCATGTCGATAATTTGACGTTATTGATTTCGGATAAATTAAATTATAAATCTTTAAAATTTATCTTGAACTTGTTTTATTGAATTATTATGTCATTGTCATCATCCTCATGCTTATATTGTGATGAAAGTCATCTTCGCTTACGTGCATAGATGGACTTGGTATGATTATGACTGTGGATTATTAAGATAATCATGACCGTAATGTGACGAATGATGTGGTGAAAGTCCTCATCGGGCTTGTAGTTCATCGATGGACAGTTGTTGGTATGATTATGACCAAGGATTATTCTAAGTATAATCACGATTATTGATGATTACATGAATATCCTCGCCGTGATGCAGGTGGATGATTCAATTTTATTTATTGTCGAGTCTCAACCGATAAAGTTGATGAAAAACTTTTTAAATCATGAAGATAGTAGATTTTATGCTCTACTGACTCTTCTAATGGATTGCTTATTCCACCGCAGCATTATTGATCTAAAACTTGTTGTCTATTATATTCTATCGCTTGTTATATCGTCAAGGCTAAGGATAATTTATTCGCATTATCTTAGTCATAATATTTCATCGGGCTAGTTGAGCTCACAATTTTCTTTCACCGTTTTCTTCGTGAAATGAGAATATAGCCGGGACTAGCCTGGGGAACTGATTGACTATCCCAGATGGTTGTTTTAGTAGTCCTCACTATTCTATAAAATAGTGTGACAATAAATGTAATGAGGACTCCATTGAGTGTGGATATTGTCTAGATGACAATATTCTTATTAAAACTCTTAGATTATGTTTTGTCGATTTTACACGATCGTTGTATAATTAAGTTGTATTTGAAATTTTGTACCATGTATTTGGCGACTCAAGATGGGTGATGTATACCTATTTTGGGGGCGCCACAATTGATATCAAAGCTTAGGATATGATCCCCGGCCGAGATGTGAGACAAGAACTAGAGGGGAGAGACGGGAATTCCTTCGCTAAGTATGACCTACCTAAGTTTATTTGGTATTTAATGGATCGGTCGAGTATAGGGATAATATGTGATATGTTAATTAACCTTGTTTTGTGGCAAGATTTGAAAATGGCATCCCAAAATGTTGAGATAAGCAATGAAACACATGAGACCGCTGAGTCACCAACGATCAATACCCGTGATAATGTGCAACAGAAGACAATAATCCTCGTGTAAACAATAACACCGATGAAATGGTGAACGATGGATGTTCAGAGGCTTTATGCAATTCATGCAACATCAAAGCAGAGAGTGGCTCCTGCTCAAAATGCATGTGGAAAAACACCGCAACTTCTGATGGTCACCGCTAAACAGCTTCAAGGAGCCGGGACCACCGGAGTTTATTGGAGAGCCAAAACCACTTATGGTGAGAGTGGATAAAGCAGATCACCAAGATATTTGATGTCTCTGGGATGCTCCGAGGAGCAAAAGGTTCCTTTGCCACTTTTATGTTTGCGAGGAGAGGCAGACATCGGTGGGAATCAGTAAAGCGTACTCAACCCGCCAGATCAAGATGTCTTGGGAGAAATTCCAAGAACTCGTTCAACGACAAGTACTTTCCCAAAGTATTCATCACACGAAGGAGGTAGAGTTCATCAAGTCGAGCAGCAAAACAATACGACCGTGTCACAAGACAAAGCTAAGTTTGCCGAGTTGTCCTGGCCAGATCCCACTTGGTTGATAATGAGGAGAGAATGACGCGGATGTTTCTAAGAGGTTTGAAACCCGAGATACGCCAATATTTAATTTCTCACAAACCGTGGTTTGTATTCAGATGTTAAAAATAGGCTCGCTTATTGGAGCGCGATAACGAAAGTTAACCCAACCAAGAGAGAGAGCAACCGACAAAATGATAATACAAAGTGGTAAAATCATCGAAGCGATGACAACAAACGTGGAGGGAATCAACATGCCGTAAATGGTAACCACTTTGGTGGTAATCATGGCCAAGATAATAGAAGTGGAAATTTCAAGAAGAGGAGATTCAACAATGATGGAAAGACGCCATCACCAAAGACTCGTTGTTAAGGAAGGAGAACGACCACCAATCAGATGTTACAAATGCGAGGGAGGAGGGACATATCACCAAATCAGACGTAAAGAATCCAAAGCGTGTTATAATCATGGAAGAGAAGGTCACCTGCCCGATTTTGTCGCGGCACCAAAGTCAAGTCCAAATGGGATGGAGGCATCAAAGGCCATCCTGCATAAGACAAAACCCAGAGTTCAAGGGAGAGCGTTTGTTGTAACCTCCCAAAAGAGAGAATCCGAACGAGGTGATCACGGTAAGCTAATCATAAACTCTAAATGAAGTTTATACTTTATTTGATACCGGTTCTACCCATTCTTTTATTTCTCCTACTTGCGCCAACGCTTAAATTTGACTCGAGAAATTAGACTTTGATTTATCCGTTGAAACTCCATTGGGAGAAACCTTCATCACATCCATCGCTTATAAGTCTTGTTTGATTCAAATCCAGAATCGCACGTTACCGTCGATCTTATCTCCTTAAAAATACTCAGATTTGACGTGATTCTAGTGGATTGATTGGTTAACTACTCATCATGCTAAAATTGATTATTTTCGTAAGGTTGTTAGCTTTCATATTCCTAATCAACCTATTATGCTAATTCAAGCAACCAAACCATTAAAATCAATCACATCATCTCAAGCCATAAAGCTATTCGTTTATTGAAAAATGGATGTCAAGCTTTCTTAGCTCATGTCATGATTTAAACAAAAATACGCCGATTTGAATGATATTTCTATTGTTAATAAATTTCCGACGTATTTCTCAAGAACTTCCCGCCTACCCCGAGAGCGTGAAATCGAAGTTTGGTATCGACTTCGAACCCTAAGACAAAACCCATTTCCAAAGCCCCATATCGAATGGCTCCTATTGAACTTCGTGAGTTAAAACCCAACTATGTGAATTGTTAGACATCGGTTTCATTCATCCTAGTACGCCTCCTGGGGTGCTCCTATTCTATTCGTGAAGAAGAAAGATGGAAGTATGCGACTTTGTATTGATTATCTGGAGTGAATCATGTCACCATCAAAAATAGGTACCATTACCTCGCATTGATGATTTGTTTCGACCAGCTTGCAAAGGAGCCAAATTCTTTTCAAAGATCGATCTTCATTCGGATATCATCGTTGAAGATTAAAACCGATGACATTCCAAAGACTACTTTTTAACTCAAGACGGCATTATGAATTCTAGTCATGTCTTTTGATCGACTAATGCTCCCGCCGCCTTTCATGGATATGATGAACCGAGTATTCAAGGAATATTTGGATCACTTTGTGGTCGTCTTTATTGATGACATCCTCATATACTCCAAAACCCGTGAAGACCATGAGCAACACTTGAGGTCGATACTCCAAAAGCTTCGTGAAAACAAGCTTATATGCCAAGTTGAAGAAATTTGAGTTCGGCTCGAGGAAGTTGCATTCCTTGGGCACGTGATATCAAATCATGGAATATCCGTTGACCCAACAAAGATCAAGCAATTCAAAGCTGGGAGCAACCTAAGTCAAGTGATCAAGCACGTAGCTTTCTGGCTTAGTAATGGTTATTATCGAGATTCGTAGAAGGGTTTTCTCGAATCGCTACTCCATTAACTCAAATTGACTCGAAAAGATACAAAATTCAATTGGAGCGAGGAATGTGAGAAGAGTTTTCAAGAACTCAAGAGGAGACTCATTTCAAAGACCTATTCGACAATACCATCCGCCTTTGAGGGATTTCATCATCTACAAATGATGCTTCGTGCAAAGGGTTAGGATGTGTTCTCATGCAACATGGGAAAGTCATAGCCTACGCCTCACGACAACTCAAAGAATATGAGAGGAATTATCCTACTCATGATCTAGAGTCAAGCGCATGCTTTTTAGCGCTTAAGATTTGGAGGCATTAATTCCGATGGAGAGAAGGTGGAGATCTATAATGATCATAAAAGCCTCAAATATTTCTTCACTCAAAAGGAACTCAACATGCGAAAGAACGACAATGGCTTCGAGCTGTTGAAAGATTATGATCATACCATCCAATACCATCCCGAAAAGCGAACGAAGAACCGACGATCGAGTAGAAGATCATACGCGGTACGAAAAGTGCAATATTGTCAACGCAAAGGCCCATTTTGTATGACTTACAAAGGATGGAGATAGAGTTAAAGACTGGGACCCATGTGATGATGGCATAATATACGAGTAGAAACCGACTTTAATCGATAAAGTTAAAGTCGCTCAAGCTACATGCACTGGAGTCGATGCGTATGAGGAAGAAAAAGCAAGAAGGTGCTATTCGTAAGCAAGAATCGATGAAGAAGGAATACTTTGAGTCAACTCTGCACTTTGTGTTCCTAACGATTCGACTTGAAGTATAAAATCATGATGGAGGCGCACAACACACCATTTGCAATCCATCTCGGGAGTACCAAAATGTATCGTGATCTTCTACATACATTTTGGTGGAGCAATATGAAGAGAGAGATAGCGGGTTTATCTCAAGGTGTCTAACTTGTCAACGAAGTCAAGCGTGAGCATCAAGTGCCAAAAGGTCCATTACAACCACTTGAAATTCCAGAATGGAAGTGGGAGCACATTACCATGGATTTCAGCATCGGTCTTCCCAAGGTTTCTCAAGGCATAGATGCGATTTGGGTCATTGTTGATAGATCGACCAAGTCTCCGCTCATTTCTTACCGATACGAGAAACTTATACACTTGAACGCCTTGCTCAGTATGTACATAAACGAGATTGTAAGATTGCATGGTATGCCAAGATCCATAGTTTTCGATCGAGACCCAAGATTCACTTCAAGATTTTGAGTTAGTTTGCAAAAAGCTATGGGCATGGATTTACGATTTAGTTTAAGATATCATCCTCAAACGGACGGGCAAATGAAAAGGACTATTCAAACTCTTAAAGATTTATTAAGACTCGTGTCCTCGACTTCAAGGAAGTTGGGACAAGTTCTTACCATCGTGGAGTTTTCCTACAACAATAGTTATCAAACAAGTATCGCAGTATGGCTCCATTTTGAGGCGCCAGATGGAAGAAAGTGTCGTTCTCTCAAGATTGGGATGAGGTGGGTGAAGCAACGTTGTTGGGACCGAGTTGGTATGTACGATTCACGGAAAAGATTCAAACGATCCGATAACGATAAAACCTCACAAGATCGATAAAAGAGTTATGCCGATCTTCATCGAAAGGACGTGGAATTCAATATCGAGATCATGTGTTGTTACTACGTGTCTTCCATGGAAAGGAGTTACTTAGATTTGGAAAGAGAGGAAAGCTCAACTCATTCATCGCCCATTTTTAATCCTCGATCGAGTAGGAATCGTGGCCTATAGACTCGCTTTACCGCTAAGTATGTCTCGTGTTCATAACATTTTTCACATATCTATGTTACGTAAATATGTGAAAGACCCAACCACATTATGAATTAGAACCGTGATGAGATAGAGGAAGATTTAACGTATGAAGAGGTACCGTTAAAATCTTGATAAGAAGGATCACATTCTACGCCCAAGGTTATACCTCAAGTCAAAGTTTTATGGAGAAACCACGATGCGTGAGGAAATGACCGGGAGTTAGAATCAAATGAAGTCAAGGTATCCTCACCTCTTCGATATACCAGTAACGCACCCTAATTTTGAGGACGAAATTTCATAAGAAGGGAGGTTGTAAGACCTCAACTTTTATGAATAAAGATTAATTTTCTCAAAATATATTTGAAATATTATGGTGGATTTGATATAATGTTATAGTTGTGGGTAATATTTATAAATTTTGCAAAGTAAGCAAGTGGTTATATAATATTCGATTGGTCGTGGGAATATTCGTTTTAATAGGGGAATATTCAGACGACTAAGACAATCATTAGTGGACCCCACAAACTAAAGTATTGTCGTAGTTAGAAAATGATGTAATTATCTTTTATAAAAATAATAACGCAAAAGTTTTACCGTTAAACCGCTGAACTACCCTGGTGGTAAAAGTACAAGAATACGCGTGGTTGCATAAGAGCACACCAGATTGATTATTGATGCTTACGTGAGAAGTCACTTAGTTATACTCAATTATTGCTACAAGAATTGCCGCGATAATATCTCTCATATTATCGATTCAATTATTGTCACAAGATCATCTCGTGATAATATTTTATATTATTAAATCAATAATTGAGACGACAAAGTTATTCATATTATTATTTACAATATCGACAATGTCTAGAAGTTCACAAGGAGAGGTTTGGTCACCTAATCGCGCTACCAATAAGGAGAAATCCTTATCGAAAGCCCCCCTTCCGGGAACGAATTCGTTGTTAAATATTATGAGTTATAATATTAATGATGAATAAGTTCGTGTTGATTAAAGATGAAATTGATAGTTCCATTGTGTGGGAATTATTAGTGTTAGTGGAAATCGACATTTATTTCGATAATAATTAATGTCTGGAGGTTATATCGACCAATCCAGTAATTAATCTGGATAAATGAGCAATTAATTGCTATTAATTCACATGCTTATAACTATGTGTTCACATGTGTGTACTATTGATTCACATGATTTATTTAATTAGGGAGTTGGTGCAAGATTGATAATACTTGCATGACTAAATTAAAATAGGAGGTAGGATGAAGGTACTATACCGTAATTAGTTTTTTCACATGATTATACTATTAAGTCACATGAATGAACTATTAATTCACATTATTTACTATTAGTAGGGGAGGTGGTGCAAGTTTGATAATACTGCAGGACTAAATTAAAAATGAAAAAAAGAGAAGGTATTATATTGTAATATTTTGAGCCCCAAAATGCAATTATCGAAACTATATTTTCCTATAAATAAGCTCATTCTTCTTTCATTCTCACCAATTCACTAAGTCTCACAAGAGCAATTATTATAGAGAAAATTATAGAGAAAAAGAAGAGAAGTCTCCACCTCACTATTCCAAAAGATCCAGCTTTCTAAGGTAAGGGTATTATTTTTTCAGATTCATGAAGAGAGTTATTTTCTTTCAATACTGTAAGGGTTGTTATTCCATTCTTTATTATTCGTTAATAACTTGTTAATGCGGTATCTCATGCGTGGTGAATTCTTCCGTTATTCCATTCTTTATTATTTTGTTAGAATAACATATGCATGCGGAATTCCCGGTATTCCATTCTTTTATTATTCGTGAATTCTTTTTATTATTCATTTTTTTATTTATCGTATTCTTATTCAATATTTTATTTTATCGATTCAATAATTCTGCGTTGATATTTTATATTATTAATTCTTCTATCGATAATTATTGATTCACCGTGATGAATTCTTCTTTATTCCATTCTTTATTATTCGTTGAATAACTCAAAGATCACTTCCTGAGCCTTTCCTTAAAATCATGATTCTTCGAGGTGGGGATATTATTTTTTCGTAATGATATTATTTCTTCAATATCATTATTTGAAATGTTGATCTCGATGTTTTTTATGGTTCTTATTCATGAGTTACTATTCAGTGGCCTATTCTTGGTGAATTTTTTTGTTATTCCATTCTTTATTATTCGTTGAATAACTTTGTCTCACTATTTTGGGGGGCTACCGCATGTACAGTGAATGGTGAATTCTTCTATTATTCCATTCTTTATTATTCTTTTGGAATAAACTCGCTCATGTGGACTATAACATGCTTGGTGAATGATCCTTCAGATTTATTCCTTATTAAATTGTGGAAATGATCGCTCACGCGTGGATTACCGTACGGCGGGCAAAAATCCATTTACGTTTTCATATATTCTATTATACTCATTGGTTAAAGTTTTGGTTTCTATACTCCATGAAATTAGTAGAATATCCCGGATATTTGCGCTTCATCCAAAGATATTTTAATGGAAATATTCTTTCGAGCATTCTTGAATTTTACTCCACAAAGCAAAGATCATGTCGATAATTTGACTTATTATTGATTTCGGATAAATTAAATTATAAATCTTTAAAATTTATCTTGAACTTGTTTTATTGAATTATTATGTCATTGTCATCATCCTCATGCTTATATTGTGATGAAAGTCATCTTCGCTTACGTGCATAGATGGACTTGGTATGATTATGATCAGGATTATTCTTAAGATAATCATGACGTAATGTGACGAATGATGTGGTGAAAGTCCTCATTAGCCTGTAGTTCATTGATGGACAATTGTTGGTATGATTATGATTAGGGATTATTCGGTATAATCATTACCATTGATGATTACATGAATATCCTTGGCCGTGATGCAGGGATGATTCAATTTTATTTATTAAGTTGAGTCTCAGCGATAAAGTTGATGAAAACTTTTTAAATCATGTAAGATAGTAGATTTTATGCTCTACTTGACTCTTTTTAATGGATTGCTTATTCCATTGCAGTTGTTGATCTAAAACTTATTGTCTATTATATTCTATCAGTTGTTATATTGTTGAAGGCTAAGGATAATTTATTCTGCATTATCTTAGTCATAATATTTCTTACTGGGCTAGTTTAGCTCACCCTTTCTTTCATTGTTCTCTTCAGGAAAAGAGAATATAGCTAGGACGAGTCGGGGAACGGATTGACGGTCCAGATGGTTGTTTTAGTAGTCCTCACTATTCTATAAAATAGTGTGACAATAAATGTAATAAGAATATAGTGTGACTATTCTATTGAGTGTGGATATTATCTAGATGACAATATTCTTATTAAAAACTCTTAGATTATGTTTTGTCATATTTTACACGACTGTTGTATAATTAAACTGTATTTGAATTTTGTACCATGTATTTGGCGACTCAAGATGGGTGATGTATACCTATTTTGGGGGCGTCACATATAATAATAATAGTATAGTACTCCCCCGTGAATTCATCATCCCCCCCAAGTAACTTATATATAATATATATATATATATAATATAAATAATATATATATATATATATATATATATAAAATCTTATACATATTAGTAATAAAACAAAACTGAGATAACTTTCTCCCGACGATTTTGGAAAATGAGAAAGTGGGGGTTCATATAATACGCCAACCAACAACAAATACTTCATAAAAATCCCCTCAATATTTTTAACAACATCTATCATCATTATTATAATTAAAAATATTTAACAACCAGGTAGTTCCCAGAAAAGAGGGGGCTTTCGAATAAGGATTTCTCCCTATTGGCGCGCAATTAGCTGACCAAACCTCTCCTTGACAAAACTTCTAGACATTGTTAATATTGCAAATAATAATATGAATAACTGTATCGTCTCAATTATTGATTTAATAATATATAAAATTTCGACAATAATTGAATCAAATAACGTGAGATACTATGCAACAATTATTGTACATCTCACGTGAGATACTGAGTGACTTCTCACGTAAGCATCAATACCGTGTGCTATTATGCAACCACGCGTATTACTGTACTTTTAACACCGGGTATTTCAACAGTTAATGGTAAAACGTTCGCCGTTATTTTTATAAAAAGATATTTTTGTCATTTTCTCATTCCGACAATAATTCCATTGTGGAGTCCACCAATGATTGTGTCGTCGTACGAATATTCCCTGTTAAAATGAATATTCCCCGACCAATCAAATATAATATATTAACTTGCTTACTTTGCAAAATTTATTAATATTACTCATAATTATAACATTATTTCAATTTCAAACCTTAATATTCAAAAAATGATATTTATAGAAAAATTCATCTTTATTCATAAAAGTTGGGGTCTTACAACCTCCTCTTCTTATAAAATTTCTCCCTCAAAATTATGGTACGTACCTTATATGTCTAATAGGTGAGGATACCTTGATTTCATTTCAGATTCTAACTCTCAGGTCATTTCCTCAACATCGCGGTTTCTCAATAAAACTTTGACTTGAGGTATAACCTTGGAGCATAGAATATGTTCCTTCTTATCCAAGATTTTAATAGGTACCTCTTCATACGTTAAATCTTCTACTATTTCATCCGGTTCTAACTCAATAATGTGTTTCGGGTCTTCCACATTTTTACGTAACATAGATATGTGAAAAAGGTAATGAACACGAGACATACTTGGCGGTAACGCAAGTCTATAAGCCATAGTTACTACTTGGTCAAGTATTTCAAATAGGCCAATGAATTGAGGATTGAGATTTCCTCTCTTTCCAAATCTCATAACTCCTTTCCATGGTGCCACACGTAACAACACATGCTTTCCAATATTGAATTCCACGTCTTTTCGATGAAGATCAGCATAACTCTTTTGTCGATCTTGTGAGGTCTTTATACGTTGCCGGATCATTTGAATCTTTTTCGTGGTCATACGTACCAATTCAGGTCCCAACAACGTTGCTTAACCCACCTCGTCCCAGCATACTGGAGAACGAAACTTTCTTCCATACAACGCCTCAAATACCGATACTTGCTTGATAACTGTTGTTGTAGGAAAATTTCACCAATGGTAAGAACTTGTCCCAACTTCCCTTAAAGTCAAGGACACAGAGTCTTAATAAATCTTCAAGAGTTTGAATAGTCCTCTCTGACTGCCCGTCCGTTTGAGGATGATATGCCGAACTAAATCGTAAATCCGTGTCCATAGCTTTTTGTAAACTAACCCAAAATCGTGAAGTGATTCTTGGGTCTCGATCAAAAACTATGGATACTGGCATACTATGCAGTCTTACAATCTCATTTATGTACATACGAGCAAGACGTTCAAGTGTATAAGTTTCTGGTATAGGTAAGAAATGAGTAGATTTGGTCAATCTACCAACAATGACCCAAATTGCATCTATGCCTTGTGAAACCTTGGGAAGACCAGTAACGAAATCCATGGCAATGTGCTCCCACTTCCATTCTAGAATTTCAAGTGGTTGCAATGGTCCTTTTGGCACTTGATGCTCCGCCTTGACACGTTGACAAGTTAAACACCTTGAGATAAACTCCGCGATCTCTCTCTTCATATTGCTCCAACAAAATGTATGTCAAGATCACGATACATTTTGGTACTCCCGGGATGGATTACAAACGGTGTGTTGTTCGCCTCCATCATAATTTTATACTTTAAGTCAGAATCATTAAGAACACAAAGTCTGGAGTTGACTCGAAGTATTCCTTTTTCATCAATTCTTGATTCCGGAATAGCACCTTCTTGCACTTTCTTCCTCATACACATCAGCTCCAGGTCTTTAACTTGAGCAGCTTTAACTTTATCAATTAAAGTCGGTTCTACTCGTATGTTTTCCATCATCACGTGGTTCCCTGGAGTCTTTAACTCTATCTCCATCCTTTGTAAGTCATACAATATGGGCCTTTGCGTTGACAATAACGCACTTGTACCTGCATATGATTTTCTACTCAATGTGTCAACTATTACGTTCGCTTTTCCAAGATGGTATTGAATAGTATGATCATAATCTTTCAATAGTTCGAGCCAACGTCGTTGCCGCATGTTGAGTTCCTTTTGGGTGAAGAAATATTTGAGGCTTTTATGATCCGTATAGATCTCCACCTTCTCCCCATACAGGTAATGCCTCCAAATCTTTAGTGCAAAAACGACTGCGGCCAACTCTAGATCATGAGTAGGATAATTCCTCTCATATTCTTTGAGTTGTCGTGAGGCATAGGCTATGACTTTCCCATGTTGCATGAGAACACATCCTAACCCTTTGCCTGAAGCATCACTGTAGATGACAAATCCCTCCGAGCCAGATGGTATTGTTAGAACATGTGCTAAAATGAGTCTTCTCTTGAGTTCTTAAAAACTCTTCTCACATTCCTCACTCCAACTGAATTTTGTATCTTTTTGAGTTAGCTGAGTTAATGGAGTAGCGATTCGAGAAAATCTTTCCACGAATCTCCGATATTAACCAGCTAAGCCGAGAAAACTACGTACTTCGGTCACTAACTTAGGTTGCTCCCAGCTTTGAATTGCTTCAATCTTCGCTAGGTTAACAGATATTCCGTGATTTGATATCACGTGCCCAAAGAATGCTACTTCCTCAAGCCAGAACTCGCATTTCTTCAACTTGGCATAAAGCTTGTTTTCACGAAGCTTTTGAAGTATCAGCCTCAAGTGTTGTTCATGATCTTCACGGCTTTTGGAGTAAATGAGGATGTCATCAATAAAGACGACCACAAAGTGATCCAAATATTCCTTGAATACTTGGTTCATCATATCCATGAAGGCAACATGAGCGTTAGTCAATCCAAAGGACATGACTAGGAATTCATAATGCCCGTACCGAGTTCTGAAAATTGTCTTTGGAATGTCATCGGTTTTAATCTTTAACTGATGATATTCGGAACGAAGATCGATCTTTAAAAAGAATTTGGCGCCTTACAACTGGTCAAACAGGTCATCAATACGTGGCAACGGGTACCTATTTTGATGGTGACATGGTTCAATTCCCGATAATCAATACAAAGTCGCATACTTCCATCTTTCTTTTTCACTAATAGTAACAGTGCACCCCAAGGAGACGTATTAGGACGAATAAAACCAATGTATAACAATTCCTGCAGTTGGGTCTTTAACTCCTGAAGTTTAATAGGAGCCATTCGATATGGGGCTTTGGATATGGGTTTTGTACCGGGTTCAAGGTCGATACAAAATTCAACCTCACACTTTGAGGGTAGGCCAGGAAGTTCTTTAGGGAATACGTCAGGAAATTTATTAACAATAGAAATATCATTCAAATCTGACGTATTTTTGTTTAAATCCGTGACATGAGCTAAGAAAGCTTGACATCCATTTTTCAATAAACGAATAGCTTTATGGCCTTAGATGACAGTGATTGATTTTAATGGTTTGGTTGCTTGAATTCTCATAATAGGTTGGTTAGGAATATGAAAGCTAACAACCTTACAAAAACAATCAATTTTTGCATGATGAGTAGTTAACCAGTCAATCCCTAGAATTACGTCAAACGTAAGTATTTTTAAGGAAATAAGATCGACAGGTAATGTGAGGGTACCGATTTGAACCAAATAAGACTTATAAACAATAAATGTAATGAAGGTTTCTCCCAACGGAGTTTCAACGGATAAGTCAAAGTCTAATTTCTCCGGAGTCAAATTTAAATGTTGAGCGCAAGTAGGAGAACTAAAAGAATGGGTAGAACCGGTATCAAATAAGGTATATACTTCACTAGAGTTTATGATAAGCTTACCCGTGATGACCTCGTTAGGGTTCCTTGCTTTCTGGGTGGTCACAACAAACGCTCTCCCCTGAACTACTGGTTTTAACTTATCTGGGACGGCATTTGGTGTCACCGTTCCAACTGGACTTGGCTTCCCAGTACGACAAAATATAGCTAGGTGACCTTCTCTTCCACAATTGTAACATGTTTTGGACAGCTGCGCATAGTTTGGACCGATGTGTCCCTCCCCTCCGCATTTGAAGCATATGATAGGTGGTCGTTCTCCTTCCTTAACAACGGGTGCTGGTGCTGACGTCTTTCTATCATTATTGAATCTCCTCTTCTTGAAATGTCCACTTTTATGGTCTTGGCCATGATTACCATCGAAGTGGTTACTATTTCTGGCATGTGGATTCCCTCCATGTTTGTTGTCACCGCTTCGATGACTGCTACCACTGGTATTATCATTTTACCGGTTGCTTTCTCTTGGTTGAGTTGACTCGTTATCTCGTTCCAATAACTGAGCCCTATTTACAACATCTGAATACAAACACAGTTTATGAGAAATTAGATATTGACGTTTCTCGGGTTTCAAACCTCTTAGAAACATCCGCGTCATTCTCTCATCATTATCAACCAAGTGGGACGCAAATCGGGACAAACTTAGCTTCGTACTACGACACGGTCATATTGTTCTACTCCAGCTTGATGAACTCTACCTCCTTCATGTGACGAATACTTTCGGGAAAGTACTTGTCGTTGAATAGTTCTTGGAACTTCTCCCAAGACAGTTTGAGTTGCGAAAGGCTGGGTACGCTTTACAGATTCCCACCAGTAATCTGCCTCTCCTCATAATATAAAGGTGGCAAAGGGAACCTTTTGCTCCTTGGAGCATCCCGAGACATCAAATATTTTGGTGATCTACTTTATCCACGTCTCCGCCTTAAGTGGTTTTGGCTCTCCAATAAACTCCGGTGGTCCCAGCTCCTTGAATTGATTAGTGATGACCGTCCAAGAGTTGCCAGTATTTCCACCTGCATTATGGACATGAGTCTCTCTCGCCTGATTTTGCATGAATTGCAGAAAGCCCCAAAACATTCCGTCGTTCATCATTTGGTCGGTGTTATTATTTGTATGAGGTTTGTTGCCTTCCTGATGCACATTTTCCTTGTTATTGATCGTTGGTGATTCAACGGTCTCCTGTGCTCTATTGCTATTCTCAATATTCTCAGATGTCATTTTCAAATACTGCCACAAAACAAGGGTTAATTGATATGTCACATATTATCCCTATACTCTGACCGACCAATTAAATACCAAATAAACTTAGGTAGGTCATACTAGCTAAGCGAAATTCCCGCCTCGCCCTCCTAGTTCTTATCTCACATCTCACCAGGATCATATCCCTAAGCTTTGATACCAACTGTGACGCCCCCAAAATAGGTATACATCACCCATTCGAGTCAAGCAAAATACATGGGTATGTAATACAAATACAAACTTAAATACACAAACATGAGCCATGAGTTTCAATACAAATATTGTCGTCTGCATAAAGATTCAAACTCAAAATAAGTCCCCATTACATTTATTATCACACTATTTCACAGAATAGTGAGGACTACTAATGCAAACATTTGGACCATCACTCCGTTCCCTGACTAGTCCCAGCTATATTCTCATTTCCTGAAGAGAACAATGAAAGAAAAGGGTGAGCTCAACTAGCCCCGTAAGAAATATTATGACTAAGATAATGAAAAATAAATTATCGTTAGCCTTCAATAGTGTTAAACTGATAAAATATAATAAACATCAAGTTTAACTGCAGCAGAACAAGCAATCCATTAGAAGAGTCAAGTAGAGCATAAAATCTACTATCTTCTATGATTTCAAAGGTTTTTCATCACTTTTATCGCTGAGACTCAGCTTAATAAATAATCCACATCATCCCTGCATTACGGCCAATGATATTCTTTAGTATCACGACCATAAATTATCCATGCACTACGGGCCAAGGATATTCGTGTATTCATTAATTGTCATGATCATGCCAACAACTGTCCATCAATGCACTACGGGCCAAAGAGGACTTTTACCACATCATTTGTAACATTACGGTCATGATTATACCAAATAATCCCTGGTCATAATCATACCAAGTCCATCTATGCACTACGGGCCAAAGATGACTTTCATAATAATATAAGCATAAGGATGATGACAATGATATAAGAATTCAATTAAATGAAAATAAATGATAAATTTTAAAGATTTATAATTTAATTTATCCAGAATTCAATAATGTCCAAATTGTCAACATGATACTGCTTTGTGGAGTAAAATTAAAGAATAATATTGTATCAAAAATGATATGGACCTAAAAGAAATCATTTTTTGTCATCAATAGTACCGCGGGTGAATAGTAACCAAGTGAATAGTACTCGTGAATAGTAACTTCAGGAATAGTAATCATGTGAATAGTACCCCCGACATGAAAAAGTTAAAACTTATCAAAAATGCTCAGAATAATATTTCCATGAAAAGATACTAGATGAAGCGCAAATATCAAGGATATTCTACTAATTTCATGGAGTATAGAAGCCAAAATTTTAACAAAATGAGTATAGAATTCAGAATCTGAAACGAAATAATATTACTTACATACTACAGAGTATAGAAGAAAATATTATTTCATATGAATATTGAACAAAAATAACATCCCTTACTTTGAAAAGAAGAGTATTCCAACTGGTATAGCGGGGATATTCTTGAGGAAAACTTGTACTGTTTTCTACGCTCAAAGCTTCCTTAAACTATAGAGAAATACACTCAATATTATAGAAGAAGAATTCTCTAATTCTGGTGTGATTTTCAATTCTAACTAAGCATCCTATTTATAGGAGAATGGAAGGATACAAACACGGACGCAACCGGTTGAAAGAAATTTCTTTCTGATTTTACTATACAAATACTATGCAGGCACTATACAAACACTATGCATAATAAAATATAATATATTTTATTTTTCATAAAAAAACAAAGCTTATTATAATATATAGGCTTAAATATGATTTACTACCCTAAACTATAGGCCATATTCCACTTCGGTGATCCACCTTTTAATTTTGTCAATTAGGTGATTGAACTATCAATTTTTTTCGATTTCATTGATTAGGCACGCCACGCGTCGGAAATTGGTCGACGTGGCATCCTAATAAGCTGACAGAGAGTGCTTATGTGTAAAAACATTATATATTTTAATGAGATCAAAGGACAAAAGGTAAAATAACAAATAAAGCAACTAAAAATTACACAAATAATATAAATTAGTTGTAAAATTATTTATTTATAGTTATATAAATAATATAAATTATTATATAAATAATATAATAATTATTTTTATTAAAAAATTGGGTTTTTAAATTTTTATTAAAAAAATTGTGTTTAATATTAATGATAATAAAAATAAAATAAAAGTACAATTTTTTTAATAAAAAAATAATTATTATTTTATTAAAAAACAACTAAATCATGCTTTTTTAAAAAAAAGTAAATAAGCTGCGTTTTTATTTTTATTATTTTTATTAAAAAAAACCAACAACATTTTTTTTATTAAAAAACAGCATTTTTTTTATTATTACAAAAATAGTGTTTTTTATTAAAAAAAGCGCATTTTATTTTTTATTTTATTATCATTAATATTTTTATTTTTATTATTATTAATATTAAACACAATTTTTTTTAATAAAAATAATTAATAAAATGCGTTTTTTAATAAAAATAATTATTTTAATAAAAATAATTATTATATTATTTATATAATAATTTATATTATTTATATAACTATAAATAAATAATTATACAACTAATTTATATTATTTGTGTAGTTTTTAGTTATTTTATTTGTTATTTTACCTTTTCGCCCTTTCGATCTCATTAAAATATATAATGTTTTACACATAAGCACTCTCGCCGCTTATTAGATGCCACGCCGTTAATTTTTGACGTATAATCCAATTGAATGAAATCGAAAAAAATTGATAGCTCAATCACCTAATCGATAAATTTGAAATGTGAATCACCAAGTGGAAATATAGGTAGTAAATCATATTTAAGCCTAATATATATATATATATATATATATAATAATAATAATAATAATAATAATAATAATAATAATAATAATAATAATAGTATAGTACCCTTCTATATATTTCATCATCCCCCCAATTTAAGTTATATATATATATATATATATATATATATATATAAAAGTAATAAAACAAAACTGAGATAACTTTCTCCCGACGGTTTTGGAAAATGAGAAAGTGGGGGTTCATATAATACGCCAACCAACAACAAATACTTCATAAAAATCCCTTCAATATTTTTAACAACATCTATCATCATTATTATAATTAAAAATATTTAACAACCAGGTAGTTCCTAGGAAAGAGGGGGATTTCCAATAAGGATTTCTCCCTATTGGCGCGCAATTAGGTGACCAAACCTCTCCTTGACAGAACTTCTAGACATCGTCAATATTGCAAATAATAATATGAATAACTGTATCGTCTCAATTATTGATTTAATAATATATAAAATATCGACAATAATTGAATCAAATAACGTGAGATACTATGCAAAGAAATTCATCGTAGCAATAATTGAATAAACCGAGTGACTTCTCACGTAAGCATCAATACCGTGTGATACTATGCAACCACGCGTATTAATATACTTTTAACACCGGGTATTTCAACAGTTAACGGTAAAACGTTCGCCGTTATTTTTATAAAAAGATATTTTTGTCGTTTTCTCATTTAGGCAATAATTATGTTGTGGGGTCCACCAATGATTGTGCCGTCGTACGAATATTCTTTGTTAAAACGAATATTCCCCGACCAATCAAATATAATATAACAATTTATTTACTTTGCAAAATTTATAAATATTACCCACAACTATAACATTATTTCAATTTCAAACCTTAATATTCAAAAATGATATTTATAGAAAAATTCATATTTATTCATAAAAGTTGGGGTCTTACAATATATATGTATAATAGTGTTTTTATAAGAGATTTACAAAGATTGAACGGAAGAAAATCAAAGTTGTCTTTCTCTCTCAAATGGTCGAATTTCTCTCTCCTAGACCCTTTCTCTCTCCCTCCAAACTTGTTAAATGAGCTGATGGGGGCAGATATATATAGCTCTATCAGCCGCAGGTCTACCTGCTGCTGATCTTAGTGGGCCCCATCGTCTCAAAGTATGCGCACCTTGATCAATGCGCAGTTTGCTTGAAACCTTCATAACTTACAATCCGGGAATCCTATAGAGATGTGACATACCATTCCACAAAGATCCTTTTGAGAGCTATGCAATGACATAGATCTTGCCCTTTTTCGAATCTAGAAAGATTGGTCCATGACCATAATAGCATCTTCAGGTCTTCACAAGTAGTCTGTTGAACTGTTTTGCATAGTTTGCGGTCGAAAGTGCTGCAATGGCTATTTGTGATCCTATCTGTAGTTGTACTGTGGTTGTTGATGTTATCTTGTCAAAATAACCTTTTTGCCCTCCCAAGGTTGTCTCTAGGGTTGATGGGGCTTTTGGCTGTCTCTTGGGGTTGTCTCCGGGGTTTGATTGTAGCCTATTCTTTTCTTCCTCAAGGTTATCTTCGAGGTTAATTTTATATCCTCCTAGGGATGTTTCTAGGGTTTGATTTAATGTAGTAATCCTTTGGGGCTATCTCTGGAGTGAAAAAAATGTTTTTGCCCTCCTGTATAGTTAATAACAGGAAAACAAAAATTTAAGTGTGTACAAATGCTTCCAACTGTGCTACAGTTTAAACCGAGTTAAAAGCATACACTTCCTCTTTGAATGAACTAAAATAATAATAAAATGGTTTAATATATTGTTGATTAGCTTATAAATTATATTAAATACGACAAATAATAATCCATACTTGGTGTATGACGATACTTTAGGCATATTTAGAAGCACTTATGTAGATACAATCTTCAAATCTTTGTTGCTTAAGTAAGTCATCGTCTCATGGCTAAATGGTTTAGTTGGATATTTGAATACAACTAACTCATCATCAGCATGAGATTGGGGACCGATGACCTCATTCCTACTTAAACGGTTGTGCTTCGTTGAGATAACATTGTCAAAATATAATAAGCGGAAGTTGATAAGCTCTTCCTCTGTGTAACGTTAAACAATAGGACCCTCTACACGAGCTTTGTCTTAAATTTTTGCTTTAATCGATGCATATACCTAAAATACGTTAATTGAATAAAAAAAATTAAGAATATGAGTATTAAATATGCTTATTAAGAATGCAATTTGTAGATTATATTACCTCTCAAAATGATACATCCACCGATATTGCACCAGTCCTCCAAGTTTAAGTTCATATGGTAGATGAATAGAAAGATGTTCCATCAAGTGAAAGAACCCTAGAGGGAATACCATTTCAAGCTTGCAAATGGTAAGCAAAATATTGTTCTCCATCTGCTCCACATCAATGTACCTTATTACAGTTGAGCATAGATCCCAAATTGTTTTTGAAAATTCGGTCAATACATCCACAACTTTTATGGGTAACATCTCACAAAATGCAATTGACATTAACTTCTGTATGAATACATGATAATCGTGACTCTTGAACCCATTAATTTTCAACTATTCAACCTTACTGCAGTGAGATATATTAGAAGCATATCCATATGGGAGCTTCAACCCACTTACCCACTTACAAATGTCTTCAACTTCTTTTTTGGTAAGACAAAATGGAGTTTTAGGTTTTATATTGTTAGGGCAGAGCCACAACTCTGGCCCGATGTTCAGTGCCTCCAAATATTTTCATGCATTGTCATTATCTTTCATTTTACCACTCGCATCTAACACGGTGTAAAACAAGTTCTCGAAAACATTTTTTTCTGTATACATGGCATCTATACAATGTTGGACTAAAAATGTGACCTAATATGACAAATCAAACCACATGGGCGAGTGTGTCCAATTATGAGTCTTCCTGTATATGGATTCTCTCATTTTACTATACTCCTTCCCTGGTGGTGGAAATGTCAAAGCGTTCAGCCAACCCAAGACCTCACTGCCAAACAATCGACCAACAACCCCCTTTTAATCTATCTTTCTGTTAAACTATGCAGACATCTTTTTTGTAATTCTGAGCAACATGAAAGAATCTACGAGTTGTTCCAAAGAAACTGCATTTCCGCCCATGTTGCAACTGTGTGCCTTGCATATCCCCCATACACATTGGACATGACAACTTCCCGTGAGTTTATCAACCATTGATCATCCGTACAGCTAGAAAGTCAGTGATAGTCCACAACAAGCCTGCCTTCATCAAAAAATTTTACTTGATCGATTTATCATACGTCTAGACCCTCGTCTCCCACAACATTTTTAGTTCATCGACTAATGACCTGAGATATACGTTTATATCTTTTGAAGGACTCTTATCCCCCAGTATGATTAAACTCAAGAACAAATACGACTCCCTCATGCACATTAACTATTGAAGATTATAAGCTACCAAGATGAGTGACCAAACAGAGTAAGGCTGGCTAAAATTATTAAATGGGAAAAAGTCATCTGTAGCCATGTTGAGCCTAACATTCCAGACTTCCTCTGCAAATAATGAAAAATTTTAATCAAATTTCTTCCATTCATCTCTATCTGCAGGGTGAGTTAGTTGATCAGGCACGACGTCCCTTGTTTCTATGCCAACTCATATGCTGAGCCGTGTGGGAAAATGTGAATAACCATTATAGCCTCGGCGTAAGAGGAAAGTACCGTAAGATCTTCTTAGGAACATGTTTTTTCTTCCCCTATGTTTTGTCACCTTGTATCGAGGCAAGTTACATATATCACAATGCACCTCATCTCTATCCGCTAAATAGAATAATATACAATCCTGCCACAAGAATTGATCTTCTGATACCCCATATTTAACCATTTTACCATTTTCTTCACTTTGTAATAATTCATGGCAAAGTATGATCATTATGTAAGAACTCACTGATAAGAGCAAGCAAATCATTGAAACATCTCTCACAAGAATCATGCTCATTCTTGAAGCGTAAATGCTTAGTCACTATAGATAGCCTAGTGTGTTTATCATTTATAGGATATAATGGGACCCCCAATTTAGATAGCATCTTGTAAAAGGCAACAGCTGTATCATTTGACTCTTGCTGAGCACTACCTAAAAAATGCTCGTTTTCAACCCAATTTATATTTTTAGGCCCATAGGCATCGACCAACATCTCCACGACATCATAGTTATCGACGTATGAATCTACGTGAACTGGTTGGTCAATATTATCGGTCAGTTCCCTCAACTCGGTTGATTTTCTGTGATGAATCCATACGGAATACCCATCCACAAAGTTACGAGAAAATAAGTGTAATTTAATCTCGCCAGCTTTCTTCCAGATCAAGTTTTTACACTTAAACAATGACATCTCATCTTTTCGTTCAGATCATTAGCATGTTATATTACTTTGTTCAAAAATTTGCACACCCCTTCACGGTAATCATCCACTAATATTATCCCATCAATGGGTATCATACGTTACATCCAACTCTGGTCGACTGACATCTTTTACTGAACAAAAGACACATTCAGAATAGAGATATTCATGTATAAGGTCCATGCATGCATTATATTTTCCTAGTATCTCCACTCTACAAGGGTTAGACTTTTGTCTCGTTCTTGGATGTGTCTCCTCACTAGGGCCAACACGCTAAGCATGTTTATTCTGTTTTAAGAAAATTTTGGCAGCACCTCCCCATGGTCTCCAAGTATATAAAATAGACTAAGATAACTTAATCTAACTAGAACTCGAATAACATGTAGAGATAACATGTGAGACCCCGAATTTTATGAAATGAAAGTATTCAATTTTCTTATAATTATTATTTTATTTAGTAAATGGTTAAATTGATAAAGGTTAAAGTTAAGGGTGACGTGTGAAAATTTTACAAAGTAAGCAAGTTGATATAAAATATTCGTTGTGTCGGGGAATATTCGATTGGTCGAGGAATATTCGTTTTAACAGGGAATATTAAATGCGACAACATAATCATTGGTGGACCCCACAACGAAGTATTGTCCTAGTTAGAAAATGACGTAAATATCTTTTATAAAAATAACGGGGAAAGTTTTACCGTTAAACCGTTGAACTACCCGTTAGTAAAAAATAAGATGTCTGGCGTGGTTGCATAGTAGCACTGCAGTATTGATTATTGATGCTTACGTGAGAAGTCACTCAGTTATACTCAATTATTTCTATAGTAATTACTGCATAATATCTCTCATATTATTGATTCAATTATTGTCACAGTATCATCTGCATAATATTTATTATTATTAAACCAATAATTGAGATGATAAAGTTATTCATATTATTATTTGCAATATTGACAATGTCTAGAAAGTTCTGTCAAGGAGAGGTTTGGTCACCTAATTGCGCACCAATAGGGAGAAATCCTTATCGGAAAGCCCCCTCTTTCCTGGGAATGATCCGATTGTTAAATATTGTGAGTTATAATTTTAATGATGAATAAGTTTGTGTTGATTAAAGATGAAATTGATAGTTCCATTGTGTTGGGATTATTAGTGTTGGTGGAAATCGATATTTATTTCGATAATAATTGATGTCTGGAGGTTGTATTGACCAATCGGGTAATTAATCGGATAAATGAGCAATTAATTGCTATTAATTCACATGCTTATAACTATTTGTTCACATGTGTGTACTATTGAGTCATATGCATGTACTATTAGGGGAGGTGGTGCAAGATTGATAATACTTGCATGACTAAATTAAAAATGGAGGTATATACGAAGGTACTATACTGTAATTATTTTTTTCACATGTATAGAACTATTGAGTCACATGATTGTACTATTGATTCACATGATATACTATTAGGGGAGGTGGTGCAAGTTTGATAATACTTGCAGGACTAAATTAAAAATGAAGGAAAAGATGAAGGTATTATACTGTAATATTTTGAGCCCCAAAATGTGCAATTATCAAAACTATATTTTCCTATAAATAGAAGCTCATTCTTTTTTCATTCTCACCAATTCACTAAGACTCACAAGAGCAATTATAGAGAGAGAAGCTATAGAGAGAGAAGCTATAGAGAGAAAGAAGAAGAGAAGTCTGCTACTTCACTATTCCAGTATCCAGTCTTCTTCTGAGGTAAGGGGTATTATTTATTTCATATTCTGAAGAGAAATTATTTTTCGTATTCGTATGAATATTATTTTCGTTTAATATTCGTAAAGGGTATTATTTCTTTCGTATTCATGAAGAGAGTTATTTTCTTTCAATACTCGTAAGGGTTGTTATTCCATTCTTTATTATTCTGTTGGAATAACATGTATACGCGGACTACCGTATGCATGGTGAAATTCTTCTATTATTCCATTCTTTATTATTCTGTTGGAATAACCTGCCTATGCGGACTACCGTGTGCATGGTGAAATTCTTCTATTATTTCATTCTTTAGTATTCTGTTGGAATAACCTGTCTACGTGGACTACCGCATGCATGGTGAATGACCCTTAGTATTCATTCTTTATTATTTTGTTGGAATAACCTGTCTACGCGGACTACCGCATGCATGGTGAATGATCCTTCATATTCATTCTTTATTAAATTGTGGAAATGATCTGTCTACGTGGATTTCCGCATGGCGGGTGAAAATCCATTTGCAGTTTCGTATATTCTATTATACTTGTATAAGATATCATTTCTTTTGTACTCGTCTTGGAATATTATTTTCTTTTGTATTTTCCTTTTATGAGTACTATTCATGGAGTAATATTCATGAGTTACTATTTACGGGTTACTTTTCACCCGGTTATTATTTACTAGAATATTATTCACTCGGGTATTTGGGGCACTTTTCATGCCAGGGTACTATTCATGAGGTACTATTCTCGAAGTACTATTCACAAGGTACTATTCATGGAGTACTATTCACCTGAAAAATATATTTCTTTTCTGTCCAAATTATTTTTGATACATAAATATTATTCTTGAATTTTAGTCCATAAAGCAGTATCATGTTGACAATTTGGATATTTTTAAACTCTGGATAAATTTAAAGTCTTTAATATTTATCCTTCATTTCGTTTGATTAATGCTTATATCATTGTCATCATCCCCTTTCTTATATTTTGATAAAAGTCATCTGTGGCTTACGTGCATAGATGAATTATTGGTTGGTATGATTATGATTAGGGATTATTCGGTATAATCATGACCGTAATGTTACAAATGATGTGGTAAAAGTCCTCATTGGCCCGTAGTGCATTGATGGATAATTGTTGGTATGATTATGACCAGGGATTATTCAGTATAATAATGACCATTGATGATTACATGAATATCCTTGGCCCATAGTGCAGTGATGATTCGATGATGTGGTTTATTTATTAAAATTTGAGTCTCGTGATAAAATTGATGATAAACTTTTAAATCATAGAAGATAGTAGATATCATACTCGCTTGACTCTTCTAATGGATTGCTTGTTCATTGCAGGTTGTTGATCTAAAACTTGTTGTCTATTGTATTCTATCGTTTGTTATCTTTGTTGAAGGCTAAGGATAATTCATTACGCATTATCTTAGTCATAATATTTTTTATTGGCCTAGTTGAGCTCACCCTTTTCTTTCACTGTTCTCTTCAGGAAATGAGAATATAGTTGGGACTAGTCGGGGAACAGAGTGATGGTCCGAGATGGTGCACTAGTAGTCCTAACTATTCTGTGAAATAGTGTGATAATAATTGTTATGAGGACTCCATTGAGTGTGGATATTGCCTAGAAGACAATATTCGTTTAAAAACTCAGCTATGTTTTGTCGTATTTTTACATGACAGTTGTATTAAAGAAGTTTGTATTTGATTTCTGTAGTTTGATATCCGGCAACTCAGAATGGGTCGTGTGGACCTATTTTGGGGGCGTCACAGTTGGTATGAAAGCTTAGGGATATGACCCCTGGCTGAGATGTGAGACTAGAATTAGGAGGGGAGAGACGGGTAATTCCTTCGCTAGTATGACCTACCTAAGTTTATTTGTTATTTAATCGGTCGGTCAGAATATAGGGTGTAGACACTCGAAGTTTTCTGCACACCTGTCACTAACATTGCAGGAGGGTAGATTCGTCTTTCAGAGATAACCATGGAAGACATCTCACATCTAGTCTGGATACTACCGGAAGTTCAGTCTCAACCCCGGAACACACATCGGGAGTAACAGCTCCAACCTTGGAGATAACCTCGATCCAACACAAGAAATTCCACCGAAGAAGACTGATTAATCTCAGAGATAACCCCGAGGTATCCAGTCTCAGTCCCAACACTGGGAGTAGTAGCTACCAACCTTGGTGATAACCCCAAGGAATGCGTTCCGGCGATAACCCCAGAAATGCTTGTTTCAAATATATGCAACCAGCTTCAACCTCGGCGCTCACACTGAGGCGCTCAGTACCAGACCCATACCTAACCCCGGGAAGACAGGCACACCTTAGAGATGACACTGAGGACCTTCAACACTTGCAGCAGTCCAATCCCAGTGATAACCCTGAGCAACGTCTACTTTATCAGCCCAAACTGGCGATAACCCCGATGAGGGGCAAAGTCATCATCTAGCCACCTTGACGCCACATCACATCATCTCAACATCTCATACATACATTTCTACACAACAATGTCCCACAAGAAACAAGAACCAATCCCGAATGACTATTATGCAGGGTAATGGATAGAATTTGAAGCTTGAAGACCGGAGGGCACCGTCCCATCTTCCTGACTTCGTACAACCTCTAATCCCATGCCATTGTGTAACTCTCAACAACGGTGGTCCAAAATAGGTCGTACATACCTCAGTCAGATGCCCGGATTGCAATTCTGAAAGTTCAAACGGACATTACTGATTGCTGCATGCACGCGTTCGAGGGCGACATGTCCATAGAAATTTCGGGGCAACCTAGGTAGCCTCAGGTACACCTGCATCTCCCCCCTCTATAAATAGAGGGCTTGGGGTGGCCATTGTAAGAGAAAAAAGGCGAGGAAGGTCTGTCAAATTTGCTCTGTACTCTCTCTATACTGAATGCTTTCTCATTTTAAACACTTGTGAGCTCACATATAGCTACTTTTGTACTGGCGGGAGCGGATTATTCACCCCTTTAAAGATAAAGAAGTCGTCTTTGGTAGCCCACTGTAAGCCTTCTCACACACTTTAAAGCCTTTCTCTTCATCTTTGCACACACCCTTCTTCACGTTGAGAGTCGCGTGTTGCGTGTGTTTGCAGGACTTGATCCGTGATTTTATTCGGTTGTATATATATATATATATATATATATATATATATATATATAACTAACATTATCGAGTTATGCCTCGATTGAGCCTGAACTTGATGCAGGCGTTTATTTGCTTTATATATATATATATATATATATATTATATTGTTGTCGGACTTTGTTCGATGAGCCCGGATTTTTACATCGGGGCGTTTACTTGATTATATATATATATATATATATATATATATATATATATATATGAAGCTGTTGTCGAACTCATTGATGAGCTTAATTTTACATCCGATGCGTTTTATCGCTTTATATATATATATATATATATATATATATTTCATTCCACCTAGAGTTTACTTCGTGGTGGTTGATCGCTTTTACAACTTTATTTACATTTCGTCCCGCCTTGAGTTTCCTCCGTGGCGGTCGATGGCTTTTACAGCTTTATTTACATTTTCTGATCCCCCATGGAGGTGCTTCGTGGTGGTTGATCATTTTTGTATATATATATATATTTGCAGCTTTTATATATATAATGCTTACTTCTTTCATACAAATTGTGACAACATGTGAGCCTAGGAATCATGTGATCATAGATTCAGCCTATTGGATCTAGATTTGGTTCCCGTGATGGACATTATTCAACTTTAAGCAGCTTGTAAATTTATCTGCGATGTGTGAATTTCCTTAGATGGTTTTCATACCCACGAGGAAGTCGGTATTACTTTGTACATTATTTTCTTATAGATGTTTCGTATCTCGAAAAATAAAATCAATCAAGCCAAACACTTAGTAAAATGGAAGTGTAAAAGGTCTCAATTACTATTCATCACAAGGGTTTGAAAAACCTCTTTTTTTTAAAAACATCATTGCTATATCTTTCTAAAAATTGAATTTTCACATAAATTCAAACCCTGTGTATATAGGTGCGAATGAGGCCTCACATCACTTCCAAATAATCGCACATTGACCTACACACACACACATTTAGATAACAGTTTCTTGAAAAGTGGCGGTCACCGTGGTAACACGGATGTCGGGGGGTGCCTAACACCTTCCCTCCGCATAATCAAGTCCCCGGACCCTAATGAATATCGGTTTCAACAGGAATTCAGTTTAGCAGATGTCACATCCTTTGGGTCAATGTGCAAACCTTTTCTCGGTTGTGTTAGTACAACCATTTAAAAAATCAGCTGGCGACTCTTAACAGTCCATCGTTGATATTATACATGTCGGACCTTTTTCACTTGTTTTTTCAAACAAATCTCACCTAACATGAGAACACCAAAGAACAAGTAACGAAAAGGGACAACTAAAACTCCCGACGTCGACAGGTGGCGACTCTGCTGGGGACTCTAGTAAGAGGACTTAAGCCACTATTTCAAACTTTTCAAAACTATTATATGCTTGTGTGTGGATGTTGCATTTACATTTATGATGAATGTGTACGAATGCCTACCTTTATTTGCACTTAGTGCTTCGCACCATATCTGCGTGTGATATTAGTTCTTCGCACATGTCATCATTTTCATACGGTGAGACGCGATGTATGTGAATGTATGTTGTGTGGTCCCTCCACCAGGAGGCTATCCTGTCGGTGTTTGATTACTGGACTCGTAGGAAGACTAATTCTTGCGAGGCTCAGGAAAGGCACCACCCAAATTCGCTCTACTTGAAAGACCGGATTAATTTCCCATTGAGTAAATTGCGATGATTTGGAAACCTTCATGCCAAAAAGCCGCGAGAGTAACCTAAGATAGGTTAGCCTCTGATAAACCCAATACGGAGGAAAGTCTCTTCATGCTTTCTCATTTTAAAGTACTTATAAAATTAATTACTTGTAATTTCATTCCATATTCATCTCCATGTAATGAGAAATATGAAGAAATGTGTACACATACAAATTAAACATGATATCCTGTATTACAAATAGTTGACATCCGTTTTGCAGGATAAAATTCCTAAAACGGACACATCACATAGCATGTTTTTTTTACACATTCCCTAAAGACTAAACTATGAAAGTCTTTCGCAGGGAACCAATCGGACCTACTACCCGGTCAAAATCCAAAAAGGTACAAAGCTACGATCAACCATATGTCGTCATCGACCGGATGACCTTAATTGATCTCTCATGAAAAAATTGACGGATTAAATAAACAAATTCTGATTTGGGCATTACGCATAAAGAACTACATCGATCTACTCGAGGTCTAAAGATACCCGCATACATCTTTGAATCCTCTACTGAGGGGAACCGGTCATTCGATGATACACGAGCTGCGAGTTGGATCGACCAACATAATTCATGATGACACCCATCTCATGGGAGATCTGACACCGGTGACATCAGAAAGAAAGTCCTCCAAATGGAAGAAACCCTTCGTGCTATCAAAGGAATTGGAACACACGGGAGTGTTTCATATGCTGCCCTATGCATATTCCCCGGTGTTCATTATCCAGAAACGTTTAAGACTCTTAACTTCAAAAAGTATGATGGGTTAGGAGATCCTTACACACATTTGAAGGTGTTTATTGGAGAACTCAGATCTTATGCAGAGGACGAGAAGCTCAAAATGCAGCTGTTCCAGAAGAGTATGACTGGAGAAGCCCGTTCGTGGTATACCAGATTAGACAACTCAAAGATCCATAGCTGGGAAGAGCTAGCACACACCTTCCTCACACAATACAGCTTCCAGTCTCAGATGGCTCCTGACTGGTATCAGATTACCAAGGTCAAGAAACAGTCTAACGAGTCTTTTAGAGAGTATGCTCAAAAGTGGAGGCACGTGGTTGCCCAAGTTATTCCTTCCATGACAGAATCAGAAATGGTCATGACTTTTATAGACATACAAGAAGCTCCTTTCTATGAAAGAGTTTTAGTCGGCATCGGTAAACCATTTTCTGAAATGGGTAAACACGGGGAGATGGCTGAAATGGGATTGAAGTCAGGAAAGATTCAAGACCTAGCTGCCATTAAAGCTATTGCTGAGCACATCCAATCCGAAAATTATGGAAACAACCCCCGGAGGGTCCATAAAAAGAAAGAGGAAGATGTTTCCCTAATACTACAGGGTCAAAAAGGCAATCAGAACATGCCTGTCCAGAAGAGAAATTACACTCCCTTTCAAACACAATCTTCAAACCCTCCAATGCCAAAAGGTGGAGAAGTCAAACGCCCTCGAGTGTTCACACCCTTAGGGGACTCACTCGAGAATATTATCACTCTTCTGACAACGCAGAAGAAAATCACGCATCTTCTTCCACCAGTCAGCCCTAATGGATGGGGTTTCAATGCTGCTCAGAAATGTTCTTATCATGCCGGGGCACCTGGACATGATACTCTGGATTGTTGGGCCTTGAAACACAAGATCCAAGACCTGATAGACAACGGTGAGATCGTGGTTACCAAACCCGATCAACCTCACGTACAAGACAATCCCCTTCCTCAACACAAAGAAGAAGAGGTCAACATGATTAATTGGAGCAATGGACAGAGTTCCAATCTCAACGGCGAGTCCTCCCAGACTCCTAAAGACAGTGTTGACAGATGGGATTATGCCAAGTTCCAATTTGCAATGGAACGTAAGATGAAAGCTCTATGCAAGGAGATTGAGCAATTGGCAGAACTGGTGACTTATCAGCATCAAGTAACACGCCAATTAGTCCGCTAGGAGCATGCTAGTCTCCTTCCTCTTGTCATGAATATTTCCTCGTCACCTTCAGAAAATGAAACACTGGAGGACAAAGTGATAAAGAGAGCGAATGCCAAAGCCCGTCGGGATTTTGCCAATAGAAGGGAATTTACATACCTGGGCCAACCTATGGAGGAAATCCTACAGATGCTAATTAATGAAGAAAGAATCACTTCCCTTCTTCCTCCAATTAATCCCCATTCGGGACGGTTCAATTCTGATGGAGTATGTCAATATCACTCCCATTCTCGCAGTCACAGCACAGAAGAATGATGGGCACTCTGCCACCTTATCCAGAATCTAATTGACAGTGGTGTCCTGCAACTAGCAGACAATGATATTGTACAACGTGAGAGTGATAATACATGTCCTACTAAGTGGAAGGGATTGGTAGCAGTCATATCCACTGAAACTATTGGGACTAGCAAATCACTCACCATACCAGCAATTCAACTCAGAGGAAGCAACAATCCTTTGAAAGTGGTCGTTCCAGAGCCAATCAACTTACCATGCAGAGCAAAATATCCTATTGTCAGCTTACATAAAGTTCCCTGGAATTATGGAGAAGGTGAAGGATCCACCTCACATACAACTATTGCAGTGTCGAAGGAAAATCCACTATATCTTCCCCAACGGGTGATGAAGTCCACCATCAAATCAAAGGGGAAAATACCCATGGAGAAGATTGAAAAATTCCTCCTCACTATGGGTCATAACGAAGCCAAGGTGGTTTTAAGTTTAAAAGAAGCTCCACACCAAATTTCAATTCTGGATTTAGTCTTGACTTTCGAGGATCACCGGAAGATCTTACTGAAGGTTTTAGAAGAAGCCTATCTACCAAAATCAGTGGATGTGGAAAAATTTCAACATTTGGTTGATCACATTTTTAACAATAATGTGATATCCTTCACTGATGACGACATACTGCCCGAGGGGACCGGTCATTGCAAGCCGTTGCACATTGCGGTCTTGTTCTCCGGATACATGCTAGCTGGAGTCTTGATGGACGGAGGCTCATCTCTAAATATTTGTCCATATGCTACATTGGTAAAGATGAATGTCAATGTCAACCGAATCCGGAGCAGCCATACGGTTATCAAAGCTTTTGATGGAGCCCGCTGTAACTCGGTTGGAATGTCCTCAGTATAGCGACATACCATATATCAACGTCAATTCAGATGTTGAACCGGTCAGTTTTCATGCCTTGGAGGTGAGCAACACTCAGTACCATGCTATTAGGACTCCACCTCTCACACCCAAATTTATGCCGAATTAATGCTTGATTTTCCACTCGAAAAAATGATATCCTTGGGTCATCACCAGACAAGAATGTCTGGTAAAGATCATCAGGGTATTAGGTACCCCATCCAAGTTATCAGTCAAACTAGGACAGCTGGGCTAGGCTATTCTACCAGTTCTAATAACAGAAATCCACAAAAACATCCTCAGATTCCTCCAGCTTCAGTTATACGACGTTTGTCTACACTTACAACTGCTGAGTCCGCACAACCTCCTTTAAAGGTGTTAGCCAACGTGATGGCTATGTTATTTCCCAAGCCGGGACCGATGAAGGCGAAAGCAGTCTTTGTTTCAGATCTCGCCGTGGAGGAAGAGAAACAAAGAATTAAACAAGACGTCATCCGGATGATGTCAGGCATACGCATCCTTATCCATGATGAACATACAAATAGATACACCCCAGACGATGATTACTCAGACGTAATGGCCATCATTCGGGAAAGGGAGGATGATGACAACCCCTCCATCACTGCATTCCACTCGGACTTTGCCCTTGCCAATTGGAGCAGCACTCCTTGCATTGGTCGACAAGGGTAAAACGGGCAGGAACTCTTTCTGCCCTGTAGATATCATAACTGCTTACTTTTTTGAATAGTATTAGCAGTCATTTTTGCCCGTACATGCTAACACTTTGTATGATCAAACCCTTTCATATATACTAAGTGAAAGCATATTTTGTTTCAGGACCCTGAATTTAGATGTGTTTGTACTTGCTGATATGGTGCCTCTTCTCCACAAAGATTGTAACTTTGATGTAGAGATGAATTCAGCCTTGATGGAAGTACATGAAGACATTGAGGTGCCTCCAGAAATTCAAGAATGGGTCAAAGACAAACATAAACCCAACCTTAATCAAACCACTTCCTTCAATCTTGGAACCTTAGAAAACCCTAAGTAAATCCAGATTGGTTCAGACCTTACCCCAAACCAAAGGAATGACATGGTTACGCTACTAACCCAGTTCCAGGATATGTTTGCATGGTCTCATGAAGACATGGTGGGTTTGTCCACTGACATTGTCCTTCATCGCCTTCCCATTAAAGAGGGATTCAAGCCAGTTAAGCAGAAGCTCAGGCGATTGAAACCTGAGTGGAGTTTGAAAGTGAAAGAGGAAATTGTGAAACAGTTTCAAGCTGGCATCATCATGGTGTCCACATATCCTGAGTGGATATCCAACATCGTTCCTGTGCCTAAACCTGGAGGAAAGGTGCGAGTTTGCGTGGATTATCGGGATTTGAACAAAGCTTGCCTTAAAGATAGCTTTCACGTGCCCTTTATCCACATTCTCATTGACAATACTGCTCAATACTGCATGTACTCCTTTGCTGATTGCTTTGCGGGGTACCATCAGATCATAGTTAATGAGGAAGATCGTGAGAAAATTGCTTTCATCACGCCTTGAGGAACCTTTTGCTATAGACGGTTGTCATTCGGCCTCATCAATGCTGGAGCCACCTATCAGCGAGCTATGATGGCTCTTTTTCACGACTTAATGCACAAAGAGATCGAGATCTACGTGGATGACATCATTGTCAAATCCCGGAAGGAGGAGGACCACTTAGACCATCTCAAAAAGCTATTCAATAGGTTGTGTAAGTACAACTTGAAGTTGAACCCAGCCAAGTGCGCCTTTGGCGTTAAATCAGGCAAGTTGCTAGGATTCCTAGTCAGCCACAAAGGGATTAAGCAGGATCCTACCAAAATCCAGGCCATTACGAAAATGCCCATTCCTCAGACAGAGAAAGAAATACGGGGATTTTTGGGAAGAATCAACTTCATTAGCAGGTTCATTTCTCAACTCACCGCAACATGTGAGCTAATCTTCAAGTTATTAAGGAAGAACTCCTCCATGAAATGGAATAACGAGTGCCAAAAGGCCTTCCTCACAATCAAGGAACATCTAGTCAAAGCTCCTATTTTGGTACCACCCGAGATGATGTTCCCCTGTTCATGTACCTGTCCATAATTGACAACGCCATGGGCTGCATGCTGGGACATAAAGACGATAAAGGCCAAGAACGAGCTATCTATTACCTCAGCAAAAGATTCAGCAGCAGTGAACACAAGTACACTCTGATTGAGAAGACTTGTTGTGCTTTAGCATGGGCTTCCATGAGGTTACAACATTCCCTCCATGGTCACACAACTTATCTCATATCCCGCGTGGATCCTCTCAAGTACGTGTTCAACAAACCCATGTTAAATTGTCGGCTGTCCAGATGGCAGTTGATCCTACAACAATTTAACATCGTCTATGTGACTCAAAAATCCATTACAGGTCAAGGAATTGCGGATCAACTGGTCGCCGCACCTTCAGGGGACTTCAAACCCTTGGAAACATACTTCCTCGATGAATAGGTAATGACAGTTCAGCAACACCATCAGTACAATACACCCCAAACATGGAAGATGTATTTTGTTGGAACTGTTAATATGGAAGGTTTTGGAGCTGGAGAAGTTCTAGTATCCTGTACAGGGGAGCTGTATCATGTCGCCGTCAAATTGCAGTTTGTCAGCACCAACAACACAGCTGAGTATGAAGGCTGTCTCATGGGGCTAAAACTTGCCCGTTCAATGGGCATCAGGCGGTTAACTGTCTTTGGAGATTCAGAGTTAGTGGTCAGACAATCCACGGGAATCAATCAAACCAAAGAGCTACATTTGCTGCCTTACCATCGATAAGTTTTACAGACGGTTTTGGAGTTTGAAGAAATCTCCTTTCTACACATTCTTCGTAATAGGAATGACTATACAAGCGCATTAGCAACTTTGGCCTCCTTGATTCACATATTTGACAAGGGACACTTGTCAAGCGTCACAATTGCCCTGCACAAGGCACCAGCCTATGGGAACTACGTTGGAGAAGTATCGGATGAGCTACCTCGCATCCAACATCCTTGGTATCAGCATATCAAGGAGTACCTACGAGATGGATCTACACCCACCCGAGGCGAGCCCAACCGAGAAAAAGCGGATCCATCGTCTTGCTATGAAATTCTACCTGAGCGGAGATGCCCTCTATAAGAGAGATGCAGGACAAGGTCTCCTCAGATGTTTAGATAAAGACCAAGCTTAAAGGCTTATGGATGAGATCCATGGTGGAGTCTGTGGCCCACACATGAGTGGCTCCCTCCTCGTTAAGAAGATCCTCAGGACAGGACATTACTGGCTCTCTCTCAAAGCTGACTGCAATAACCACGTTAGGAGATGTTATCAATGCCAAATTCATGGGAATGCTATCCACGCCCCTCCACAGGAACTCCACAATATGAGTTCACCTTGGCCCTTCTCAATGTAGGGAATGGACGTGATCAGGCCCGTCGAGCCTAAAGCCAGTAATGGGCATCGCTTTATCTTCACCATGATCGACTACTTCACCAAGTGGGTTGAAGCAGCTTCCTTCCCTAGGGTTACAAAAGAAGTCATCATTGCGTTCATCAGAAATAATGTCATTTGTCAATATGGACAACCAGAGGTGATTGTATCAAACAATGCTAAGAACCTCAACAATAAAATGATGGAGGAGTTATGCAGTAAATTCCACATTAAACATCTTAAGTCCGTCATCTACAATCCAAAGATGAATGGTGCTATTGAAGCGGCCAACAAAAACATCAAGATGATTATGCAAAAGATGTCCGCCAACCACCTATGCATTAAACTATGGGATGGAAGCAGTGCTCCCCATAGAAGTTGAAATGGAATCCCTCCGAGTGTTGATCAACGCTCAGCTGGATGAAGACCATTGGGTACAAGACATGTATCACCAATTGTCTCTAATAGACGAAAGGTGAACCGCGGCTATCTTCCATGGTCAGTTATATCAACAAAGGGTCGCCAGATCCTATAACAGAAAATTCTGGCTACGATAGTTTAAACAACATGATTTGGTTTTGAAGAAGATCATTGACAACCAAGATCAATCTAAGGGAAAATTCGCTCCTAACTGGGAAGGCCCGTTTATTGTCAAGGAAGTATTGACATGAGGCGCTTTCAGATTGCAATAAATAGACGGCGATGAATTTCCACAACTCATCAACTTGGACACCGTGAAACGGTACTATTTCTGAAGTTACCATCAAGCAGACATCCTGGTGTCGGATCATCAGATCACCAGTCATTCCGGTTCTTTAACCCTTTACCACATACAAATCTTTTCCACACTTTGCCCCTCAAGGAGACATACTTTTCAAGCCAGCAGCCTAGCTTCACTACGTTACTACAACTTTGGTCATCCCACTAGGGATTGAACCTCTCACGTTTACAGTTTGTTACCCCAAAACATGGGATCAAATTATTTACACCTGCAGTTTATCCTCAACCTAGGATCAAACTTTCTCTTCCCCATAATCTGACATGTACATGGGATCACGCTTTTTAACTCGTCCTGAGGGGCGAACTACGTCGACTTGATCTCCTCTTCAATAGGAGTACGTAGCCAACCATTTTACATGGCCCGGTCGCAATAAAACAAAAAAAACAAAAACATTTCTATCCCTTCCCTTTATAAAAATAAAAACCACAAAAAAAACATTCCTACACTATTCCTGCCACATACAGCGTTGAACCTCTTACACCAGGTTTGAACTACGCAGACCTGATCTCCTCTTCAATAGGAGTACGTAGGCAGCCATTTATGGTTTGGTCTCACCCCCTACCAAAATACAAACCCTTGTCAACTAGTATTGGGATCATCCTTCAATCCACCACATTTCATTTGGCTTCAAACCAAAGGGATGGAATTACCTGAACTCCTCCCAAATAGGAGATTCGGCGACAATCTAAGCTACGGTTGTGCCTCCAAGAGCAACACTAATCCATAAGAGATGGAATTAACTAGGCTTCTCCTAAATAGAAGTACTGACAACCATCTGTGGTGCGGTCAATCTCAAAGAGGAAAGCCACACTCCTCTCCACATTTCCATATAGGAATCAATCCCAAGACACCAAAGATGGTAGGGATACACACAGATCAATGATCCATTCTGAACTATCCAGAGACAACTCAATGTCCATCCATCCAGGAGGAATTTAGAATACATCAAGATCACAAGTCCTGAAGAAGCAGGCAAAATATCAAGCAAGCAACAGACATATCTAAAAGGGAAGTGACCAAAAATATATTTCCCTGCTATATATAATGTTGTTTGACATACATAATGTAAACTGTACATGACAAAATGGATATGCTAGTCTGTGCAGGAAAATACAAGCCAATCTACAAATCATGGTATATGCGAGCTAACAAGCCCAACATGGCATCCCTCTCAGAAGAAGGAGGCGAAGCTGTGGTCTCCTGTACGAAGGTATCCACACGACCCAACAGATCTGCATCCATTTGCATGGTGATCATATGCTCATCAATGTATGTGCTCATCTCTGCAATCATGCCAGTGGTAAGGGACCTCACTGAAGTACTATCTGTGACGGCTACATCCCGGGTAGATATGGCACTATCCCGCTCAACTATCACTGCATCCCTGACTGATCTAGCCTTATCCTTCTCGACAACAGCGGCGTCTCTATAAGCTAATGCATCATCTCTCTCTAATAGAGTTACGTCTCTCCCATCAAGGGCGGTCAACATCAAGGCTCTAGCCTGATCTCTCTCGAAGGTCATCAGATGAAGACTCTGCTCAAAGTAATGTGTCGAATGCTGGACCACAACAGTGCTAGTACTGGGAGAATCAAAAGGAGATGTTGGTAACCCAGTGAAATGTTCCTCCTCGATGTGAGAATCAACGTCCTCCATGGGATCCCGATCGTCTGAATTACTACTCGGCAGTGGGGATACTACCGCAATCGATGCAATCTCTGTCTCCATCCACGCAGAATACTCTGGCAAAAATTCCGGATGACTAATAGAGAAAGTAGCTATCTCGCGCTGATCCCAACAAGCATACACACGGGATCGATCATCTGCTGAAAGATAGCGAGAAGCTAAACACTGGCCCAGCACCCCCTCGAAAGGATGAAAATCTTGAAACTGATCAAACTGCGACATCACGGCCATCGGGTGATAGGTAGTCATGCCCCTCAAACCATCCAGAGGGAGGTAATCCATGCCCGGAGCATGAGTAATAAAGCTGTAAGGTGAGCTGAGCCCCGAACACGGCAATATGCTCAATGGATCACTGATCTTCGTCAAAAATACCGACCAAGACACAGCGTCAAAACACTCCGCGGGTTGGAAGGAGTATGACATGGCTATATCGTGGGTGAAACAATATCCATGCCGTCTAAAAGTGTCAATCGGTCTCAAGTGTGACATAAACCACACGTCTGGAATGGCCAGACGCTATATAAACACTCACATCGGATAACGTGCAGCGAGTATGTAGCTGACCTCATAGTCTATGCTATAATCATCGGTATAATGGCATGACCCTCCCTGAGAGCTCTCACTGGCACGATGACTCCTATGTCCAACTCGTCCATATATCGTGGCATATATACATGTGTGATGCGCACAATAACGATATGTCACCACCACGGCTGACGCGCTTGATGATCCTCCGGTGTGGTGAAATCCCCGAAATGTCGTGTATAACTATCCTCAGAGCCAAATCTGTCAAACGGAAAATGCTGGGATATAACGTGGCCAGATGTAAGCTCATCATGTACCACCCTACGCCTCAATCCAGTGAGGGTCATGAACCATCGACTCATGTCCCCCAAATCCATATGCACGCAAGGTATGTCCAGTGGCAGCATCGTCAACCGTGCATACTCCTCCAGAGTGGGAGTCAACTCCTGGGTCCCAAATTGGAAAACCTGCCTCTCCGATACCCAGTGCGCCAGCATGCATTCCACGAATCCTGTGGGAACCTGAAACATCAATAGGGTCATAGTATGCTGCAACAAATGATCTACGGTCACATTGTCTAATGGTGACATGCTATCATACCACGATCGCATACCAGATGCCACCAATGATGGTGGGGTATGATCAATACGGCTTACTATCGAAGAAGACATCTGTACGGGCCGTGTTATAAGACCATCCAGGGGTCAATGCTGAATATCTCTGGAAATACATACGTATGCATAACATGATTTATGCATTACAGGTAATAGATGACAATATGATATAGGGAATGGAAAACTGTACATAAATTCCTAAGTATATCATCATCTATATACATCATCTCATCAATTTGAAAATATGAGGAAATGGGGCACAGGCGCCCTACTACTAATGAGAGGCCTATCAAAAGATATAGCGAGAATGGGGCCTGACCACCCGATAGCTAATGAGAGGCCTATCAAAATAAATAACGAGAATACACATGAGAAAAAGACAATGGTGTCAATATCTACATCATCAATCTGTCCACACGATGTAATTCCTCTGAGTCCTTTGGATCTCTATCGCGAGAGATGTCGGGCCTATCTGAGAGGAGGATTTCCTTGCAAAGCCAAAGTCAAATGGGTCATCCGAGGGGCGGGCGCTAATTTGGAAGGATCAAACGAATACGCCTCTCTGGGATCTACGCCCGAATCCCGGATAAAGAAATGTGCCCGGTCTAATCATTTGGGTCAAACTGTCAATCTATGTCACATGAGTTGGATCTCAAACACAGGATATCCAATCCGTCATCATCGCGGATCCTGGAACCATATCCCCCATAAACTAAGTGGCTCGGGGCTGGGCTCCAATAGTGCGAAGGAACCACCAACGCTGGAATATCTCCTGAGTGCAGAGGCCCTCTGATAATGCAAAACCGTCAACCCCCAACAATGGGATGTCGGTGATGGGTGGTGCGATATGTGCCGATAATGCACGATAAGAGGCAAGATCGGCATACGAATCTCCCCTGTAGTTCTCCTGATAGCACGCTCTCCCAAATAGAGCTCCCATCCACCATCTATAAAGAGAGGAACTCTCCGGGTGGAGATCACATACTCGACACCAGTCGGGTACCCATCCTCAAAACCGATGGCCAAGTGCTCCCCAGAATAGGGAATCCATGTAATAATGTCAGCTGTCAACAACTCCAGTTGTAGGCGATAATGAGTGAAACCCTCAGCTACAGAGACCTCCGCCAATATGGAATAATGCCATCATCGTCCTCGTGGATAGGTATCTAAACCTAAACACACTCGTATGCATAAACATGGAAGCCTCTCATAAGCCCAAGCGCGATATAAAAAGGCAAACATATGCGGTCAGTAAACACTCTTAACCTATACATGGGAAACTACAAGAGAAATACTCACCAGCAGAAAATGGTAGAATCCTAATCAAGCCTCTGTCAAACCCTGCGAGCGCATACGCATGCCCTTGAGGAAATAGGCAAAGGTATAGGAACCCCAATCATACTCTCCAATACGGTCCACGTGACGCGTGGCGCTAACCAAAGCGAACGACACCGTAGAAGAGTTATCTGCTATGAAGCAGCCTCTATTAATCATCAGGAATAATCGCCGAAGAATGCGATCCCTAAATCTGATATCATCTGGCATGGGCTCACTCAAAAGCCCACTCATAGCATCTACGTTCAAAGGACTTTTGCAGACGATCCACGCCCTTGAGCGCCTCGCGGAACTCTAGCAGGAGGATCGGCGATAGTAGGGGTAATATTCGCCATGTAAGGCATTGGTGCCCCTCCAAACTCCATACCTGTGATAAACCGCCAATCCATCGGCGTCATCGTCACCTCCCAGTCCAACAAATGGAGTGACTGGGTCTGATGAAACCATCGCTCAGATAATGCCCTGAGATAACCCCCGGGACAACGGCGGGGAAGGATGGAAAAGAATGCTCCAAATCCCCAGTCATGCACAATCGCTCTATAGTCAGGATAAAGAGCCTGGTACATGGAGTGTATGCTGAACCAGTTAGGTTGTGTAAAGCCGGGAACCTACATGAAATGAAGATCAACATAAAAAATCCTTTACTCCTCATCAATAGGAAGGAAGGAAGATCAAGATCAAATGTCATACCTCGTTAGCATGCAAATACATCGAGGGATGTCTGCTCAAATCACCCAGAAGCTCTGGGTTTGCCACTTGAATACAAGGGAGCTCCCTACGGGGAACATGTACAGCAGGAATGGGGTCCGCAACCGGAACATCCTCCTCCTCGTCCTCAACGTCTGGCACATCACTGGGATTTGGGCGTATTATCGCCTCCTCCACCAACCGGTGAGGTACATTTGTCAATGTAAGCAGGGTCGAGGTACTTTGAAGCCCTCCTCCGTACACGGAAGTGGTCTCATGGGAACTACTCGGCTGATCCGGATCTATAATATCTGGACAACAAATCTCCAAATCACCTCAGAAAGGGTGTGGTATTTTCTAACTTGGGGCTTTTCAAAATGCATTCTATGACTACATGCATGCATGCATTACCTTAACATACAAAGTTAGAAATGCGTGACTAATTAAATGCCTACAGTTTGAATTTTTTTTGCCATAGTCCCCTTTGTAAATAGGACTATCCACATGCACATAGGCATGACTAGGTGGCCATTTAGTAGCATACCTGCCCAGAGTCATATGCATACTATATGCATTAAAAATCAAAATCATCAATACATAAGGTTAACCTCAATACCAGGAGTACTTTTCCTTTTTACCTTTTGCTCAGTTGTCCTCAAATAGGATAAAAAATAACAGAAAAAGGTGTCAATTTAACTGTCTCAAAAGTTAAATTCTTTCACATCATTATGTTCAGCATGGTTTAATACTAACATTTACTATGTTGAATATTTTTTATCAAGTCATTTGAGCATACATAATCACTACTATGTGTTTAGATGCATTTTATGTGATAAGTCATTTTCCAACAGATAAAAACTGGAAAACAAATACATGCATCGTTACCATCTAGCCCAATAAGAAATATTATGACTAAGATAATGCGTAATAAATTATCAGAAAGTGTAGAACACTTGTAATGCTAAAACCTAATATTCTCAGACCAACATTTACTATGTTGAATATTTTTTATCAAGTCATTTGAGCATACATAATCACTACTATGTGTTTAGATGCATTTTATGTGATAAGTCATTTTCCAACGGATAAAAACTGGAAAACAAATACATGCATACGTTACCAAGAAAGTGTAGAACACTTGTATGGTGACAAAATTTGAAGAAATTCGTCCAAACTTAGCAGATCTGAAGAAGAGCTCTCGGATTTCCTTCGTGGCGCAAGTTGAAAGTGACTTATGAAAGCAACCTGCAGGACATTAGTATCCACGGTTGGCCGCAGGTCCATCTGCGGCTGAAGCAGGTGTACTGTGGTACCCTTATGTGGGTCCCACCCCTTTGGCTCGGTCCAGTTCGAGTTGCAAAGGAGTTCTTACAGACTGAAAAGATCAAATTAGGAATAAAAACGCTACGCGATTGAGAAGAATAGCTTACAAATCTTGGTCTTCTCAGATTGAACCTTGGGTCTGTACATCACTCATTGGTATTCGCCCAAACACAGGGTACACTATACCGATGATCTAAAATATTACAACCATTTCTCGGCAATACCTTACGGCGTGTCCATTCTGAATGCTCAATTAGTCGACACCCTAATTCTCTAATGATCCATATACCAAAACTGGGAAGTTACCGTCGTGTTCATCCATTGACACACATATCAACGATGGTCAAGCAGCCTTGACATCAGTATAACCATTGGCAAATACACCCAATGAAGCGTCAAAAGCCATCCAATGATTTCAGCCATTGATACACACATCATCGAGGATCAAGCAAACCCCGGCGGGGGTTACAACGCGTGTTCGACTATTGACACACATATCAACGAAGGTCAAGCAGCCTTGACATCATGATGACCATTGGCGAGTAAATCCAACAAAGCGTTGGAAGCAGTCCGATGAACAGTCGTTGATACACATATCAGCAATGATCCAAACAAACCCCGGTGGGGGTTACAATGCAGATTCATAAAAAGAAAACCTCGACGGGGGTTATAACGCATTGTCGTCCATTGGTACATATATCAATGAAGGTCAACCAACCTTGACATCATTTCAGCCGATGGCAAGTAAATCCATCGAGCCATCGAAAGCTATTCGGTGATTTCATGCTTTGGTATTCATATTCCCTAGCGGATCCCCGACGGGGGTCACAACGCATATCAACCATTTATTCACACGTCAGTGAAGGTCAAGCAGACTTGACAGTCTACCCCCACAGGGTTTTCATCCATTGATTCACACATTGGTGAAGTACACATCAGCGAAGGTCAGGCAACCCTGACAGCATATGCTGTTGGCAATAAATCCAATAGAACCATTGACATATCCTGGCGATACAAACCCGGAAAGGTCAACATCATCAAATAGGATCGATGATGGAATATGATATACACACCCTCAAAATAGACAAAGCTGTATCCCCATAGATCTCTTACACATAAGAGGCACATCTTCGGAATCAAGTTTGTATCAAGGATTAATGACTTTGGTGATAGCCCCATTGTCAACATCCTAAAAGATTTGGATCACGCATCCAATCGGGTCATAGTTGCCAATCCTCAGTAGAAGCTATAAGGAGCCGACAATCATCCCTAGCATGTTGGGCAACAACCCCGCACACATGCATCATACATTTACATCATGTTGCATTTATAGTGTCTAGGATTCTTTATCCTACCCATGCATTGCATTTCATGAATATGAATAAAGAGGGGCATCTGTAGACACTCAAAATTTTCGCATTTTTCATATTTAACATTGCAGGAGGGCTGATTCATCTTCAGAGATAACCACGGAAGGCGGCTCACATCCGGTCCGGATACTACAGGAAGTTCGGTCTCAACCACGGAACACACCGGAGTAATGCAGTTCCAACCTCGAGAGATAACCGAGGCATGCGGTTCAACACCTTTGGAAATTCAACAGAAGAAGAGCGATTAATCTCGAGGAGATAACCCCGAGGTATCCAGTCTTAGTCCCAACACTGGGAGTAGCAGCTACCAACCTTGGTGATAACCCCAAGGAATGCAGTTCCGGCGATAACCCCAGAAATGTTTGTTTCAAAAGCATGCAATCAGCTTCAACCTCGGCGCTCACATCGAGGCGCTCAGTACCAGACCCGGATCCAACCCCGGGAAGACAGGCACACCTCAGAGATGACACTGAGGACTTTTAACACTTGAAGTAATCCAATCCCAGCGATAACCCTGAGCAACGTCTACTTTATCAGCCCAAACCGGCGATAACCCCGGTGAGGGGCAAAGTCATCATCTCGCCACCTTGACGCCACATCACGTCATCTCAACATCTCATACATATATTTCTACACAACAATGTCCCACAAGAAACAAGAACCAATCCCGAATGACTATTATGCAGGGTAACGGATAGAATTTGAAGCTTGAAGACCGGAGGGCACCGTCCCATCTTCCTGACTTCGTACAACCTCTAATCCCATGTCATTGTGTAACTCTTGACAACGGCGGTTCAAAATAGGTCCTACATACCTCAGTCGGATGCCCGGATTGCAATTCTAAAAGTTCGAGCGAACATTACAGTGCCTACGTGCGCGTACTTAGAGACGACGTGACCCACAAAACCTGGGACGACTCGGGTAGCCTTAGGTACACCTGTGGCCTAGCCGCAGGTACACCTGCGGCTCCCCCCTCTATAAATAGAGGGCTTGGGGTGGCCATTTGTAAGAGAAAAAAGGCGAGGAAGCCTTGTTAAATTTGCTACATACTCTCTCTAGACTGAGTGCTTTCTCATTTTAAACACTTCTGAGCTCACATATAGCTACTTTTGTACCAGCGGGATCCAATTATTCATCCCTTTAAAGATATAAAAGTCTTCTTTGGCAGCCCACTATAAGCCTTCTCACACACTTTAAAGCCTTTCTCTTCATCTTTGCACACACCCTTCTTCACGTTGAGAGTCGTGGTTTGTGTGTTTGCCCAGACATCGGTCCATCATTTTATTTCAGTTTGTATATACACACATATATATATATATATATATATGGACTAACATTATCGAGTTATGCCTCGATTGAGCCTGAACTTGATGCAGGGGTTTATTTTGCTTTTATATATATATATATATATATATATATATATATATATATATATATATATATATATATATATATATATATATATCGAACTCATTCGATGAGCCTAGAACTTGATGCAGGTGTTTATTGCTTTAATATATATATATTATATATATATTAATGTTGTCGGACTTTGTTCGATAAGCACAGATTTTACATGAGCGCGTTTACTTATATATATATATATATATATATATATATATATATATATATATATATATATATATATATATATATTATATATATGAACTGTTGTCGAACTCTATTCGATGAGCCTGGATTTTACATCCGGTGCGTTTATCGCTTATATATATATATATATATATATATATATATATATATATATATATATATATATTTCGTCCCACCTAGAGTTTACTTCGTGGTGGTTTATCGCTTTTACAGTTTTATTTACATTTTGTCCCGCCTGGAGTTTCCTCCGTGGCGGTCGATGGCTTTTACAGCTTTATTAACATTTTTTGATCCTCCATGGAGGTGCTTCGTGGTGGTTAATCATGTCTGTATATATATATTTACAACTTTTATATATATACATTCTTATTGCTTTCATACAAATTGTGACATCATGTGAGCCTAGGAATCATGTGATCACAGATTCAGCCTATTGGATCTAGATTTGGTTCCCGTGATGGACATTTTTTAGCTGTAAGCAGCTTGTAAATTTATCTGCGGTGTTTGAATTTCCTTAGATGGTTTTCATACCTACGAGGAAGTTGACATTACTTTGTACATTATTTTCTTATTGATGCTTCGCATCTCGAAAAATAAAATCAATCAAGCCGAACACTTAATAAAATGGAAGTGTAAAATGTCTCAATTACTATTAAGCACAAGGGTTTGAAAAACCTCTTTTTTTAAAAAAAATCATTGCTATATCTTGCTAAAAATTGAATTTTCACATAAATTCAAACCATGTATATATAGGTGCGAACGAGGCCTCACACCACTTCCAAATAACCGCACATTGACCCACACACATACACATTTAGATACAGTTTCTTGAAAAGTGGCGGTCACCGTGGTAACACGGATGTCGGGGGGTGCCTAACACCTTCCTTCCGCATAATCAAGTCCCCAGACCCTAATGAATCTCGATTTCACCGATCCGTTTAGCAGTGTCACATCACTGGGTCAATATTCAAACCTTTTCTCGGTTGTGTTGGTACAACCATTTAAAAAACCAACTGGTGACTCTTAACAGTCCATCGTCGACATTATACATGTCAGACCTTTTTCACTTGTTTTTTCAAACAAATCTCACCTAACATGAGAACACCAAAGAACAAGTAACGAAAAGGGACAACTAAAAATCCCAACGTCGACATAGGGATAATATGTGGCATGTCAATTAACCCTTATTTTGAAACTATATTCTAGAATGATATCTAAAATACTGGAGATGAGCAATGGAAAAAAATTATGATACATAGGAAATAACCGGGAAGGTACAATTCGAAAAGAAAGTAATGTATTCTAATCTCTTCGAACTACCAGGTACGTAAATTTCGAGGGCAAAATTTCATAAGGAGGAGAGATTGTGAGACCCTGAATTTTATGAAATGAAAGTATTCAATTTTCTTATAATTATTATTTTATTTAGTAAATGGTTAAGTTGATAAAGGTTAAAGTTAAGGGTGACATGTGAAAATTTTACAAAGTAAGCAAGTTGATATAAAATATTCGTTGTGTCGGGGAATATTCGATTGGTCGGGCAATATTCGTTTTAACAGGGAATATTCGTACGATGGCATAATCATTGGTGGACCCCACAATGAAAGTATTGTCGTAGTTAGAAAACGACATAAATATCTTTTTATAAAAATAACGATGAAAGTTTTACCGTAAAACTGTTGAACTACCCGGTAGTAAAAGTACATTAAAACGTGTGGTTGCATAGTAGCACACGGTATTGATTATTGATGCTTACGTGAGAAGTCACTTAGTTATACTCAATTATTGGTATAATAATTGCTGCATAATATCTCTCATATTATTGATTCAATTATTGTCACATTGTCATTTACATAATATTTATTATTATTAAATCAATAATTGAGACGAGAAAGTTATTCATATTATTATTTGCAATATTGACAATATCTAGAAAGTTCTGTCAAGGAGAGGTTTGGTCACCTAATTGCGCGCCAATATGGAGAAATCCTTATCGGAAAGCCCCTCTTATCTAGTTGTTAAATATTGTGAGTTATAATATTAATGATGAATAATTTTGTATTGATTAAAGATGAAATTGATATTTCCATTGTGTTGGGATTATTAGTGTTGGTGAAAATTGACATTTATTTCGATAATAATTTATGTCTAGAGGTTATATTGACCAATTAGGTAATTAATTGGATAAATAAGCAATTAATTACTATTAATTCACATGCTTATAACTATTTGTTCACATGTGTGTACTATTGAATCACATGCATGTACTATTAGGGGAGGTGGTGCAAAATTGATAATACTTACATGACTAAATTAAAAATGGAGGTATAGATGAATGTACTATACTGTAATTATTTTTTTCACATGTATAGAACTATTGAGTCACGTGATTGTATTATTGATTCACATGATATACTATTAGGGGAGGTGGTGCAAGTTTGATAATACTTGCCGGACTAAATTAAAAATGAAGGAAAAGATGAAGGTATTATACTGTAATATTTCAAGCCCCAAAACGTTCAATTATCGAAACTATATTTTCCTATAAATAGAATCTCATTCTTCCTTCATTCTCACCAATTCACTAAGACTCACAAGAGCAATTATAGAGAGAGAAGCTATAGAGAGAAAGAAGAAGAAAAGTCTGCTACTTCACTATTCCAATATCCAGTCTTCTTCTGAGGTAAGGGGTATTATTTATTTCATATTCTGAAGAGAAATTATTTTTTGTATTCGTATGAATATTATTTTCGTTTAATATTCATAAATGGTATTATTTCTTTCGTATTCATGAAGAGAGTTATTTTCTTTCAATACTCGTAAGGGTTGTTATTCCATTCTTTATTATTCATTGGAATAACTTTGTATAATGCGGACTCACCGTATGCATAGTGAAAATTTCGTTATTCCATTCTTTATTATTACGTTGGAATAACTTTGTCTACATCTGGACTATCGTATGCATGGTGAAATTCTTACGTTATTTCATTCTTTATTATTCATTGGAATAACTTTGTCTACACTGCGGACTCTAGGATGCATGGTGAATGACCCTTCATATTCATTCTTTATTATTTTGTTGGAATAACCTGTCTACACGGACTACTGCATGCATGGTGAATGACCCTTCGTATTCATTCTTTATTAAATTGTGGAAATAATCTGTCTACGTGGATTACCGCATGGCGAGTGAAAATCCATTTGCAGTTTCATATATTTTATTATACTCGTATGAGATATCATTTCTTTTGTACTCGTCATGAAATATTGTTTTCTTTTTGTATTTTCCTTTTATGAGTACTATTCATGGAGTAATATTCATGAGTTACTATTTACGGGTTACTATTCACCCAATTATTATTTACTAAAATATTATTCACTCGGGTATTTGGGGCACTTTTCGGTTCACCAAAATCAACGGTTAAAATGACGTATAAAATACGACACACTTATCTAAAATTCTCAATAAAAATGTTTCCATATTGTTTAGGGAGAACCTCAACAGCTATAGACCACCGTTCTAATCCTCTATTACTCCCACTCGACCCAGCTACACTCTTATTACCTGAAAGGAATTGTTAAGCAAAATGGTGAGCACGACTAGCTAGTAAAGAATATCATGACTAAAGATAATTAAATTATCAATAGCCTTCGTCAGTAATAAATCAGAGATTTAGAACATATGGTAGATGATAAAACTTTTCAACCATAGTGGCAGCGAAATGAGCAATCCATTAGAAGAGTCAAATAGACCATAAAGTCTATTATCTTCTCCACGTTAAAAGTCCACCAACAATGTTTTATCCTTGTAACATCAATCAACTGTTCCTTTCCACAATCATGTGAATAACTCATAATCATAATTGTGATTCTAAATTCCTCTTCGCACTCAGGACAAAGATAATTTTCATCACCTGTCTTTACCTGAAACATCAAATATCATGGTTATACCAAATCACAGTTCCTGTTCATAATCATACTAATAAATTCATCTCTTCACTACGGGCCAAATATATTCATTAACAGTTCATCTTTGCAGTACAGGCCAAAGACATGCAACTGTATTTTAGAAGAGTCAAGTAGAGCATGATATCTATTGTTTTCTACGATTTAAAAGTTTACCATCAATTTTATCGCTGAGACTCAGCTTAATAAATAATTCACATCACCGAATTATCCATGCACTACGGGCCAAGGATATTCGTGTTTTCACCAATGGTCATGAACACGCATAAACAACAATTCATCTTTGCACCCTTCAAGAGAAGAGAATGCGTAGTCGTGATCATACCCAATACTTGTCGGCCGAGATTTAGCTTAATAATTAGTATCACAACCACGAATTATCCATGCCATACGGGCCAAGGATATTCATGTAATCATCAATGGTCATGATTATACCGAATAATTCCTGATTATAATCATACCAACAACTGTCCATCAATGCACTACAGGCCATTGAGGACTTTTAACACATCATTTGTAACATTACGGGTCATGATTATACCGAATGATCCTTGGTCATAATCATACCAATCAACAGTCCATCTATGCACGTAAGCCAAAGATGACTTTCATCACAATATAAGCATGAGGATGATGATAATGATATAAGAATTCAATTAAAAGAAAGCAAATGATAGATTTTTAAAGATTTATAATTTAATTTATCCAGAATTCAATAATGATCAAATTGTCAACATGATACTGCTTTGTGGAATAAATTCAACAATGATATTGTATCAAAAATGATTTGGACTGAAAAGAAATTAATTTTTGTCATGAACAGTACTCTGGGTGAATAGTACCCGGGTGAATAGTACCCCGTGAATAGTACTTTGGGAATAGAACCATATGAATAGTAATTTATGAATAATACTCATGAATAGTACTTCATGAATAGTACTTTATGAATAGTACCTATGAATAGTACTTCGTGAATAGTACTCATAAAAGAAAAATACAAAAGAAAATGATATTCCATGACGAGTACAAAAGAAATGATATCTCATACTAGTATAATAGAATATACGAAACTACAAATGGATTTTTCACATGATGCGGTAATCCAGCGTAAGCGAGATCATTTCCACAATTTAATAAAGAATGAATCTGAAGGGTCATTCACCATGCATGCGATAGTCGCGTGAGATGATTATTCTAACGAGAATAATAAAGAATGGAATAATAGAAGAATTTCACCATGTAAATGCGGTGAGTCTGCGTGAGCGAGTTATTCAACAGAATAATAAAGAATGGAATAACAACTCTTACGAGTATTGAAAGAAAATAACTCTCTTCATGAATACGAAAAAAATAATACCCCTTACGACAGTTGAACGAAAATAATATTCCTACGAATATTGAACGAAGATGATATTCTTTACGAATATTGACCGAACATAATATTCATACGAATACGAAAAATAATATCTCTTCAGAATATGAAATAAATAATACCCCTTACCTCAAAAGAAGACTTGATACTGGAATAGTGAAGTAGCAGACTACTTTTCTTCTTTCTCTCTATAGCTTCTTTCTCTATAATTGCTCTTGTGAGTCTTAGTGAATTGGTGAGAATGATGGAAGAATGAGCTTCTATTTATAGGAAAATATAGTTTCGATAATTGCACGTTTTAGGCTCGAAATATTACAGTATAATACCTTCATATTTTCCTTTATTTTTAATTTAGTCCTGCAAGTATTATCAAACTTGCACCACCTCCCCTAATAGTATATCATGTGAATCAATAGTACAATCATGTGACTCAATAGTTCTATACATTTGAAAAAAATAATTACAGTATAGTACATTCATCTATACCTCCATTTTTAATTTAGTCATGCAAGTATTATCAATTTTGCACCACCTCCCTTAATAGTACATGCATGTGAATCAATAGTACACACATGTGAACAAATAATTATAAGCATGTGAATTAATAGCAATTAATTGCTCATTTATCCGATTAATTACCCGTTTGGTCAATATAACCTCCATACATAAATTATTATCGAAATAAATGTCGATTTTCACCAACACTAATAATCCAAACACAATGAAAATATCAATTTCATCTTTAATCAACACGAACTTATTCATCATTAATATTATAACTCATAATATTTAACAACCAAATTATTCCTAGGAAAAAGGGGGCTTTCCGATAAAGATTTCTCCCTATTGACGCGCAATTAAGTGACCAAACCTCTCCTCGATAGAACTTTCTAGACATTATCAATATTATAAATAATAATATTAATAACTTTGTCGTCTCAATTATTGATTTAATATTATAAAATATTATGCATATGATACTGTGACAACAATTGAATCAATAATATGAGAGATATGATGCATTAATAACTATAGCAATAATTGAGTATAACTGAGTGACTTCTCACGTAAGCATCGATAATCAATACTGAGTGTCTTCTTCTTACGCTTACCACGTATTCTTGTACTTTTATCAAGGGTAGTTCACCGGTTTAACGAGTAATTCTTCTTTAGTTATTTTTATAAAAGATAATTACATCATTTTCTAACTACGACAATACTTACATTGTGGGGTCCACTAATGATTGTGCGATCGTCTGAATATTCCCTGTTAAAACGAATATTTCCCAACCAATCGAATATTCCCCGACACAACGCATATTTTATATCAACTTGCTTACTTTGCAAAATTTTCAAATGTCACCCTTAACTTTAACCTTTATCAATTTAACCATTTACTAAATAAAATAATAATTATAAGAAAATTGAATACTTTCATTTCATAAAATTCGGGGTCTTACAATTAAAATAAGATAATTTAATTTAAATTAATTTATGTAGTTACCTTAATTACTTTAATTAATTTATTTCATTTCATTTTATTTTATTTTACTTTATTTTATTTTATTTTATTTATATTATATTATTTACGTTCATTTTAAAAGTATGATCATTTTATTTTATTTATTTCATTTTATTTTATTTAGCTAATGATGTATTATATTATTTATGTTATATTATATTATTTATTTAATATAAGTTAATTTATTTTATTTATTTGATTAAACTAATTTTATTTTGTGTATTTATTTTGTATTATATTATATTATTCATTTATTTTATTTTGATTTATTTATTTATTATGTTTCTCCCATTTTATTTTCTTTTATTTTTTAATTATATTATATTATATGTTTTAATTATATTATATTATATTTTTTAATTATATTATATTATATCGCATTATTTTCTATTATATTATATTATACTATATTGTGTTATATTACATTATATTATATTATATTATATTATATTATATTATATTATATTTTGTTATATTATATTATGTTATACTATATTATATTATTTAAATTAATTTATTTCATTTCATTTTATGTTATGTTATTTTATTTTTAATAATTTATTTTTTATTATATTATATTTTAACTCTGTATTAAATTAGACTATTTCTTCATCTATACCCGTAGCCAATTTATTTTATTATGTTTTAGGAGTACCAAACTAAGTTAAATATTACTTAATTTTATATTATATTATTTTTTATTTATGTTATAGTTAATTATATTTTTTATTTAGTGGTAGTTAACTAAGTAAATGCCACTTCATTGTGTAGTTTAGATTATTTTAGTGTCAAACTAAGTCCTAATTAACTTATATAATTAATTATTGATTTATTTATTACCTTCTATAATTCTCACGAAAATTTTCCTCAAAAATTCCGTCGGAAATTAGTCTACAATTGAAAACAAATACGAATTGGAGCAATAAGTTTTTATCTTCGTCGGGTTTAGCATATCTACGACGGAATTATCTTCAACGAAAACTTACGTCAAAATTAACTTATTTCCGACGGAAACTAATCTGTCGAAAATAATTTCATTGAAAATAAGTCTTTTTCTTATAGTGGTTTGCCGAAATCAATAAAAGTATTTATTTAAACAAAATTCAAATTTGTGTATATTCCAACACTTTAATTGGAAGATTTAAAATCTATTGGTTTAGCCATAAAACTAATTTTGATTGCAGAAGCTAATTGGAAATCCAAAGGATATATATCCAAATGATGTAGCAAAGTAGAGTGGTCATACAAGAACATTGAATAAATGTATTTCAATCTATTCTTAGCTGTCATTTTATAGGAGTGATATGTATGTTATAACATCTAATAAGTAATAACATGTCTATAGCTAGTCACAGCTTAATATGAATACATGCATATATGCACACCAAAATCTTAACTTCAGACTTTATAAGAATACATGCATGCTTAACAAAAGTCATTTTACCTTGGTTAAAGGAATTTATTATTGTGACCATTTGAGTTAACTCAGACCCGAATTAGCTCACAATTATTTAAAATTAGGATCTCTTGTTGGCCTATCAATACAAGTATATAACGAGCTAAGAGGAGATCTTATCTAAATTAATTTGGTTGGACATTTTAAGGGTAATTTAATTTGGACATCAATTTATAATTCTTAAATACAAATTACATATATAATGATAATAATATGTGTTCAAATTCAATGAATATAATTATAATTTGATATATATACATATATGAATGAATCTCACAATAAAAGTATCATAAAAATATTAATATCATATATATGTAATACAAATTACATAATTATAATAATACATTCAAATTAAATGAATATAATTATAATTTGATATATATATACATATGCATGAATTTCACAATAAAATAAAAGAAAAGTTATAATATATATATATATATATATATATATATATATATATATATAATAACTAAAAGAGAAACTTATAATTAAATTATTTTGATAAACAAAAATATATAGGAAAAATAGCGTGCGTCTCCCATGGCAAGCTTGTTATATATAAAGTATTGATGTTCACATATTCAATCAATCTATGTATTCATAGAGTAACTCACATTATATGGTATGTACTAAGTTGTTTTTCAGTTTTATTAAGTCTTTTGTTTTGTTTTTTTTTTGTTTATGTTTTACTAAACTATCTACTACAATATTATTGTGGTTAATTTGCTACGTTAATTAATCTTAAGAAAAAAAGTGTATAGGTTTTTATTTTATTTTTCAGAAAGTATTTAAAATAAAAGATCGATATTAATTTTAAAAAATTAATTTGAATCATTTTTAATCAAAATTGATATGAATTCATATAATTTTTTGAAATATAGTTATGAATATTATTAGCTACCTAAAATTTAAAATATATTGTCTCTAAACTTAAATGAATAATGTCATTCATTTTAAAAAAAAATTAACTCATTCAATAATGTTTTATTTTAGATTAAAACGTGTTAAACTGAATTATTCTGGTAAAAAAAGAGATATATATATTAGATTACTTATCTTTTCTCGCCTCTCTCTCTCTCTCTCTCTCTCTCTCTCTGTCTATATATATATATATATATATATATATATATATATATATCATAAAAACCTTCTTGTAATAATCTTCATAATTATATGAAATCTTCATCAAAGAAAATATAATTCCATAATCAACATACAACCAAAATGGCTCGAAAGTATTGGAAAAGTACTACAAATTTAGTACGTTTTTATATTTTTACTAAAAAGTGAGAATTAAAGTTATTTAATTTTATACTATTATAAATAATAGTATATTTTTAGATGACAAAAAATTTAACCTCAATAATAATACAACAAAACATACAAAATTAATATAACATGGGCATCGCACGGGATTTCATGCTAGTCACCTATAAATAGTTTAAAACTATCGGACAAGTAGTTAGGATGTCAATGTAGATAATGCTAAGTTAGGTCAACATGATTATTTGTTTGGTAGCCTTTGCAATTATGGTTCGCTAAACATTATCTTCACGTTAAAGGTTAAGTAAAAATATGACAATGGGCTGATTCATTGGTATGTATAGGAGGAGAACTGGTCACACAAGCAAACTAAAATGCTATCTAAATTAGGTAAGGGCTGACAGTTCAGAGACTATACGTAGAAATTTAGTAATAATCAAATTGAATATTATCACGTTTCCAATTTTAGAATAAGAAAAGCCATAATTATTATACTCCCATCTGGTATCACAAAGTTGAAAAAAAAAAAAAGAAAGATTAAAGTTATCACTTTTTAATCCAACTTTACCATGCGACCAAAAAGTCGATTGTATATAAAAATATATAATTTTTCACAAAATATGTAAGGGATCCAATTTCAGTATATTCAGAAATAAAACATCTTTTTACCTTTATTAAAAAAAAGCAGTGTAGTACAACTACATTATAATTTATAAATACACATGCAAGATTTAGGAGGATGAGATTAAATTATAATTTATTATATATACATATATATATATATATATATATATATATATATATAGTAAATAAACAGAAACTTTTGAGAGGGGGTCAAAATATCTTGTAAAATCGCGATGCATGCGTATCTAACTACAATACAATCCGATCCGAAGATATTTTTCTTGCAAAAGTACTGTAGATGAAAGTCTTGTGAAAGATAGAGAGTCAATATTTGAGATGAAAAAGTCGAATAAAACTTGAGTTAACTTATAACTCATGTATGTACATCAATTTACAGAGAGAACCAGTTAATTTTCATGTTTTAACCAAATTAACATCTTTATGGCATTTATACAAACACATGGTATGCAAGCTTTAAAAATCCTAGTTTCATGAAATCCAAACATATAAACATATAACCTCAATACAATATTCTATCCTTATATCATCTGAACTCTTCATGGTTCCATAATCAAAACTCCCACAACCAATTTCACATCAATAACTGAAAATTTTAAGATACCTGAGTAGATTCAGATGCATAATCTGTAGACTGTTCAGGATCAAACCCATCTGAAAACTTCTCTGATAGACATCTGCTGATAAATAATTTTGAACCACCACCTACAATTGATCAAAAAAAATAAAATAACGTAGTACAAGTGTATAACCATATTTAAAAATAAATTAAAACTTTATGGCGGAATAACAAAAAAAATAGAGTAGAATAACAAAATTCACGTGAGGAATTGAATTGGAGATGGTCCGAAAAACTCTAGGAATCGCAATTCTGTAAATAAAAAAAAATGAACCAATTTACCAGAAAAGTTCAAGTAGAAAGAAACCATTTTTACTGCATTTTATAGAGAAATCAGAAATAGAGGGAGAGGAAGAGACCCGCGGGGAAATAAGAGTGTTTTAGTCTATTTCTGTAAGAACATACAACATCCATACAGTTTTACAAGATATGGGGTGTTGCAGAGCAGAAATCATGCCTTGACAAACTCACGGTTCCCTTGCTTTGATTTTGAAGAAAATTTGCTTGGTGGTTGGGCGCCCCACCTTTGAACTTCATGGGAGCCGGAAGGCTGGGAGTGATGCATGGCCTTGCCCTTGTAGCCCTTGCTTAGCCCAGCCCCTAGTTATGCACGGATGCATTCTTCTCAAGGCGATGTCCCCAGCCCCTAGTTCAGCCTCTGTGTATATATATACAATAAAGCTCTCAAACGGATTGTTCGTTTACGAATAGTCCAACCTGGCAGTCATTATCAAAGTCAAGCAAGCATACCAGGTATTCTCTCTTCACTAAAAAACAAAACTTGTATCCAAACAAAACTTATCAATTATATCCAAACAAAACTTATCAATTATTCTCTCTACTCTCTTCCCTCTCCATACCAGGTATTCTCTTTTCTCTCTACATACCATTGAAAAAAATAAATATAAAATAAAATGGCCAATAACTTCAATAGCCATTACATAGTGAAAAAAATAAAAATAGTCAATAGCCATTACATTTGGCCAATAAAATTTAATTCTAGTGAATTAACAACTTTGGTTAAGTACACACAACTTCAATAGTCATTACATCAAAAAAATAAAAAAAGTAGTCAATCAAGTAGATGAATAATTTTTGCCATCGTCTTCACTTGCATTTGAATTGGAATCTTCAGAGCATACGGACGACCTACAAAAATTTCAATAAAATAACATTAAATAAAAAATATATTCATAATTTTGTAAAAATCAAATTAAAATGATAAAACAGAAATAAAAAGATTTGTTACCTGAGTTGAAGCATTGGACAATTTCTTTTATCATGTGTTTGTCCAATTTTTCCACATCCACGACACATTCTCGGTTTCTGTTTTTTTGGCCTCCCTAATGCTCTTTCTTTTCCTCTTTTGAGCCTTTTTCCGCACCCCTTTGCCCGCACTTGACTCAATTCTTGAAGCATATGTTCATATGTTGAACTCAATTTCACTGAACTAAGTATATCAAGACCAATTTTTTCACCAGAAACTCTTATACTTTTATCACCATTATTCAATATATTCATTTTCTCAAGTGCATTACTCAAAGCATCGCTATATATCTTAGTTCCTTCCACATTTACAAGTGCCTTATCAACAACTTCCAAAGATTCTTGAACCAATTGACTCCGCAACGTGAGATATAATTTGTCATCATTTATCTCCATTCCTGCACCATCTCTAACATTCCCACATTTTGCAGATTGAGTCCATCTCTTTAATATGTACTTATTTGGAAGTTTCTCTAGATCATGAGACTTGTTCAAATAAGCTAAAAGATGCCTACAAGGAATTTCAACGCTCTCAAATTTTTTACAACTACATGAAGCATAATCCAAGTCTTTTTCATAAACAATCTCCCTCATTTTATACTTATCATCATTTTTTTAATATTATACACATAATGATTATCATAATCTCCAATAAGCTGGAATCTATAATTCAAGAAGCTCCCCCACAACTCATCTTGAAAATTATAAAATAATTCACATGTGTAAATATCAACCATTTGTAACAAAAAGAGTGGAGCATTTTTACCTTAGGCTTTTCATTCATGTCTTTATTATTCGACCTTTAATTCTTCATGTAGCGGTGGTGTGCAAGACCCTACCAAAGCTGAATCATAAAATCCACCAATGAATTTCTTTTGTTAACATATCTCTTGAAGAATGCATGAGTGCCCTCAGCTCGTTGGCTACTTGACATACCGACCGAGAAAACATGATTAACATATGTAGGCACCCATCTTGAACGAATTTCAAACATTGACTTTAGCCATTTATTCTCAATCAACCCACTTATGAGAACAAGACCCAACCACCCAAAGTCAAACTCTTCTGTACTTTTTGATTTCCATATACAATCTGAAAATTCCTTATAGTATTGAGCATATTTTACAGAATCTAACTTCTCAGAAAATTTTATCAAAATGTGCCAACTACAATACCTATGATAAGTACTTGGAAGAGTTTCAGAAATAGCTTTCGCCATCGCTGGATCTTGATCAGTGATAATCATCTTGGGAGCATCACCTGGCATAGATTCTAGGAATTGATTGAAAAGCCAAACAAAAGAATCTACTGTCTCATTAGATAAGAAAGCACAAGTAAAGACAATGGTCTGCCCATGATTATTAACTCCCAACAATGGTGCAAAAATCATTCCATACCGGTTGGTATTGTATGTAGTATCGAATATCACCACATCACCATAAAAGTTATAAGCCCGTCAAGAATTTCCATCGACCCAAAAATAACAAGTAATACAATTTTCATCATCTGACTCAATTTGAAAGATGAAAGAAGAATTCTTGATCTGTTCTAATTTAAAATATTCAACCAATATACCACCATCATGCCCCTTCATCTCATTACGTTTATCCCTCTCATAATTATATAAATCTTTTTGTGTACATCCTATGTTTTCTAACCCCACTTGAACTCCCAAAAATTATATTGTTGATGCAGTGGTATATTTACCATTCCAAGTTGTTGTGTTAAGCATTTTTGGGCATTAGAAACATTGCGGTGAGATCTTAAAAGATGGACTTTTCTTGGGGTGGACAATGCGTGACTATGCCCTTCAATAAATACACTCACAACAAAAAATCCAGATTTTGATTTCAAAAAAGCAATTTTAGCTTTGCAATTCTCTTTCACATTCCCCCGACGCCTTTGTGTATCAGTATCTGCTACTATTAAATCCCGTCCTTCCTTAAAACAAACATATTCCTTCCTTATGATTTCTTCACTCCCTCCCCCTTTATTCCTTTGGGTCCAACTTCGAATACTAAATCCGGCCTCTTTTGCATATGTATTGTAAATTTTTTTGGCATCTTCTAATGTTTCAAATTGCTGTCATTTTTTGGGCTTTAGCTCAAGTCTTACTTGACGATGATAAATGGAATTTGACTCTTCTAACTCATTCTCTACTTGAATTTCTATATTATCACCACTCTCTCCTACATTCAAATCAACATTGTCACAACTCCCAAACTCTAAGTCCACAGTGTCCATTTCAACAATATGTAAATATACAAAATTATGCAAAAAATTATTCACACAAGAAAAAGATAATCAAGTATTAAAAGTCCTCATTTAAAAAATGATCAGCAGATGTTAAAGTTTTTGAGTTCTTTTGTTCCCCTGCTAATTATCAGCAGATGTTAAAGTTTTCGGCTCCTCATCTTTGACCCCTTTAAATTTAATATCCAAATTAAGAATGTAAAACCATTCATTCAAGGTCTGTGAGAGATCACCAGCCACAGTCGTGCTGAATATGTAAAACCCATATAACATATGCACCAAAGAACTCAAAAATAACTAACAATTGCAGTGCTGCAATTGATAATCTAATCATGTTTATTTATAAACAAACCAATTACAGATATGAACGTATATATAGAAAAAGTATTTTAATATTTTTACATCTCAGAGTAGAGCCTTCTTCTTTATTTATTTATTTTATTTTATTTTCCAGAAGGAGAAGGCTCTTCTGATGCAAATAAAAATTTTATACTCAACAAATATTAATGGACTTAATGTCGTCACATTAATTGCACCTAATGTTGTTCTGTTTTGTAAAGAAGAAAAAAAAATAGAACAATTAATCCAAAATTAGGACTTTTTTTCTTTGTAACTTTTAGAGAAATTAAGTTCTGTATATACATTGGCAAAATTTATACACTGATTTGGTTATTTAGATCTAGGTTTAAACCTAGATTCCTCTTTTTCTTTTTTTCGTTTAAACCCAAATCTGAAAAGAGAGAAAAAGTATTACTTGAAATCGAGATCCACGGATTTGGGAGGACGTCGAATTTGAAAGGGATGGGCGGAATGACTCTTCAATTGCTGGTATGCAGAGGGAGAAGAGAATACGTGGTACGGAGAGGGAAGAGGGAAGAGGGGATAGAGAATGCCTGGAAGAGAGAGGGAAGAGCAGAGAGAATAATTGATAAGTTTTGTTTAGATATAATTGATAAGCTTTGTTTGGATACAAGTTTTGTTTTTTAGTGAAGAGAGAATACCTGGTATGTCTTGCTTGACTTTGATAATAATGCGTTAGGTTGAATTTGTTAAGTAAGCAAACGATCCGTTTGAAGCTTTATTGTATATATATATATTATATTATATATATATATATATATATATATAATCATTAGAAATACCAAAGCGAGGCAATGCCTTGACATATTTTAACTTGTAACTTGTTGGATGAAGTATGAGCGTCGGTCAAGGTGGGGAGATTGCTTTGCAAAATATTTGAAAGAAAGGTTTGCAAATCTTCCTGAGATTCTTGTAAAACTTGCCTATATAATTTATCTTCCATTCAGACCCTCTTACCTGGGATAGGCTGAACTTGTCCATTGAAGATACCGACTCAATCAGATTTTGATGTTCCAATTAAAAATCAATTAAGAGTTATTAAAAAAGAATTTGTATTAGATTGGGATAATCTTGTACATGATTTTAACTCCAAGTCTAATAAAATTAAAAGACATCTATTTAGAGATAATCACCCAACAGAAAAGGAACGTGATAAAATTGTCAATAAATGGAAAAAATTCATTAATAATATTACATTACCTAGTCAATGGACTTTACCTAGTGAAATACCACAACAGCCTGTAGTTAACAACATAATATTTACTCCATCTGGTGGTCCTATGCCAATAGTTTCATCAAAAATAGGGTTGCCGTCAGCAATTTTTGACTCTGGTTTCTTAATTAGATAGATAATCTAGAATCTTCTGTGAGATGTTTTTCCCACCAAGATTTCTTGGCCCGCTAAATTATATAGGCAAGTTTTACAAGAATCTCAGGAAGATTTGCAAACCTCTCTTTCAGCGTTTGCAAAGCAATCCCCCACCTTGGACTGACGTTTAAATTTTAAAGAAAATCAGTTTTCTAATGAATATAGAAAATATAAGGCAATTTTTTGATGGAACTGTCAAAGTTAGCTTTGAGTGTTCTAGAAGACCAGTTATTATAGAAGATTATTCTAGTTCTGCAGCTCCTTCTATGGTTCCGCCTAGAAGAGATTCTGAAGTCCTTAGTAACCCTTCTATAAGAGACATTAAGTTAAAAGGAATTTTAAATCAAGGTCAGGCGAGTCATCCTTGTTATTCTATCACCTCAAAATTATCCGATTGAAGAAGAAAGCTCTTCCTCTCCAACTCCTTACGAGCTCCAGAACTTAGTCGATTTTGATGTTCGATTAATAATCAATTAAGAGTTATTAAAAAAAGAATTTGTATTAGATTGGGATAATCTTGTACATGATTTTAACTCAAGTCTAATAAAGTTAAAAGACATCTATTTAGAGATAATCACCCAACGAGAAAGGGCATTGATAAAATAGTCAATAAATGGAAAAAATTCATTAATAATGAAAAAATTAATATTACTTTTTATGATTGGTACGAACAATATCAAAGTAAATGTAATGTTATAACTAAAACTCAATGGATTAAGGAAGATAAATCTAAGGTTTCATCTAGTCATCCACCTTTAGAATCTGTCTTAATTTCAGTAAAAAATACTTCTAAAATGGCTGATTTTATTTTAGTCTTTGTTATCAAACTGTTTTTAATCGAAACCACCGATAGCATCAAGAACCAACCGTGTGGCTTCGATACCATATAACAGCGGCGATAAGTTTTTATTTAGAAAACTTAGACAGAAGAAAGAAAAGATTAAGAAGATGACCGGTGAATCGGTAAAGTAATCTCTTTCTTTTATTTATAAACATTTGAGGAAGGGATTACATTAATTCCTAGACTAAATGTTTAAGGGAAGATCGATGTATTGAAGACTTCGTCTTCATCTTTAACTAAGAAGATCAAAGCTGAAAGCTCCGTCTTCGGCTAACTAAGAGAGAAGAGAGAGGACCTCAGAAGAGCTTTCTAGAGAGAAGCTCTGAGGCTATACTGAATTAAGCCTAAAGAAACTCTAACACTTGAGTTTCTTTAAATAGAAAAGCGAAAAGTAAATTACTATTGATTCACATGAGAATCACTATTACGATTGCTTGAAGTAAAAGTAATTTACTAAAGTAAAAGTAAAAGCGTAAGAAATATTTTACATTTACTTTTACATGGGTAAATGTAAGAAACATTTAACTAAAGTTAAAAACATTTAACTTAAGTAAAAGCAAAGGTTATTCTTTTACTTTTACTTTTATATTTTAACTAAAGTAAAAGACTTTTGCTTTAAGTAAAAGCAAAAAGATGATGATAATTTGGGGCCATCACTATCGATTATTTGAAGATGCCTCTGGCGTCTTCTTCCTTGACTTGGTAAAGTCTCTGTGGATCTTGGGAAGGTCTTTGTTGATCATCTTCTACGATGAGTCACCATCCCTACTTATTCCAGCCTTAAAATTTTATCCAGGAAATAACCCTATCAGCCCAAAGATTTGGTTTATAAAGAAGGAGGAAAAAAAATTTCTACCAAAAATTGGTCAAAATCTTCAAAATTTCTTAGATTTTGTAAAAAAATTTTGTTTAAAAACAAATCAGACTGAAATCTGAAATAAAGGATCACTCGATTGGTCTTGATCTATCAGTAAATCGATCTAAATAGAAGACTAATTTGTTAACTGTTTAAACAAAAATTCTTTTTCTTGAAGGTCCACTTAGACTCTAGCCTTACTTAACTTAAATACATACCCATATATCTAAAGGTTCCCTTTAGCCTTACACTGCTCCCAATTGAGACTTACAAACGGCATTAGTCGAGACTTAAGGTGGTCTTGGGTGGTTTATGGCGAAAGTCGGGCGATTAAAAGCGAAGCAAGAAAAATAAAAGTTTGAAAAAAACATTTAAGTAAACAAATCAAACTGTTTTTAATCGAAACCACCGATAGCATCAAGAACCAACCGTGTGGCTTTGATACCATATAACAGCGACGATAAGTTTTTATTCAGAAAACTTAGACAGAAGAAAGAAAAGATTAAGAAGATGACCGGTGAATCGGTAAAGTAATCTCTTTCTTTTATTTATAAACATTTGAGGAAGGGATTACATTAATTCCTAGACTAAATGTTTAAGGGAAGATCGAAGTATTGAATACTTCGTCTTCATCTTTAACTAAGAAGATCAAAGCTGAAAGCTCAAAGTCTTGACTAACTAAGAGAAGAAGAGAGGACCTCGGAAGAGCTTTACAGAGAGAGAGAAGCTACGAAAGGCTATCTTGAATTAAGCCTAAAGAAACTCTAACACTTGAGTTTCTTTAAATAGAAAAGCTAAAAAGTAAATTACTATTGATTCACGAGGAATCACTATTTACATTAAGCGAAGTAAAAGTAATTTACTAAAGTAAAAGTAAAAGCGTAAGAAACATTTTACATTTACTTTTACATGGGTAAATGTAAGAAACATTTAACTAAAGTTAAAAACATTTAACTTAAGTAAAAGCAAAAGTTATTCTTTTACTTTTACTTTTACATTTTAACTAAAGTAAAAGACTTTTGCTTTAAGTAAGCAAAAAGTGATGATGGTACAGGGGTCATCAACGTCGGTTGTTGAAGATGCCTCTGGCGTCTTCTTCCTTGACTTGGTAAAGTCTCCTATGGATCTTAGGAAGGTGTTGTTGATCATCTTCTACGATGAGTCACCATCCCCTACTATTCCAGCCTTAAAATTTTATCCAGAAATAACCCTATCATCCCAAAATTTGGTTTATAAAGAAGGAGGAAAAAAATTTTCTCTAGAAAATTGGTGAAAATCTTCAAAATTTCTTAGATTTTGTAAAAAAATTTGTTTAAAAACAAATCAGTGAAATCTGAAATAAAGGATCACTTGATTGGTCTGATCTATCGATAAATCGATCTAAGCGGAAGACTAATTTGTTAAGCTTATTTAAACAAAAATTCTTTTTCTTGAAGGTCCACTTAGACTCTAGCCTTACTTGCCTTAAATACATACCCGTAGATCTAAAAGTTCCCTTTAGCCTTACACTTCTCCCAATTGAGACTTACAAAAGGCATTAGTCGGGACTTAAGGCGATCTTGGTTGGTTTACGGCGAAGGTCAGGCGATTAAAAGCGGAGCAAGAAAAATAAAAGTTTGAAAAAAACATTTAAGTAAACAAATCAAACTATTTTTAATCGAAACCACCGATAGCATCAAGAACCAACCGTGTGGCTTTGATACCATATAACAGCGATGATAAGTTTTTATTTAGAAAATATAGATAGAAGAATGAAAAGATTAAGAAGATGACTGCTGAATTGGTAAAGTAATCTCTTTCTTTTATTTATAAACAGGAAGGGATTACATTAATTCCTAGACTAAATGTTTAAGGGAAGATCGAAGTATTGAAGACTTCGTCTTCATCTTTAACTAAGAAGATCGAAGCTGAAAGCTCCGTCTTCGGCTAACTAAGAGAGAAGGGAGAGGACCTCGGAAGAGCTTTCTAGAGAGAGAAGCTCTGAGGCTATACTGAATTAAGCCTAAAGAAACTCTAACACTTGAGTTTCTTTAAATAGAAAACTAAAAAGTAAATTACTATTGATTCACATGAGGAATCACTATTACATGCTTGAAGTAAAAGTAATTTACTAAAGTAAAAGTAAAACATAAGAAACATTTTACATTTACTTTTACATGGGTAAATGTAAGAAACATTTAACTAAAGTTAAAAACATTTAACTTAAGTAAAAGCAAAAGTTATTCTTTTACTTTTACTTTTACATTTTAACTAAAGTAAAAGACTTTTGCTTTAAGTAAAAGAAAAAGCTGATGATGGCTGGGGCCTTCACTGTCGGTTGACTGAAGATGCCTCTGGCGTCTTCTTCCTTGACTTGGTCCGTCTCACTGTGGATCTTGGGAAGGTCTTTCATTGATCATCTTTCACGATGAGTCACCATCCCCTACTATTCCACCTTAAAATTTTTATCCAGGAAATAACCCTATCATCCCAAAAATTTGGTTTATAAAGAAGGAGGAAAAAAATTTTCTACCGAAAATTGGTCAAAATCTTCAAAATTTCTTAGATTTTGTAAAAAAAAATTGTTTAAAAACAAATCAGGCTGAAATCTGTAATAAAGGATCACTTGATTGGTCCTGATCTATCAGTAAATCGATCTAAACAGAAGACTAATTTGTTAACTGTTTAAACAAAAATTCTTTTTCTTGAAGGTCCATTTAGACTCTAGCCTTACTTGCCTTAAATACATACCCGTAGATCTAAAAGTTCCTTTTAGCCTTACACTTCTCCCAATTGAGACTTACAAACGGCATTAGTCGGGACTTAAGGCGATCTTGGTTGGTTTACGACGAAGGTCAGGCGATTAAAAGCGGAGCAAGAAAAATAAAAGTTTGAAAAAAACATTTAAGTAAACAAATCAAACTGTTTTTAATCGAAACCACCGATAGCATCAAGAACCAATTGTGTGGCTTTGATACCATATAACAAGCGTGGATAAGTTTTTATTGAAAACTTAGAAAAAAGAAAGAAAAGATTAAGAAGATTGACCGGTGAATCGGTAAAGTAATCTCTTTCTTTTATTTATAAACATTTGAGGAAGGGATTACATTAATTCCTAGACTAAATGTTTAAGGGAAGATCGAAGTATTGAAGACTTCGTCTTCATCTTTAACTAAGAAGATCGAAATTTGAAAGCTCGATCTTGACTAACTAGAGAGAAGGAGAGGACCTCGGAAGAGCTTTTACAGAGAGAGAAGCTACGAGGCTATCTTGAATTAAGCCTAAAGAAACTCTAACACTTGAGTTTCTTTAAATAGAAAAGCGAAAAGTAAATTACTATTGATTCACTTGAGGAATCACTATTACGATAAACTTGAAGTAAAAGTAATTTACTAAAGTAAAAGTAAAGCGTAAGAAACATTTTACATTTACTTTTACATGGGTAAATGTAAGAAACATTTAACTAAAGTTAAAACATTTAACTTAAGTAAAAGCAAAAGTTATTCTTTTACTTTTACTTTTACATTTTAACTAAAGTAAAAGACTTTTGCTTTAAGTAAGTAAAAAAGATGATGATGGATGGGGCCCGTCAACTTTGTCGATTATTTGAAGATGCCTCTGGCGTCTTCTTCCTTGACTTAAGTAAAGTCTCTGTGGATGTCGGAAGGTCTTTATTGATCATCTTCTACGATGAGTCACCATCCCTACTTATTTAGCCTTAAAAATTTTATCCGAGAAATAACCTATCATTGAAAAATTGGTTTATAAAGAAGGAGGAAAAAAAATTTCTCTAGAAAATTGGTGAAAATCTTCAAAATTTCTTAGATTTTGTAAAAAAAATTGTTTAAAAACAAATCGGTGAAATCACGAAATAAAGGATCACTCGATTGGTCCAGATCTATCGATAAATCGATCTAAGCAGAAGACTAATTTGTTATTTATTTAAGCAAAAATTCTTTTTCTTGAAGGTCCACTTAGACTCTAGCCTTACTTGCCTTAAATACATGCAGTAGATCTAAAGTTCCTTTAACCTTACACTTCTCCCAATTGAGACTTACAAGCGGCATTAGTCGGGACTTAAAAGCGATCTTGGGTGGTTCTGGCGAAGGTCGAGGCGATTAAAAGCGAAGCGAAAAATAAAAGTTTGAAAAAAACATTTAAGTAAACAAATCAAACTGTTTTTAATCGAAACCACCGATAGCATCAAGAACCAATTGTGTGGCTTTGATACCATATAACAGCGGCGATAAGTTTTTATTCAGAAAACTTAGACAGAAGAAAGAAAAGATTAAGAAGATGACCGGTGAATCGGTAAAGTAATCTCTTTCTTTTATTTATAAACATTTGAGGAAGGGATTACATTAATTCCTAGACTAAATGTTTAAGGGAAGATCGAAGTATTGAAGACTTCGTCTTCATCTTTAACTAAGAAGATCGAAGCTGAAAGCTACGTCTTCGGCTAACTAAGAGAGAAGGGAGAGGACCTCGGAAGAGCTTTCTAGAGAGAGAAGCTCTGAGGATATACTGAATTAAGCCTAAAGAAACTCTAACACTTGAGTTTGTTTAAATAGAAAACTGAAAAGTGAATTACTATATATTCACGCAAGAATCACTATTACATTAACTGAAGTAAAAGTAATTTACTAAAGTAAAAGTAAAACGTAAGAAACATTTTACATTTACTTTTACATGGGTAAATGTAAGAAACATTTCACTAAAGTTAAAAACATTTAACTTAAGTAAAAGCAAAAGTTATTCTTTTACTTTTACTTTTACATTTTAACTAAAGTAAAAGACTTTTGCTTTAAGTAAAAAGAAAGTAAAAAAAAAGGCGATGATGGTGGGGCCGTCAACATCGATTCTTGAAGATGCCTCTAAGCGTCTTCTTCCTTAACAAGTAAAAGTCTCTGTGGATCTTAGGAAGGTCACATTGATCATCTTCTACAATGAGTCACCATCCCTACTATTACGCCTTAAAATTTTTATCCGAGGAAATAACTTTGTTGAAGATGCCTCTGGCGTCTTCTTCCTTGACAATCAAAGTCTCACTGTGAATGCGGAAGGTGTTGTTGATCATCTTCTTTGATGAGTCACCATCCCTTCTTTATAAACCAAATTTTTGAAATTTGTGGGGTTATTTCTGGATAAAAATTTGATGGTGGAATAGTAGGGATGGTGACTCATCGAAGAAGATGATCAGCGAGCACCTTTTCGGCATCCGGGAGAACGGACAATCGAAGAAGAAAGAAAACATCTTGATCAATAGCGATAAATTGACCATCATCGACTTTTACTTTACTAAAGCAAAGTCTTTTACTAAATTAAAATATAAAAGTAAAAAGTAAAAGAATAACTTTTGCTTTACTTAAGTTAAAATTTTTAACTTTAGTTAAATGTTTCTTACATTTACCCGTGTAAATAAATGTAAAATGTTTAAAATGTTTTTACTTTTACTACTTAAGTAAAATTACTTTTACTAATTTTAGTGATTAAGATTTGAATGTAAGTTTAGTGATTCTAAAGAAAATTAGCAATTTGGTAGATTTTTTTTCATTTAAAGAAAATCAAGTGTTAAATGAAACTTTGAATTAAATTTTAACTTAATCATGATAGCCTGAGTGATTCTCTCTTGAATATGAAATCTAAGATAATGCATTATATATATATATAATGCAAGGATCAAGAACATTCTCCTTATCTAGCATTCCTCCTTAAATAACATTCCTTTATTAAAACTACGTTGTTTTGGATATTTTTAAAAGAGAGTGGTCCCACTTGCTTTCTTTTTATTTACAAAAATGACATCTGCGGGCCCACTTATTTTTTAAAAGAAACTTTAAAACGACGTAATTTTAATAAATGAGTGCTATTTAATTTTAATAAATGAGTGCTCTTGGAGGAGTATATATATATATATATATATATATATATATATATATATATATATATATATAGCGGATCAGGTCCGAACTCCCGGACATAATTAAAATACGGACCTTATTTTATTTTTGTTTTTTTTAAAACAACTAAATTTTTCTTTAATATTTTATGGAGCTGAAAATTTTTCATAATCTGGTGTTTTGGAGTGCGATTTGGATACATATAACAAAATATGTCTGTACAATATATATATCCAAATCACACCCAAAATACTGTATTATGGAAAAATTCCAGTTCAATAAAATATTAATTTTTTTTAGTTATTTAAAAAAAAAGAAGGCTGATATTAAAAGATTTTTTTTATTTTTGGAACGGACTCTATATATATATATATATATATGTGTGTATGTGTGTGTGTGTGTGTGTGTGTGTGTGTGATTTAATCTATGGCAACCGGTTGTTTAAGTCATTACTACAGCAACCAACATCTATGTCCTTAATCAATAATATGGAAGGCTGATATTAAAAGAGATTAATGTCCAGCCGCTACAACATGTAGCGGCAAATTTAACAAGTTGTAGCGGCTGCTATTTTAATAATAGGTGCCACCTGATCAAACTAAAATACAAAAAGGTCCCACTATTTTATTTTAATGTAATGTGCCGCTACATGTTGTAGCGGGTGGGCTGGGTTGGGCAATTAATTATTTAATTTTCTTTTTAAAACTCCTCGGGAATGGAAATGGGAAAAGCTAATATGGAGAAATGGAAAAAGTTGACATGAGGAATGAAAAAAGTAAATAAATTTGACTTGGGCGGAAATTGAAAGCATAAGTTGCTACAACATGTAACAGCTGATGAGTTGATGGGTAATTAATTATTTAATTTTTGTTTTAAAACTCCTTGAGAATGAAAATGGGAAAAGCTGACATGCGGAATGAAAAAAGTAAATAAATTTGACATGAAATTGAAGCACAATTGTTTATTAATTATGGTTTTAAAACTCCTCCAATAATTTATTAACCCATTAATTTTTTAATTTATTAACCCATTAATGTATTCATTAACTCCCCATTAATATATTAACCCCCTCATATTTTAAAATTTTAACCCATTAATGTGTGTCCAAGTCAAGTTATAGTGACTGAATGCAATTTTTAAAGCTGCAATTGTTTTTCTTGGTTTGTGTGCACACAACTGCTACAAGTTTTAGCGGCTGTACTTTTTCCCCTTTTTATTATCTTGCAGCTTGGTCTTTTCTCAATTTGCCTTCCTATTCTTCCTTTTCCACATCTCCTGCAGCTTGGTTTACTCTCTTGGATATTAATTTCTTTTTTTTCACATCTTCTTAGCTTTGTTTGATTTGGTTGCCCATTTTCACTTCTCAAGCTCAACCTGAAGTTCTGATACGCAATTCTTCATTCTTATTCTTAAGTAAGTTTTTCAAAATGGCATATAATATTCATAAGAAAATATGTTTATCTAGTTCTTCATATTCTGTTGCAAGTTTCGATTGTAAAATTACATCTGAGTTTGTAAGTAAAGTTGAAAGTAGTAAATCTAAAATTGTTCCATACGTTGGTCAATTATTTTGTAAATTGGAAGAAGTTAAAATTTTTTATAAATCATATGCTCATAAAAATGGATTTAAGATTAGTATTGCAACTAGTCATAAACATGCTCATACAAATGATGTGTCATTTAGGTTGTATGTATGTAAAAAAGTCAGTACACCAACTGTTGTAAAGATTTATCGGATGATAAAGGTGGTAGTACTAAAATAACTAGACAGAGAGACTCTATAGGACTCACATTATGCAAACATAGAATATATGTTGTCCATAATAGTAAAGAAGATAATTGGCATATTTCTACTACTGAATTAGAGCACAATCATCACTTAGTGACCCTTACCTAAGTAGATTTGATTGAGACACATAAATATTACTCCGGTTGCAAGAAAATTAATTGACACTTTAAATAAGTCTGGTATTGGTCCTAATAGGATGATGAACGTTTTGAGCACAATGGGCGACAAGATGCAAAATGTTCCTTTCTCTAATGTAAATATTCAGAATGTGGTGAGAGATTTAAGGTGTGATTCTGCAGATGAAAATGATGCACAAGTTGCTGTAAATTATTTGAAAAAACTTGCATCCGAAAGTGCTAGTAAAAAGAAATTCTGAGTGAAATCCGATGAAAACAATCGCATAACTTGTGTTTTGTGGGTTAATGCCCGATCAAGGTTTATGTATCAACGGTTCGAAGATATTATGACATTTGATAGTACGTACCGGACAAATAAGTATGGCATGTCGTTTGTTCCATTTTCTGGTGTTAACCACCATTATCAGTCTATATTGTTTGGATTTGCATTGTTAAGGGCGACAAGATAGATGACACTTTCGTTTGGGTATTAGAGATATGGCTAGAAGCCATGGAAGACACTTAAAACCATCATCACTAACAAAGATAAAGCCATGAGTAATGCTATTGCTAGGGTACTCTCTTTTAGTTATCATTTATTGTGTTCTTGGCATATTAACAATAAAAGTCCTGAGAAATTGCATCATGTTTATTCTTAGCACCCATTATTCAAAGATCATTTTAACAATTATGTGTATAATTCATTTTATATCGGGGAGTTTGAAGAGCGTTGGCATATTCTGATAAGGAACTATGAATGGCTTGGAAGTTTATATGATGTACGAGAGAAATAGATTCATGCGTATATAAAGAGATGTAGGGATTTTGGCATAAAAACATAGCAGAATATATAAAATTTTCTCATAATTCTCGAAACCCTAAAATAGGATCCATGCAAAAACATATTAATTCAGTTGTTTAGATATTATACCGATTATAGAAAATTCTGGAACGGCTTCGAATCCTTAACGCAATCCAACGGAACTGCGTCTCTACGGTATCCACACGAACGTCCCGCGAATCGTCACATGATTTGCAGAAAAGAGATTCACGGTACTAGCCACCAAGGATATGGATTTTCTGAATTCTGAAGCTTTTCTCTCTAGTCTCTCTCTAAGAGCGGCTAGAATTTTTTTTAGGTTTTGATAATCTTCCTAAAATGGAGACCCCAACTTTTATGAATAAAGAATAATTTTCTCGAATTATATTTTTGAATATTATGGTGTTGATTTGATATAATGTTATAGTTGTGGGTAATATTTACAAATTTTGCAAAGTAAGCAAGTGGTTATATAATATTCGAGATTGGTGGGGAATATTATTTTTTGTCTTTGATGGAATATTAAATGCGATGGCGTAACACAATCATTAGTGGACCCCAACCTATGCGGAAGTATTGTCGTAGTTAGAAAAATTTGATAAAATTATCTTTTATAAAAATATTGGCGGAGGTGTTACAATTAAAAGCGGAAGTATTATTGTTGAAACGGTAGTAAAAAAAGGTGCGATGTCTCTGATGTCTGAGTGGTTGCGTAGTGCACGGTATTGATTATTGATGCTTACGTGAGAAGTCACTCGGTTATACTCGATTATTGCTACGATAATTCTTTGCATCATATCTCTTATATTATTGATTCAATTATTGTCACGATATCATCATATAATATGTTATATTATTAAATCAATAATTGAGACGACAAGTTATAATATTAATGATTAATAATTGTTGAAAGATTAAATATGTGTTGATTAAAAATAAAATAATTTGTGGTAATATTTATTCGATCCTTGATGTATATAAAAGTCTATTATGAGGCGTTTGTGGTAAATTTGTTTATTCTATGGGGGCCCATATGTCATCATCTAAGAGTCTCTTTCGCATGATAGTAATTACCTTTACGGACGTCGAACCACTTTGCCGTTTCATATTCTGAGGCGTCGAACCGATTGTCGTTTCACATTCTGGCGTCGAACGATTGTCGTTTCACATTCTGAGCGTCGAACCACTTGGTGTTTCACATTTCTGAGGCGTCGAACCACTTGGTGTTTCACATTCTGGCGTCGAACCACTTGGTGTTTCACATTCTGAGCGTCGAACCACTTTTCTTTTCACATCACCGATTCGTCAATAGCTTGCCTTTTCACATTGCAAAGCTAAGCTAGAAATCTTCTATAAATAGAGCCTAGTTCTTCATTATTTTTCACGAATTCATTCAAGCTATAGAGAGAAAGTATAGAGAATAAGAGAAAGAAGAAGAGATACATTACTACACTCTTGCGGTATTCAATCTCCTACTAATGTAAGGGGTGTTATTTCTTTTGTATTCATGAAGAGAACTTACATTATTCCATTATTTATTATTACATTGGAATAACTTTTTGTATCTGTGAGCTACCTATACTTGGTGAAATTCTTACATTATTCGGTCTTTATTATTACATTTGGAATATCACATGCATGCGTTTTCTGTGGGACACAGTTCGATCTTTATTATTTTGTTGGAATATCACATGCATGCGTTTTCTGTGGGACTGGTTCTGTTCTTTATTATTACATTGGAATATCATATCATCATATGCGTTTTCATGGGACTGGTTAATTATTTATTATTACATTGGAATAACTTTGCACATGCGATCTATCGCATGCATGGTGATTTCTTTTGTTATTCCATTCTTTATTATACTCGGTTGGTTAAAACTTTGACTTCTATACTCCATGAAATTAGTGGAATATCCTTGATATTTGCGCTTCATCGATATCTTTTCATGGAAATATTCTTACGAGCATTCTTGAATTTTACTCTCTAAAGCGATGTATCGTGTTGTGATTTGGGCGTTATTGGTTCTGGATAAATTAATTCTTGAACTTGTTTTATTGAATTCTTATATCATTGTCATCATCCTCATGTTTATATTTTATTGAAAGTCATACATGGCTTTGTGGTGCATAGATGGACTTGGTATGATTATGACGGGATTATTCGGGTGTAATCATGGTAGTAATGTTACAAATGATGTGGTAAAAGTCCTCGTTGGCGTAGTGCATTGATGGGCGAGTTGTTGGCATGATCATGACCATTAATGAATACCACAAATATTCTTGGCTTGGCGTAGTGCATGGATAATTTGTGGTCGTGATACTAAAGAATATCCTTGGTAGTAGTGTATGCGGGGTGATTCGATGATGTGGATTATTTATTAAAATTTGAGTCGGTGATAAAAGTGATGAAAAACCTTTTAAATCATAAAAGATAGTAGATTTTATTCTCTACTTGACTCTTTTAATGGATTGCTTGTTCATTGTATGATTAAACTTGATGTTTGTTATATTGTATCGGTTTAACACTTTATTTAAGGCTAATGATAATTTATTACGCATTATCTTAGTCGTAATATTTCTTCTTGGGCTAGTTGAGCTCACCCTTTCTTTCCTTTGTTCTCTTGAGGAAATGAGAATATAATTTGGGACGAGTCGGGGAGCGGGTGATGGTCTAGATGGTGCATTAGTAGTCCTCACTATTACGTGATATAGTGTGATAATAATTGTAATGAGGACTCCTTTTGAGTTTGTATACTCTCTAGTAGACAATATTTGTATTCAAACTCACAGTTTATGTTTTGTCGTATTATATACGACAATTGTATTATTAAGTTGTATTTGAATTTTGTACCATGTATCTGGTGACTCAAGATGGGTGATGTATACCTAATTTTGGGGGCGTCACAGTTGGTATCAAAGCTTAGGGATATGATCCTGGCTAAGATGTGAGAATAGTACTAGGAGGGAGGAGCAGGGGAATTCGCCCGCTAGTATGACCTACTAAGTTTATGTGGTATTTAATTGGTGGTCGAATTTAGGGATAATATGTTACATGTTAATTAACCTTTGTTTTGTGGCGATGTCTGAAAATGACATCAGAGAATGTTGAGAATAGCAATGGAGCCTGATGGTAGTTGATTCACCACATATCAATAATCGGGATAATGTGCATCGGGAAGGCGACAATCCTCATGCAAACAACAACAACTTAACAAATGATGAATGATCAAATGTTGGAGGCTTTATGCAATTCATGCAACAATGATGGCGAGGCGGCTCTGTCCAAAATGTAGGTGGAAAACACTTGGAAACTCTCGAATGGTCGCTTAAGCGATTCGAGGCTGGGACCACGGAGTTTATTGGAGAGCAAAACCACTTAAAGGCGGAAGCATGGATAAAGCGAGATCACCAAGATATTTGATGTCTTGGGATGCTCAGAGGAAGCAAAAGGTTCCCTTCCGCCTTTATGTTTGAGGAGAGGCGGATTCTTGGTGGGAATCGGTAAAAGCGTACTCGACTGCTTGCCTTTGAAAATGTCTTGGGAGAAGTTCAAGAACTATTCAACGACAAGTACTTTCGAAAGTATTCGTCACATGAAGGAGGTGGAGTTCATCAAGTTGGAGCGAGAATAATATGGCCAGTGTCGCGATCTGAAAGCAAAGTTTGCCGAGTTGTCGGTTTGCGTCCCACTTGGTGGATAATGAAGAAAGAATGGCGGATGTTTTAAGAGGTTTGAAGCGGGAATCGTCGACATCTTATTTCTCATAAAATTGTGTTTGTATTGAGGATGTTGTAAATAGGGCTCGATTAGTGGGGCGCGATACTTGAGTCAGCCTATGACAAAAAGAAGCGGTAGGCAAAATGATAATACCGTGTGAGCGATCATGAGCGGTGACAACAAGCGTGGAGAAATCAACGAGGCGAAGTGGTAACCACTTGGTGGTAATCGAGGCCAAAACAATAGAATGGGCATTTCAAGAAGAGGAGATTCAACAATGATGGAAAAGGCGTCAACACCGACTTTTTGTCGTTAAGGAAGGAGAGCGACCACTATCATATGCTTCAAATGCGGAGGGGGCACATCGGTCAAAGCGCTGCGCGATGTAGTCAAAGCATGTTATAATTGTGGAAGAAGGTCACTTAGCCCGATTTTGTCGTTCACCAGAAACAAGTTAAAGCTAGGATGGAGGCACCAAAAGTAGTCGAGAAAAGTCAAGCCGGTAGTCTGAGGGGAGGCGTTTGTTGTGACCTCCCGAGAAAAGCAAGGAACGAATGAGGTCATCACGGGTAAGCTTATCATAAACTCTAGCGAAGTCTATACTTTATTTGATCTCGGTTCTACCCATTCTTTTATTTCTCTACTTGCGCTCAGCGATTAAATTTGACTCAGGAGAAATTAGACTTTGACTTATCTGTGGAAACTCAGTTGGGAGAAACCTTCATTGCATCCTTTGTTTATAAGTCTTGTTTGGTTCAAATTGGTACCCTCACATTACACATCGATCTTATTTCATTGAAAATACTTGCATTTGGCGTGATTAAGGGATTGATTGGTTAACTACTCATCATGCAAAAATTGATTGTTTTTCGTAAGGTTGTTAGCTTTCATATTCTAACCAACCTATTATGTGAATTCAAGCGACCAAACCATTAAAATCAATCACGGTCATTTCAAGCCATAAAGCTATTCGTTTATTGAAAAAGCGGATGTCAAGCTTTCTTAGCTCATATCTGATTTAAACAAAAATATCGTCGGTTTTGAGCGATATTTCTATTGTTAATAAATTTCTGGCGTATTCACGAAGAACTTCTGGCCTACCCCAGGCGTGAAATTGAATTTTGTATCGACCTTGAACTGGTACAAAACCCATTTCAAAGCCCCATATCGAATGGCTCTATTGAACTTGAGGAGTTAAAGACCCAAGCTGCGAGGAATTGTTAGACATTGGCTTTATTAGTCTAAAATCGTCTCCTTGGGGTGCTCTATTCTATTCGTGAAGAAGAAAGATGGGAGTATGCGACTTTGTATTGATTATCGGGAGTTGAATCATGTCACCATCAAAAATAGGTACCCATTGCCGCGTATTGATGACTGTTTGACCCGGTTGCGAGGGCAAATTCTTTTCAAAGATTGATCTTCGTTAGGATATCACCAATTGAAGATTAGAGCCGATGACATTCAAAGGCGGCTTTCGGAACTCGATGCGGGCATTATGATTTCTAGTCATGTCCTTTGGATTGACTAATGCTCCTCTTTGCCTTCATGGATATGATGAGCCAAGTATTGAGGAATATTTGGATCACTTTGTGGTCGTCTTTATTGATGACATCCTTATTTATTCAAAAGCCGTGAAGATCATGAGCAACACTTGAGGTGACACTCCAAAAAAAGCCGTGAATACAAGCTTTTTATGCGAGTTGAAGAAATCGAGTTACGGCTTGAGGAAGTAGCATTCCTTGGGCACGTAGTATCAAGTCATGGAATATCTATTGACCGGCAAAGATTGAAGCTATTCAAAAGTGGGAGCAACCTAAATCGATGGCCAAAAGTCGTAGCTTTCTCGGTTTAATTTGGTTATTATCGGAGATTCGTGGAAGGATTTTCTCGAATCGCTACACCATTAACTTTCATTAACTCGGAAGATCAAAGTTCGGTTGGGCGAAGAATGTGAGAAGAGTTTTCAAGAACTCGAGAGGAGACTCATTTTTATTTTGTTACGACAATACCATCGGCTCGGAGGATTTGTCATCATCTATGGTGATGCTTGGGCAAAGGGTTGGGATGTGTTCTCATGCGACATGGGAAAGTCATAGCCTATGCCTCGCGACAACTCAAAGAATATGAGAGGAATTATCCTACTCATGATCTAGAGTTAGCATTTATTGTCTTTGCACTTAAAATTTGGAGGCATTACTTGTATGGGGAGAAAGTGGAGATCTTTATGGATCATAAAAGCCTCAAATATTTCTTCACTCAAAAGGAACTCGACATGCGACAACGGCGTTGGCTTGAAGCTATTGAAAGATTATGATCATACCATCGATACCATCTGGAAAAGTGAGCGTGGTGGTGGCGCATTGAGTAGAAGATCATATATGAAATGCGAGTGCGATATTGTCAGCATAAAGGCCCATTTTATGTGACTTGCAAAGGATGGAGATAGAGTTAAAGACTCAGGGACCCATGTGATGATGGCGAATATCTGAGTAGAACCAACTTTAATCGATAAAGTTAAAATTTGCTCAAAGCTCTGAGACACGGAGGTGATCGTATGAGGAAGAAAGTGCAAGAAGGTGCTATCTTGGAAGCAAGAATCGATGAAGAAGGAATACTTGAGTCGACTCGGACTTTGTGTTTCTAACGACCACGATTTAAAGTATAAAATCATGATGGGCGCGCTGACACTTTGCGTTTGCAATCCATCTGGGAGTACCAAAATGTATCATGATCTTTCGTCATACATTTTGGTGGAGCGATATGAAGAGAGAGAGATATTTGTTTATCTCAAGGTGTCTAACTTGTCAGCGAGTTAAAGTGAGACATCAAGTACCAAAAGGTCCATTGCAACCACTTGAAATTCGAGAATGGAAGTGGGAGCACATTACCATGGATTCGATTCTGGGGTCTTCTAAGGTTTCTCAAGGCGTAGATCGATTTGGGTCATTGTTGATAGATTGACCAAGTCTGCTCATTTCTTTAAATCTGAGAAACTTATATAACTTGAGCGTCTTGCTCGTATGTACATAAATGAGATTGTAAATTGCATGGTATCTGCGGTATCCATAGTTTACGATCGAGACCGAAGATTCACTTCACGATTTTGGGTTAGTTTGCAAAAAGCTATGGAGCGCAGACTTACGATTTAGCTCGGCATATCATCCTCGAATGCCAGACGGACGATCGGAGAGGACTATTCAAACTCTTGAAGATCTATTAAGACTCTGTGTCCTTGATTTCAAGGAAGTTGGGACAAGTTCTTACCATTGGTGGAGTTTTCCTCTACAACAACGGTTATCAAGCAAGTATTGGCATGGCTCCATTGAGCGTTGTATGGAAGAAAGTGTCGTTTCTCGGTATCTTTGGGATGAGGTGGGTGAAGCAACGTTGTTGGGGCCCGGAGTTTGATACGTATGACTACGGAAAAGATTCAAACGATCCGACAGCGTATAAAAACCTCACAAGATCGACACAAAGAGTTATCTTGATCTTCATCGAAAGGATGTGGAATTCGATATAGGAGATCATGTGTTGTTACGTGTTGCTCCATGGAAAGGAGTTACGAGATTTGGAAAGAGAGAAAGCTCGATCCTCGATTCATCGGCCCATTTTAATCCTCGATCGAGTAGGAGCGTGGCTATAGACTCGCCTTACCGCTGAAGTATGTCTCGTGTTCATAATGTTTTTCACATATCTATATGTTGCGTAAATATGTGAAAGACCCGAACCACATTATTGAGTTAGAACCGGACGAGATAGAGGAAGATTTAGCGTATGAAGAGTTACTGTTAAAATCTTGGATAAGAAGGATCATATTCTACGCTCGAGGTTATACCTCAAGTCGAAGTTTTGTGGAGAAACCACGATGTGGAGGAAATGACTTGGGAGTTAGAATAAGAGATGAAAGTCAAGGTATCCTCATCTCTTGACATACCGGTATGTACCCTAATTTTGAGGATGAAATTTCATAAGAAGGGGAGGTTGTAAGACCCTGACTTTTATGAATAAAGAATAATTTTCTCGAATTATATTTTTGAATATTATGGTGTTGATTTGATATAATGTTATAGTTGTGGGTAATATTTACAAATTTTGCAAAGTAAGCAAGTGGTTATATAATATTCGATTGGTGGGGAATATTCTTTTTGTCGGGGAATATTAAATGCTGATGACACAATCATTAGTGGACCCCTAGCGGAAGTATTGTCGTAGTTAGAAAAGCGACAAAATTATCTTTCTATAAAAATAACGGGCGGAGAGTGTTACAGTTAAAAGCTATTGAACTACCGGTAGTAAAAAAATGCGATGTCTGGCGTGGTTGCGTAGTAGCTACGGTATTGATTATTGATGCTTACGTGAGAAGTCACTCGGTTATACTCAATTATTACTACGATAATTCTTTGCATCATATCTCTTATATTATTGATTCAATTATTGTCCGCGATATCATACGTATAATATGTTATATTATTAAATCAATAATTGAGGCGACAAGTTATAATATTAATGATTAATATTGTTTGAAAGATTAAATATGTGTTGATTAAAAATAAAATGATTTGTGGTAATATTTATTCAATCCTTGATGTATATAAAAGTCTATTATGAGGCGTTTGTGGTAAATTTGGTTATTCTATGGGGGCCATATATGTCATCATCTAAGAGTCTCTTTGCATGATAGTAATTACCTTTACAGACGTCGAACCACATCGTTTCATATTACGAGCGTCGAACCATTGTCGTTTCACATTCTGAGTGGCGTCGAACCAATGGTCGTTTTCATTGAGCGTCGAACCACTTGGTGTTTCACATTCTGAGCGTCGAACCACTTGGTGTTTCACATTCTGAGCGTCGAACCACTTTTCTTTTCACATCACCGATCGTCAAGTAAAGCTTGCCTTTTCACATTGCAAGTGCTAAGCTAGAAATCTTCTATAAATAGAGGCCTAGTTCTTCATTATTTTCACGAATTCATTCAAGCTATAGAGAGAAAGTATAGAGAGAATAAGAGAAAGAAGAAGAGTATACTATTACTACACTACTCTGCGAGTATTCAATCTCCTACTAATGTAAGGGGTGTTATTTCTTTTGTATTCATAAAGAGAACTTACATTATTCCATTATTTATTATTACATTGGAATAACTTTTGTATCTGTGAGCTACCTATACTTGGTGAAATTCTTACATTATTCGGTCTTTATTATTACATTGGAATATCACATGCATGCGTTTTCTGTGGGAACTTGGTTCGATCTTTATTATTATACATTGGAATATATCATATCATATACATGCGTTTCTGTGGGACACAGTTCCATTCTTTATTATTACATTGGAATATCCATACATGCGTTTTTACTTGGGACTGAGTTTAGTTATTTATTATTACATTGGAATAACTTTGCACTGTGCGATCTATCGCATGCATGGTGATTTCTTTTGTTATTCCATTCTTTATTATACTCGGTTGGTTAAAACTTTGACTTCTATACTCCATGAAATTAGTGGAATATCCTTGATATTTGCGCTTCATCGATATCTTTTCATGGAAATATTCTTACGAGCATTCTTGAATTTTACTCTACTAAGCGATATCATGTTGTGAGTTTGGGCGTTATTGGTTCTGGATAAATTAATTCTTGAACTTGTTTTATTGAATTCTTATATCATTGTCATCATCCTCATGTTTATATTTTATTGAAAGTCATACGTGGCTTTTGTAGTGCATAGATGGACTTGGTATGATTATGACCGAGGATTATTCGGTGTAATCATGGTAGTAATGTTACAAATGATGTGGTAAAAGTCCTCGTTGGCCCGTAGTGCATTGATGGATGAGTTGTTGGCATGATCATGACCATTAATGAATACACAAATATTCTTGGCGTAGTGCATGGATAATTGTGGTCGTGATACTAAAGAATATCCTTGGGTAGTAGTGCGGGGGTGATTCGATGATGTGGATTATTTATTAAAGTGAGTCCGGTGATAAAAGTGATGAAAAACCTTTTAAATCATAAAAGATAGTAGATTTTATTCTCTACTTGACTCTTTTAATGGATTGCTTGTTCATTGCAGATTAAACTTGATGTTTGTTATATTGTATCGGTTTAACATTTTTGTTTAAGGCTAATGATAATTTATTACGCATTATCTTAGTCATAATATTTCTTCTTTGGGCTAGTTGAGCTCACCCTTTCTTTCTTTTGTTCTCTTGAGGAAATGAGAATAATATTTTGGGACGAGTCGGGGAGGAGTGATGGTCTAGATGGTGCATTAGTAGTCCTCACTATTACGTGATATAGTGTGATAATAATTGTAATGAGGACTCCTTTTGAGTTTGTATACTCTCTAGTAGACAATATTTGTATTCAAACTCACAGTTTATGTTTTGTCGTATTATATTGTACGACAATTGTATTATATAAGTTGTATTTGAATTACGTACCATGTATCTGGCGACTCAAGATGGGTGATGTATACCTAATTTTGGGGGCGGGTGGTTCCTTAACTTTGTCTGATGGCTCCATCATTATCACAAGTATAAGCTCAAAAACTAGATCAACAATGGTTGGAACTAAAACACACAAGTTGATGTGAACTTTTTAATCCATCTGACCTACTTGGCGCAATGATTTCTAGAAGCGCCTAAATATATATACTCTGGGTTCTTAGCCTCTATCATTAGAATTGACTAATGTCTCTTACTTCGAACTCTTCCAGCTAATAGCACCACCATTAAGGCAAAACACAAAACCTGACTGAGACTTCTAGTCATCTTTGTTAGTCTGGAAACTAGCATCTGTGTAACCCTTTACTGCCAGTTTATCTTCACCTCAATATACCAAGAATGAATCTTTAGTCATTTTCAGGTACTTGAGGATATTCTTGACTGCTGTCTAGTGACCTTCACCTAGATTTGACTGGTATCTGCTCGTCGTGCTCAAAGCATACGAGACATCCGGACGACTACATATCATTGCATACATGATAGATTGAATTGCCAAAGCATATGGTATCTTTCTCATACGCTCCTCATTATCTTGTGATTTAGAACATTGGGCCTTAAAGATCTTTACACCATGAGACATGGGGGGTGTCCACTTTTTGCCACTTGCATGCTGAACCATTTCAGCACTTTATCAGTAAATGTACTTTGATTTAGGCTGAGCATTTTTCTCATTCTATCTCGATAGATCTTGATACCTAAAATGTAGGTTGTATTTCCCAAATCTTTCATGGAGAAACATTTTCCTAACCATGTTTTTATAGCCTGTAAGGAAGGAATGTCATTCCCAATAATTAATATGTCATCAACATATAATAATAGAAATACAATGTGACTCCCATTAACCTTCTTATATACAGAAGGTTCATCTTGATTTTTTTATAAAGCTAAACTCTTTCATTGCTTCATCAAATTGAAGATTCCAACTCTGAGAGGCTTGCTTCAATCCATAAATGGATCGCTGCAACTTACATACCTTTCCAACATCCTTTGGAGTGACAAACCCCTCAGGTTGTGTCATGTACACATCCTCAAGGAGATTTCCATTAAGGAAAGAAGTTTTGACATCCATATGCCAGATTTTGTAATCATAAAAGGCTGCAATAGCAAGTAAGATCCTAATGGATTTAACCATTGCCACTGGAGAGAAGGTTTCATCATAGTCAACACCTTGAACTTGTTTGAAACCTTTTGCTACCATTCGGCCTTTATAGGTTTGTATATTACCATCCATGTTGGTTTTCTTTTTGAAAATCCACTTGCACCCGATTTGTTTTACCCCTTCAGGTGGATCAACCAAAGTCCAAACTCGGTTAGTATACATGGAGTCCATCTCAAATTTCATGGCTTCAAGCCATCTCTCAGAATCTTGTCCATTTATAGCTTCTTGGTAGGAAGCAGGATCATCTTAATCTATGAACATCACATCGCCGTTTTCAGTCACAAAAAATCCATAATATCTCTTGGGCTCTTGGCGTGTCCTACCAGATCTACGAATGCCTCGTGTAATTTGAGCAGGTTCACGTTCCACAATATCTTGTGATTCCTGCTCACGTTCCAACTCAGGTTCAATGATATTTTGTGGTTCTCGAATTTCTTCGAGTTCTACTTTTATCCCACTGTTATCTTTTAAAGACAAATTCTCTTTCTAGAAAAATACTAGTTCGAGCAACAAACACTTTGTTCTCAGAAGGTTTGTAGAAATAATACTCATTTGTTTCCTTTGGGTATCCCAAAAAATTACATTTGTCAGATTTGGGTCCGAGCTTGTCAGAAGCCAGACGTTTTACAAATGCCTCGCAACGCCAAATCTTCATGAACGTCATACTATGATGTTTCCCAGTCCACATCTCATATGGTGTCTTCTGAACCGTCTTTGTAGGAACACGGTTAAGTGTGAATGCAGTTGTCTTTAGGGCATAACCCAAGAAGCTTATTGGAAGATCTTCATGACTCATCATTGATCGTACCATGTCCAACAAGGTGCGATTCCTCCTCCCAGATACACCATTCCCCTGTGGTGTTCCAGGTGGAGTGTGTGACAACCCAAATTTTTATAAGTTATTAAAATAGGAATTTAATAATTAAAATTCTTATTATGAGATGTTTTGAGTTTGAGTATGTACATATACATGTTATATATTTTTAAATATGTGATCTGGTGTGAAGAAGAAATATATATTCATATATTAGAAAAGTGAGGCTCAATAGTTAAGTTAACTATTGAAGAAATTAAATGAATTTGGTAATTAATTTTAAATATTTATTGAATTAAATAAATATTTTAAATAACTTATTTATTGAGAAAAATAAATAATTTATGAAATTGTGGTATAATAATTTAGTTACGTGTGTATGATAATTAAATTAAAGCAAAGGTAAATTTTATTCTTTGAAGATTTAATTAAATTAATTAAATTAAATGAGTTGTTTAATGTTAAAGAAAATAAGTAAATTAAATAAAAGCGATGTTTAAATCTAATTTTTTAATTAAATTAGATATATGATTATTTATTAATCATCGGAAGAATTATAATAAAAATTATAATTATTATAATTATTATAGTAAGTTATGTAAATTGGTAACAGGTGTGACAAATAAAAACTATATAATATAAAATGATTAAAATAATCTAGTATGGGGGGAAATTGTGTGTAACCAAACGCAACCTTATGGCTTTTGGTTTATTGTAACTGACGCCTTTTTATTTTCTTCACCTGACATACGTAGGTTATATCACGTATTCTCCTAATAAGCTAAGAACAAAGAAAAGGAGAAACACAGAGAACTTTTATAGGGAATCAAAGGAAGAATTTCTAAACTTTGTTAACATCATCTTGCTAGTAGGAGATTCAAGGTATAATCCATTCTTAAATTTTCAAGTTTTAGTTTTGTAATCTTATTCTCTAAAATTATTTTTTTCTTGGGTTAGGGTTTGAGGTGTTGATTATGTACATGTGTAATCTGATAATTGTTATATAGAAGTTGTATTGACTAATCAAATTCATGGAAAAGTGGTTTGTAGAAGAAAATTAAGATATCAGTGTTTTGTATATGAAAATAGCTTAGTAAGTCCAAAATTTGATGTTCAATCTTTGGTATAATCTGTTAATTGGTTATATATTGTGTTAGTATATTAAGAAGCGAAAACAACGAAAGTTGAATGAATCGAAATGATTGAGAAACGAATTCGTAGTGAACGAATTCGCTAAATTGTCAAAACATGAATAATTAGTATGAACATGAGTTGTAAATTCATATTTGGGTTAGTTAATATTTATGTTAATTGTTGGGTATTTGGTATGTTGTAGTTTTATGAGTTACAAACCCATAGAATCGAGAATGAACCAATTTGGATGAGTATAACTCATGTTATGAAAATCAGAAGGGGTGGGGGTCTGTAAAATCGTGAAGAACAAAGCTCGAGGGGTCAGATCGCCTTCTGGTATGCAATGATTATGGCGCCTCAAGGCCAATTTAGGCAATTGCGTCTGCGCATCGAAGAATCGGTGGAATTTGCTCGACTGGCTTGTAGTAAATTAAGCATAACGTTTTCATAAGAACTCCGATTGAGGTGATTCAAGATGATCCGGAACGAGGACGAATAAACCTACAAATTTTGCTCTTTAAGGTTTTCAGTTTGAGGTCGTTAGAAAGGGTCAAAATAGTCATCTTTGTGATTGTTATGTATTCAGAGGCGATCAGAGGCATCTTTGTGACTAGCTCCCAACGATGGAATATGTCATTCTAAGTGATGTAACATGAAAATGCATGATATTATACATGACATATAAGATTTCCTTGCTCATAATAGAAAGCATTGGCATGACTTAGTATGTGTTTTGAAAAGAAACTTAAAGATTTTGAAAACAAACCTTGTGGAAACTTATGTTCTATAAGTTTTGAACTTAGTGGTTTATAAACATGATTGAGTTCAAATATAAATGAGCATGATATAGTGTTTATATTGTCTTTGTTCATGATTAAACTTGTTAGACCTTGTGATTAGAGAAATTTCAAGAAAAGCTTAGTATAATAAGCTAATGAACATGAATGCTATAGGATATAGTTTCTGAACTTGAAAAGATGTTAACATGACTTAGTTACTTATGGTAAGAGTTTCAAAGTTGATTTACATGGGCTATACTGCATCATTCATGTAAAAGGATTTCAAAGGCAAACTCGAGCATGTTTTTGAACTTAAGTTGCATTACATATGAGTATTTAGATTCTAAAGGCTTGAAATGCCATGTTACGTTTTATTATGTCTCTAAACATTATTCGTAGGTAATGGACATAAAGATGATTTAATCAAACATGTGTGAAAGCATATTTCAAAGTGTTAAACAATGCTAGTTATGAATGAACGATATAAACATCATGATCATATCTATTAACAAGTTGTGAGACCTCTATATATAGAAATATGACCAAAGTTATAAAGCATGATAAATACATAACCTTTTATGCTTTAATTTCATGGAAAGTCATGAACTAAAACTTGTAAAAATGAACTCAAGAATGGTCATATGCTTATGTAAGAACCTCTAACATGTATGTATGTTAAAGTATAAGTGAATAGGTGTGTTAGAGTTTGACAAAAACAGGAAGTGCAAGCTCAACCCGACAGTGCAAAAACGCAATTGTGCTACTAGTCCCTAAGCCTAACAGTATGCAATTTGCTACCACATGGCAATGATGCCTTATTATTTTAACTGTGAATCCAGACCTTAAAGCATGTAGGTATGAATGTCTAAAGTTATAATACTTGACATAGATGATGTTTTAAGCATAAGAGCATGTAATGGTTATATAAAACACAGAGTTGTTAAATTTTGCAAAATGCAAGAACTTTGTGAATCATGCATCTATGAGTTTAAAATGTTTAACGAACACATAGCGAGTCAAGTGTCTAATAGATATATATGAACGTTGATGTAAAGTACGAGTGGTTAAGGTATACCTATACATACCTAGCTATTCTAAGAGTATGATGAGAAAGTGAAATGTAGGTTTTACAAACCTAGTTAGGAAATAATGTAACATTATTATTATATTAAGAATGTATGAAACATATGACTAATGGATGTGAATCCATGATTATATAACTGTGTAGGAATACACGAAGTGCAGATACGCGTTAAGTAGTTAAGTCGTAGTTCATAAATAACGAATCAGGCAAGTCTTTCAGTTTCTATTTGCTATGTGAACTTGATGATTAACTGTTTTAAATCTTTATTGTAAAGAGCATGATGTGTTATTTATATGTTGAAAGTATGAAATGTTAAAGTCAATTTATGACTACGTTGATTGATTAAAGCATGCTGATTGAGTAAGGAACTCAATCTTTATACTTGGTATATGAACTGCAACATGTATGTTATATGTTGAGCATGTTATTATGTGTTATGTGATGCATTAAAACTATTAGATCTTGCTGGGCTATCGAGCTCAACCTTGCAAATAACCATTTTTGTAAGTTAAAAATTGAAGGTAACACTATGTGCTACTTGAATGACGTGGATCAGAAATAATACATGAAGATTAATATTTTAGTTAAAGTTGTTATTTCTTTATACCATGATTAAGATTAATGAGATGTACTAAATGTTTTATGATGTATAGTTTTATGTTGAGTTGTAAAGTTAAAGTTAGAGTTATCTGATATGTAAAGGTTATCGGATTGAAATGTGAAATTTTATATAATAACAGTGATAAAGCGAATCATAAAATAATATTGATTCAAAGACATGTAGATGATAAAGGTTTTGATTCAGGGAATTAAAGTAAGAAGACATAAAAGTTTAAATTATTCCACATTTTATAAAGTTTAACATCGAATAATGATGTAAAATCAGAAGGAAGATGTGTTATTAACGACCAAAGTTGAGAATTAAATTGTATGAATTTTGGGGTCATTACAGAGTGAGCTGTTATATAATACCACACTCATTTAGAAGGTCATCAAAGTCTTGGCTTAAGTATTCACCTCCTCAATCGGATCGAAGGGCTTTTATGTTTTTACCAAATTGGTTTTGAACTTCATTCTTGAATTCCTTGAACTTGTCAAAGGATTCGGATTTGTGTCTTATAAGATGCACATATCCATATCTACTGAAGTTGTCAGTAAATGTAATGAAGTAATAAAACCTACCTCTTGCTAAGGAACTACATCACTATGTATAAGTCCCAATACATCACTAGCCCGTTCATTGTGTCCAGTGAAAGGGGCTTTAGACATCTTGCCTAATAAACAAGACTCGCATTTCTCATATGATTCAAAATCAAATGAATCCAAAAACCCATCTTTATGGAGTTTGTATATGCGTTTCTCATTTATATGGCCTAAACGACAGTGCCAGAGATATGTCGGATTTGAATCATTTGATTTAAATCATTTTGTATTTATGTTATAGATAGACATTTCTAAATCAAGAATATAAAGACCATTAAACTGTTGTACAACACCATAACATATTTCATTTAAGTAAAACGAACAACTGTTGTTCTTTATTAAAAATGAAAAACCTTTTTTTATCCAAACAAGAAACAGAACTAATGTTTTTGCTTATAGCAGGCACATAATAACAAACCTCTAATTCTAATACTAGCCCAGTGGGAAAAGATAAATGATAAGTTCATACGGCTAGTGCAACAACTTTTGCTCCATTCCCAACTCTTAGGTCAACCTCTCCTTTCGCCAAAGTCCTACTCCTTCAGAGTTCCTGCACATTAACACAAATGTGAGAACCACATCCAGTATCCAATACCCATGATGTAGAAGTGGACAAGTTGAATTTTATAACATATATACCTGAATCAGAAGTCACACTTCCTTTCTTTTTCTTCACTTCATTCAAATAAGAATGGCAATTCCTCTTCTAGTGTCCATGTTTTCCACAGAAGTGACAAATCACCTTCTTTAGCCACCCCACCTTTAGGTTTTAAAGTCAGTTTGGTTTCATAATTGGGTTTGGCAGAAGATTTAGATCATATCTTCTTCTTGCATTTCCCCTTTCCCTTAGCATTCCCCTTTTGCACCATCATTATGGGAGCGGGTCCTGCCTTTTTCATGTTGTCCTCGATAGTTCTTAACATGCTCAACAACTCAGTAAGTGGTTTCTCAATTTTATTCATGAGTTAATTCATAACAAATTGAGAATAGTTGTTGTTCAAAGATTGGAAAACAAGATCGGTTGGGCTTCCGAAGTAATCGGAAAACTCAACCTATCAAGTTACTCAATATACCCAATCATTTTCAGCACATTGGACCAACTGGATCACGTTCACCCATCTTGCAATGATACAACACTTTGCTTATATAATACCTCTCTTGTCGAGCATGCCCTTCGAACAATTTCTTGAGATGCTCGATCATCTCATAAGCATCCATTAACTCATGTTGCTTTTGAAGCTCAGAGTTCATAGTTGCTAGTATGAGACAACTCACGTCCAGAGCATCATCTTTATGCTTCTTGTAAGCATCATGCTCTACACGTGGTACAATATCATCTGGTGCTGTAGAAATGAGCTTATCAAGGACATATAACTTGCACTCTTATTTGAGGACAATCCTTAAGTTCCTATGCCAGTCTAGGCAATTAATTTCACTCAGCTTTCCTTCTCAAGGACTGATCGTAGTGAAAGATTATTTGTGTTATTGTTTGCCATTGATATCTATAATTTATAAGTGCAAAAATAATAAGTCAAATTGCAGAGTTTTTGATATTATGTAATTGATAATAGTAAATTCAAAATATACCTCCCACTATTTTATTCAAATTAATAGCCCTCACCATTAATTTGGAAAACATTTTCTATTAAATCTTTCTAGTGAGCCAAGATCCATATTTCATTATGCCTTAAGTTAGCTTTGGCTAATCACTTAAAACACAATTATTTAGGTAGACAACCCCTTGTAAATTATATCATATATAACTCTTAGATAGTTTGGTGAACAACAGTTATTTATAGTCCATCTAAGGGTACCTACCAAACTCCATGCCTCTAAGTCCGCAATCATATTGAGATAACTTAGTTAAGTTGGACCCAATGATTTTAATAGTTTGGATATCAAAATTATCCTTTCGCATCTTACCAAGATAAATAGGGTACTTTTCTTTGGCAAACCTACATCCATCGATCAAGGTCTTGATGAGTGTTATTCATTGGAAGGCATCTAATTTAGACTTAATAATTTTATGAGGGATTTTATTAATTAATTTAGATCTCACTAATTTTAATCTTATTAAGCATGCACATTTTTTTATTATATATCATATCGTATACAAGCATAAATAAAGTGCAAAATAAAATGTGTCACAGTTATAGCTCAATCCTCTGTCAATCTTTTCAAGCTAATGAAAAGATTGAAGGTTAGTCTAAAGTGATAAAAGATCTTTAAAAAAAATAGCTTCCTTGGAACTTCCTCATGCACGTGTCTCCCCTCCATCATCATCTTTCCATCGTGTTCTTCATCTTGTCATCTTCCTCTTGTTATCGATTATTACATGACATAAAGAAGCCTCGAGTTACATTCGAGGGGATTTAGATGAGAGGAGAATATTACATCAGAATTTATAAAAAGGCATGACATGAAAGCCGTATTTCAAAACCAAAAACCACTAACAGTGTATATAATATTAAGGTGTGAATTTGATATAATATTAAGGTGTCCAAGGGGGGTCTCCCCTAGACCGGGGGTCCGGTCTCTCCGGTGGTCCTACCGACCGATCGAATCAGGGTTGGTGGTCTCATTTGCCCCGGTCGTGGCGCTGGGGAAGCGTAAAATACGCCCTGGAAAAATTTTCCAAACTACAATCTGTATTGTAGAATTTTTTCATACGAATCTCTAAAACAATTCCAGAATCATATATACTGTAAGACCCCAACTTTTATGAATAAAGATTTAATTTCTCAAAATATTTTTTTTAATATTAAGGTGTGAATTTGATATAATATTATAGTTGTTGGTAATATTTACAAATTTTGCAAAGTAAGAAAGTTGTCATAAAATATTCGATTGGTCGGGAAATATTCATTTTATCAGGGAATATTCGTACGACGACACAATTATTGGTGGACCCCACAATGAAATTACTGTCGGAGTTAGAAAACGACAGAAATATCTTTTTATAAAAATAACGGTGAAAGTTTTACCGTTAACTGTTGAAATACCCGGTGATAAAAGTATAGTAATACGCGTGGTTGCATAGTAGCACACGATATTGATTATTGATGCTTACGTGAGAAGTCACTCAGTTTTATTCAATTATTGCCACAATAATTGTTGTATAGTATTTCACATTATTAATTCAATTATTGTCACAACATTTTATATTGTTAAATCAATAATTGAGACGACAAAGTTATTCATATTATTATTTGCATAATTAACAATGTCTAGAAAGTTATTTCAAGGAAAGGGGTTTGGTCACCTAATTGCGCGCCAATATGGAGAAATCCTTATCGGAAAGCCCCCTCATTCCTGGGAACGATCTGGTTGTTAATATTGCGAGTTATAATAATGATGAATAAATGTTATTAAAAATGTGTTTTGTGAAGCCAAGTGAATTGAGATAAATAGAGGGGATTTTTATGAAGTATTTGATTTAATTTTGCTTATTATATGGACCCTCACTTACCCATTTTTCAAAATTATCGGGAGAAAGTTATCTCAGTTTTGTTATATATATATATATATATATATATATATATATATATATATATATTAACGAGTCGTGGGGTGCGTGGGGGGGGGGAAGGATTTTGATCACGGGGGAGTGTTTGATTGGGAGGGAGTATTATTATTATTATAATAAGTTTTATTTTTTTAATGTAAAATAAAATATATTATATTTTATTATGCATAGTGTTTGCATAGTACTTGCATAGTGTTTGCATAGTAAAATCAAATTTTTGTCGAATTTCATCAGTGACTGCGCCCGTGATTTTCCCTTTACCGTGCGTCCAAATAGTGTCTAGCCATTCTCCTATAAATAGGATGCTCAGTTTAGAAAAGAAATCACACCAGAATCAGAGAATTCTTCTTCTATAATATTGAGCGTATTTCTTTTGAGTTTAAGAAAGCTTTGAGTGTAAAAAATAGTGAAAGTTTTCTTCAAGAATATATCCGCTATAACAGTTGAAATTGCTCTTTTTTGAGGTAAGGGGTATTATTTATTTAATATTCGCTTACGATATTATTTTTCGTATTCGTAAAAAATTTTATTTTCGTTTAATATTCATAAGGAGTATTATTTTCCTTCAATATTCGTAAGGAATATTATCTTCGTTCAATATTCGTAGGAATATTATTTTCAATCAACAATAGTAAAGGATATTATTTTTGTTAAATATTTGTAAGAAATAATATTTTCTTCCATACTTTGTAGTATGTAAGTAATATTATTTCGTTTCAGATTCCGAATTCTACACTCATTTTGTTAAAGTATTGCTTCTATACTCCTTAAAATTAGAAGAATATCCTTGAAATTTGTGTTTCATCTAGTATCTTTTCACGAAAATATTATTCTGAACATTCTTGATAATTTTTAATCTTTTCATGTTGGGGTACTATTCACGTAGTACTATTCACTAAGGGTACTATTCACTCGGGGTACTATTCATGATAAAAATTAATTCCTTTTCTGTCCAAATTATTTTTGATATGATATTATTCTTAAATTTTACTCCACAAAGCTATTATGTTGATAATTTGGACATTATTGAATTCTGGATAAATTGAATTATAAATCTTTGAAATTTATCATTGCTTTTATTTAATTGAATTCTTATATCATTGTCATCATCCTCATGTTGATATTGTGATGAAAGTCATCTTCGCCCAGTAGTGCATAGATGGACTATTGATTGGTATGATTATGACCAGGGATTATTCGGTATAATCATGAGCTGTAATGTTACATATGATGTGGTAAAAGTCCTCATTGGCCCATAGTGCATTGATGGACAGTTATTGGTATGATCATGACCATTGGTGATAACACGAATATCCTTGGCCCGTAGTGCATGGATAATTCATGGATATGATACTAATGAATATCCTTGAACGTAGTTCATGGATAACTCAGTGATGTGGATTATTTATTGAGTTGAGTCTCAGCGATAAAATTGATGATAACCTTTTTAAATCATAGAAGATAGTAAATATCATGCTTTACTTGACTCTTCTAATGGATTGCTTGTTCCGCTGCAGTTAAACTTGTTGTTTATTGTATTCTATCGGTTTAACACTGTTGAAGGCTAACGATAATTTATTATGCATTATCTTAGTCATAATATTTCTTACTGGGCTAGTTGAGCTCACCCTTTTGCTTTCTTTATTCTCTTCAGGAAATGAGAACGTAGCCGAGACGAGTCGGAGAATAGAGTGATGGTCCAGGATAGGTGGCTATAGTAGTACTCACTATTCTATGAAATAGTGTGATAATAAATGTAATGAGTATTACAGTTTATGCCCTAGAGGCCAATTATTTGATATAATTGCTTAACATTTTGATATTATATTTGATTGAATAAACGAATGATTTTATTATGGTTTTTTTTACCGCGTTATATAAATGTTAACATAATAAAATTCCTTAGAATAGTGATACAAATTATATAGTTTCAAGTGTGTGACTTAAACATGAGATTATATAATTACAATTAGTATCATTGCTCTTAAATGTCCCTAGTCGAGTATCATTGTTGATGGGACAACAATGATGCATTGAGACTAGTATGTGGATTGACTGATGACCAAATCTCATTGGTCATAAATATATGAGATAATAAGTCAATGCATAGGTACGTGTTAGAGAACGATGTACCGGATAGACCCACCATGAGAATTCTATATGGAGCATTATGTGAAGTGTCATTAGCGTTTCTCATAGTGACAATGATGTAATGATCCTCCGACCTGAAATCACTATATTACTACACGGGAATTTATGTACTTTGATATCATCAAAGGTCATCTTTAATAGGGTGGACTATAAAGGTGATTATTGGGTACATCATGAATCGTGTGAGGAATATGAGTGATTTAGAGGGAATTTAACCCTCCTATATATTAGGGGTGATATCCATAGGCTTCTTAATTGAGTAGGACTATGAAATGCATGATCATGCTCAAATAGTGATTTGTTTCATATAGTCTACTCATTGATCAAGAATAAACTCAGATTAAATTATGAAGAGTATGACACATTCCATGACTTGAGTTTAATATAGGATATTAAGGTTAAAAGGATTAAATTACATTGAAAATTGGTCACGAAAAGGTTGCATCGAATCATCGATATTATTATTACTTGGGTAGTAGTGATGCATTACTAGATGCCGCTCACTATTTATAATTTTATAATGTGATTTTAATATTATTGTCAACGTAATAATAACCTATAGGGTCACTGTGAGAGCTCTGAATCCGGGTCCCAAATCAGCGTAGATCTGGTACAATCATTCTATCACTATTGCAGAAGATATAAACATAAATTGTTTATACAATAAACTTTACACACTATTCCCCAAGGTCGAGTAACCTTAACTTATACACAATTCAAAAACTATCTAACATATAACGTTATTATAATACTAAACTATAACATTTTAACTGCACACATAATCCCAAGCTAAACTTGGCTTTGTCCTTTCTTGTATCCGACGTATGCGTCTTAATCTGCAATGTTTATCATGATATAGCAAGGGTGAGCAATAGGTTTGCCCAGAAAGTTTAAGTTCAATGATTTAAGGATATATCATGATTGAAAGAGTTGAACAAAAGCTGGCTATAATTCAACAATATAATTGCGAACTAGCAGGAATAAATTTTACATAGCTGAACAATATTAAACATGAACATATATATATCTGGACCGAATGGTAATGAAGGTGATCAGCCTTTCATACCTGATGAATACATACAGTATGCACATAATGCGATTTAATAATTCTTCGACATGTCCATCAGAAATGATTAACCATAAGTATAATTGAATAATACAACTCGAGGTTGAGTTAAAGAAAGACTTGCATGTTCCGTTGACTACCGCTATGCAATTAATAAGCTTTGTCTGAACCTAATATATAAATAATATTGATATACAAATTAGAATAATATCATCACAGTATTTAAAATAACCTAAACACATTATCACATAATCATATCCGTCTATAAGACACATAAGACTTAACCTCAAGTCAAACTTTTACAGTCTGAGTCGAGTTCAGTATAATTCTTACATCTCGACGGTCTAGTCGGACAATTATCGAGTTTAAGTTCAATTAAACTCTGCCTAATACTGAACAATTATCAGTCAGAATATTTTTCATAAGCTCGTAATAATTTTTAGATAATTATTATCATTTATCTTGAATTTTTAATCATTAATATCGTATTTAAATGAATTAAATATCACTTAATTCTTTTAACATTAATATTTATTTAATACTAAATATTAATGAAAATCATAACATAATATTATAATATATTTATAATATATCAAAGTATTTTTAATACTTTAAAATCATATTTATATGATTTTAAACATTTAAATTCATTATCCAATAATTGCTTTTAATATTAAAATATTAATATTTTCATGACAAAATATCAAAAGTTATATATTATAACTTAAAATATTTTTCTAACACTTCAAATTATTTTATATAATTTTTTAAAGAATTAATTCTATTTTTCCATAATATATTTAATATATTTATTAAATAAATTAATTATCATTAATATTAATTTATTAATGAAATTCATCACAAAATATCAAAAGTCATTAAAAATAACTTAAAATATTTTCTTATACCATAATATAAATTTTATGATTTTCATGTATAAAAATAATTTTAAATAATTTATTTAATATTATAGTTAAATAAATTAAATACCATTTATATTTTAAAAATAATAAATATTTATGAAATATACTCAAAATAATTAAAAACTAATTTTTAGACTTTAAAATAATTTTTAGGAATTTATTTTGTATTTTTAATAATTAAAAATCATTTTTATCTCTTTATTAATTAAAATAATTAATTTTCAGAAATTAATAATTAACAAAGAGCCCTATAGCGACAGAACCGTCGTTATAGGTGTTCTTGAGCCATTCTTGAGCCTGCCCAGAAAAACATGGCAGTTTACCGGATGCCAGGTTTTACCATTCACAAATCATATATCTTAAGGATTCTGGTTTGTATAAAGTGTTAATGTTGTAGTATTTATGTAATACTACAACCACAAATTCATTTCACAGCTAAACTGCAACAGATCCAGAAGATATGAAGCACCAAATATGTTGTCAGAATCTGTTCTTCATTTTTGGGTTACCTAGAAATGAAGAACAGGTTAGGGTTGCTACTTTGAATCCTCATATCTTGCATCCCAGTTCTTGTTTATGTGATCTAATGGTTCCTACATGTAGTACTTGTGTCAGGGTGCATTTATATAACACCAGATCATCCTAGCAACAATATAATCAGAAGATCTAAGTAGGTCGATTATGTGGTGGTGGGAACGCTTATGAAGATTTCTGGGTTACCCAGAATCTTCATCCGGCAGTTCCATCCACCCTACTTTGACCATCCTTATTCTCAATCCTAAACATGATATAGGTATTCTATAAGCATGAACATGTAGTACTTATATGATACTACAACATTAAAACAACAATTTGGCCAAACAATCAAACATGTACAACATCAGAGACCTTAAAAGTCTTGTCAGGGCCATCTGGGAAATCTGGGTTGCCCAGATCCAGTTGGTCATGGTCGGTCAACCATGTTTGACTGCTCCTAACTTTCAATATACACATGATCTGGACTTGATCATTCAAGTCCCAGATCAAAGTACACATGGCATAGAACAGATTCAAAACACAAAACACACATAACACCTAACACACACGGATCTACGAGCCCTGGCATATGGCTGTCAGACAACATTTTAGGGTTCAAAGTCAGTTTCTAAAAACTTGATTTTTGAGCACTTTGATGTTATGGATCTAGAATCTAACAACCCAGATCACTAAATGACATCATAATACACAACTTTAACCAACCAATTACAACATATAACATTCGATCACAAGATTCCTAAAATTTAGGGTTTATACTTCTTTTACACTTTGATCTTAGATTCTGATTTTTTATTTTGATCCTTGGCTTGCTATGATCTGATTCTGGCTTAATTTCTCTCTCTCTCACTCTAAATTTCGAAAAGCTAGAGAGAGAATGGTTTGGACATGAATGAGAGATAAAGTAAGAGTTTTACTTACTTAACTTTTTGATTTTTAGATTCAATGTATCTTATCATTGCAAGGTGGCACCAAATCTGATCTTGGAGGATAATAAGCACATTGGATAAGGTTTGGATTGATGACTCACAAGATTTTCCATATCTTTTGCTTAGGTTTTAAGAAAAGGGCATTGTTGTCTTTTTCCTTTTAATTTAATGGCATACTAGTAATTTATCCAAACCCTTAGGGTTTATGGTTTAACCCTTAGGTTTAGGGTTTAACCCTTTAGGTCTTAAAAATAAATTCTAGGATTTCCAAATTAGGTTTCCAAAATAGAAAATTATTATTTCTAAATTATAATTAGAATTCTCTAATTTTATTAAAATTTACTAATCATAAATCAAGCTTGCTAATTTGGATTAACATTTCCTAATTAAAATTGCTAATTTAGGAATTAAGTTTCATAATTATGAATTAGGGTTTATAACGGAATAATTAGGGTTTCTAATTTTACAAATTAGGGTTTTCTAACTATTTTGTTAGGTTTTACCCTAATTAAGTTTATAATCAAAACACTTAAGCCATTAAGTTCCCAATTTATAGGGTTTCCAACTTCCGAATTTGGGTTTTGGATTCCCGATACTAAAATTAGGGTTTCCAGAACCGGTTTTAGGGTTTCTTAGAAATCGTTAGGGTTTTCTAGCTGAACATTGACATTCTTAATTTAATATTAGGGTTTGCCACTGATATAGGTTATCTGGTCAACACTTAACCCGTAACCACATATTGTACACATATACACATAACATATTCACTTATATACTTAATCCTGAATAATTCTCCTGAAAAATTTTCAAATCCATAAAATTCCTTCCTGAAAATATCGAATCCATTCACTTTTTTTCTGTCTAGGTTTATTATTTAACCTTAATTCAATATTTTAAGATTTTATAAATATCCAAATTCTCGGGTCGTCACATTTACCCCTTCTTCTAAAAATTTTGTCCCCGAAATTTACCTTACACCTGACACCATACACCTTGAACCATTCACCATTCATTCTCATCATCCCATGCTACCCAATACCTTCCTCACAAGAGTTAAAATTTTCAAATTGTGCTGAGAAGTCATATAGACTATGAATTTTTCATTTTCGCAAAGGTTTTATGGAAATTCATCTGTAAACTGTCATATCCTGAAGACACAAAGGGTGATTAGCCCAGTATGCCCAGTACTGGCCCAGTAATACTAGTTTGATCTGTTTCTCATCTCTGTCGTAGGCACAAAAATTTTACCTCAGTCTTATCGAATTCCGCACCAAAACAATTTGGTTCAAGAAATTTTTCAAAGAACGCTTAGAATTTTCATAAACTTTGGTCTAGCCAAATCAAATAGCTTAGACTCATATCAATAATTCAATTTCAATCGAAATACGAATGTGTGTAGCCAAAACCCCGTTGGCAAATTAAAATTTTGAAAATTGTTTGAAAATGACGTCATGATAGCGTACTGTATTAACCGCCTGTTTGAGGATTGTTGATCGATTTCACAATCAAAACATATGTGCAAGTATACACTGTCAACAAGTAATAAAGTGAAAGTAGAGTATCTTTCCCACGAGGAATTATTTAATAAAATTCACCAAGTACTAGTTCTTAACCAAACTAATTTTATTTAAACATATGCAATGTATTATTTTTAAAATTAAGCAAACTAAATTAACTTATTAAACTGAATTATTTTATAAATGAATTCAACTAAATAAAGGTTAAGACTACAATATCCCCAATTATAAACTATAAACCAATTATCCAATTAACCCAATTATTACGCCATCTAAATTGTTAACAGGAATTCTAGTTGTTAAAAGCCCTTTCCCAAGTGAACAGATAACTTTTATTCAATTCAATTAATCATGTGATATTCCTATGCAGAATAATTAAACAAAACTCGTTAAGTTCTAATTCCCAATTCGTTTCATGTAGTGAACAGATATTCCTATTCAATTCACGACCCTAATTGTTCATCTCTTGCAAATAATTAAACATAAATGTTATCATGTCCAGTTACAACCCTAGATTTTATCTCCCGAATCCTTCTAGAGTAACACAGTATTTATTGGCCAAATAATTAATCAATACGCACAAAACATGATAAACAATTCACTTGGACATAAATAATTAAAATAAATTAAATAATTAATTCATAGACATAAAAGGTTCAATTTGTAGTCTTAATAAAAGATTTAGTTCATGATTAATGAATTAAAACCAAGAATCCACAATTGAATAGACATTAAAAGATAAAAGTAAGAGTAGAGTGAAGAATAAATCTATTGTCAACAAATCTTCATCTTCCTCAAGCTCTTGATCTTGATCTTCAATGGTCTCCAAGTTGTTTCAATCTCCAAAACTAATAAGAATTAGAGTTTATGTTCTAATCTAATGGAATGTATCTCTAATCTAATCTATGTAATCCCCCTTATTCTATGCCTCACATCATGTAATTATAGGTTACAAGTGCAATTTTTAGCTTAGGAACAAACCCAATCCAATTTGGAGTCACAATTCGCCCCAAAACGCGTCTCAATTTCACCAGGGTTGAGCCCAGTGCCCCAGCGCTACTCACGACGCTGGAACACTGCCCCCTAGCGTGGGGGCGCTAGAAATAAGGTAGAATTGGGCGCCCCGGCGCTGGCCTCATCATTTGTGGAAATTTTCTGCTCTGACGTCCTTTGGGAAAATGACCATAACTTCTTCGTCCGAACTCCTATTTCTATGATTCAATATATTCCGGAAAGAGGAGACGTAGATCTACAAGTTTCATTCTTTGAGGTTTTCGAAATAAGGTCCGGAGCAATGCTGAAATTGGCCCTGAAGTAGATGCTATACAAATGGCAAGCCAAAAATGCGAATCTAGCAACCCTAAACATCGATCCAAGTAACTTTTGTCTCAAATCCTACAAAACAACGTAAAACATGCATGAATAGACACAAACACTTAAAAACATCCAAAAGATTAAACTCAAACGCATTAAATTCATGGATATAAAACTCACTCATCAAATACTCCCAAACTTAAACATTTGTTTGTCCTCAAGCAAAAACACAAAAGAACTAAAAATAAACAACGTAACTCAACTACATGAATGCATATGCATGATCTACTTCCTAATATACCTACGAACCCAGTAATAAATAAGTATGATATATAGAAACATGCCTCAAAGATACCAATGATACTCAAACAATATATCCAATCAGATCAAAGTCCATAACTCTAACCAGTTAGTCAATCCAAACCTGTCATCACCCATGTTGTGTGTGTGTGCTTGTTAACCATTCTAACCAACCACAGTTCTAAATAATCACATAACAAACTTCTTAGAAGGAAAATTTCAGGTCCAATTCAATTACTTTTGTGAACATGAAAACTCCAATTAAAACTAAGTAAATACCAAGTCTAAGGGTAAATATAGGATTTATTTCTACATTTATTCAACCACGAGGGCATTTATGCTCTTTCTCGTGTTTTATTCATTTTTTTATTTTTCTCATGGTTGTGCAATGTCTTATTCCCTTAGGCTTTTCAATGTACCTTAACGAGCTTTCGACCAAAGACTCCCAGACCATTAAGACCTTAGGGCGCTAGGTGTAAAGACAATCCCCTCGGGCTTACTTACTACAAGAAATAAAAGGCCACAAAACTAACAAGCATGCCACGGTGTTTATTCATTTTTTTCTTCTGGATTTTCTATTTTTTTTCTTTTCATCATTTCTTTTTTTTTTTTTTTTTTTCATTTTGTATATATATACCCCATAAATTCCACCAAACTCAAGTTTTTACGTCATTCCAACCTTTACCGCCAGTTCACTAATTTCCTTAAATTTTAACCAAGATTTTCTCTTAGAAACAAATTATGAAACCCTTAAACCAAGTGGATTAAAACAGTTAAACTTTAAGTACTAACCGGTTACATAAATTTCAGACAAGCTAAGATTTTCTTCATGTTTAAAATTAGAACTCATCGTCAATTATCAACACTGTTCAAGTTAACATGCAAAACCAATCTTATCATAGGCCGATCTAAGACCACACCAACCGATCGCACAGATTCATGCAAAAAAATTAAAAAAAATGCAATTATACTACATGAACACATACTAATGTAACCTATGTATGAATATGCAATTAACTACCATGTATTATATGCAACCTAAAAAAAACAATGCTAACACATAAAAATAATGAACTACAATGCAAATAACTAACTATATGCAGTACGACACTAAAATGCCCCCAAACTTAAACTAGACATTGTCCTCAATGGGTGAAATAGAAAAAAGTAAAGCAGAGGACTTCCCTGAAAATATAACAATCTTCCTCCTTGTCCGCTAAGTTTGGAGAATAGGCTAAGCACATGGAAAAAATTGGACACCACACTTGAATTTGACTTGAATAACCTGTAAACCATGATAGAAACAATTTTATTAAATTCTAAATAAAAGCAAATTCAAAACTACTAATATAAAACCTAATAAAAACTAAAAATAAAAATTAAACTTGGGTTGCCTCCCAATAAGCACTTGTTTTATAGTCTTAGCCTGACTTCTTCAATTCTCTATCCATTTCTCCTACGAAAATTGAGGAACCCTCCATCAATCAGTAACAATGTCTCTTTTGGGAGGTTCCCATTAGTAATGACCCTTGAATGAAAGTCACCTAGCATGCTCTTTGTAAATATATTCCCCATTAAGAACATCCAAAAACTAGGTGTTTTCTCCATTATGTCGATGATCAGAATAGGGCATTGAAGCTTAATAAACACAATGGGATCTTCCTCTATCTTCTCCTTTTCATCCCACCATGACTCCAGAATTGTACTAGCTCTTATGTCACAAAGAGCTTTGCCGACGACATGACTGCCAATTGGGCATGGTTTTGCAAAACTGTCGGATTCTTGAAATTTGGTGGAGGAGGCACATAGGATACTAATAAAATCGGCTCATCTTCGTTGAATCTTACAATTAAGTCTTCGTCGATCTCCTTTTCTTGGTTCCCAATTGTTTCCTCTCTTTCACCATCTTGTGGCTCATCTAGTTGCAGATTTTGTTCAGGCTCTCCATCAGTCTCGGAATCCATGTCATAGGGCCAAGTGTATTGAGGACAAATGTTCGAGGCATTGATTAGTTGTTCCATTAAGTTCGCAAAATTTTGACTTGATATCTCTTGATTAATCATCCTCTCTTCACTTGAAGCTATGAACTTGGACAAAATTTCCTCCAAATTTGAATGTCCTCCTGTTGTAGTGGAGGTGGACACGAGAAATTCGGTGGGTATATTGGACTTGGAGCATAAAATTGATCTTGATGAGTATGGCTCCATGAAAAATCTGGGTGATACCCCCAATCCTGATGATAGTTATTGGGATAGACATAATTATTGAGATAATCACCACCATACTGTACCGGCTCGAAACTAATGGCGCATTGATGACTCATATGATTTCCAGCACAATAATCACAAGTCACCGCCACACTTTGACGACGTTGTGTTGCAAAAGTGTCTATCCTCCTCGAAAGTGTCTCAATTTGTGCTGATAATGCAGAAAGTACTGTCGCGAGTCCATCAATCTCCGCTCCCCTTGGCTGAGTCATTCTCGCATATGGCCATTGATAATTAAATTCCGCCATAGTACCTGAAAAGAAAGAAAAAAATAGAAAGAGAATTAAAGAAAATAATTTAAAAAATGTTTAAATTAAAACTAATTTGATAAAAATTAATATTGGCAAAATTATTAAACTAATTCCCCGGCAGCGGCGCCAAAAACTTGTTGATCGATTTCACAATCAAAACATACGTGTAAGTATACACGGTCAAAAAGTAATAAAGTGAAAGTAGAGTATCGTTCCCACGAGGAATTATTTAATAAAATTCACCAAGTACTAGTTCTTAACCAAACTAATTTTATTTAAACATCTGCAATTTATGATTTTTAAAATTAAGCAAACTAAATTAACTAATTAAACTGAATTACTTTATAAATGAATTCAAATAAATAAAGGTTCAGACTACAATATCCCCAATTATGAACTATAAACCAATTATCCAATTACTAAATTATTACGCCACCTGAATTGTTAACTGGAATTCTAGTTGTTAAAAGCCCTTTCCCAAGTGAACAGATAACTTTTATTCAATTCAATTAATCCTGCGATATTCCTATGCAGAATAATTAAACAAAACCCGTTAAGTTCTAATTCCCAATTCGTTACATGCAGTGAACATATATTCATATTCAATTCACGACCCTAATTATTCATCTCTTGCAAATAATTAAGCATACATGTTATCATGTCCAGTTGCAACCCTAGATTCAATCTCCCGAATCCTTCTAGAGTAACACAGTAATTATTGGCCAAATAATTAATCAATACGCACAAAACATGATAAACAATTCACTTGGACATAAATAATTTGAATAAATTAAATAATTAATTCATAGACATAAAAGGTTCAATTTGTAGTCTTAATAAAATATTTAGTTCATGATTAATGAATTAATACTAAGAATCCATAATTGAATAGACATTAAAAGATAAAATTAAGAGTAGAGTGAAGAATAAATCTGTTGTCAGCAAATCTCCATCTTCCTCAAGCTCCTGCTCTTGATCTTCAATGGTCTCCAAGTTGTTTTAATCTCCAAAACTAATAACAACTAGGGTTTATATTCTAATCTAATGGAGTGTATCTCTAATCTAATCTATGTAATCCCCCTTATTTTATGCCTCACATCATGTATCTATAGGTTACAAGTCCAATTTTTAGCTTAGGAACAAACCAAATCCAATTTGGAGTTAAAAAAAGTGTCAAAATTTGCCCCAAAACGCGTCCAAACTTCACCAGGCCCGAGCCTAGCGCCCCAGTGTTGCTCACGACACTGGAACACTACCCCCTACCGTGGGGGCATTGGAAATAAGCTAGAATTGGGCGCCCCGGTACTGGCCTCATTTTCAGAAATTTTCTACTCTTACGTCCTTTGGGAAAATGGCCATAACCTCTTCGTCCAAACTCCGATTTCGATGATTCATGATGTTCCGGAAAGAGGAGACGTAGATCTATAACTTTCATTCTTTGAGGTTTGGGAAATAAGGTCCGGAACAATGCTGAAATTGGCACTGAAGTGGCTGCTATGTAAATGGCAAGCCGAAAATGCAAATCTAGCAACCCCAAACGTCGATCCAAGTAACTTTTGTCCCAAATCCTACAAGACAACGTAAAACATGCATGAATAGACACAAATACTTAAAAAATCCAAAATATTAAACTCAAAAGCATTCAATTCATGGATATAAAACTCACTCATCAAGGATGCCGTCATCGAGTGACTTTGTCATAACACATCATACAATAGTGGAATAACGATTTTAGATCAAATTCAATACTAAGTATTCCTGCATTTACAACTCCATCAACTTTTTATCATCTCTGCACCAGGTTACAATGGTACATAAGCGATAAATATATTTTGATATTTCAAATCATTATCGTCTAGCTGAAATACGTAGCATAGACTATACTTTAAACCATTAAAAAATCATTAGAAATCTGTTTTATTACCTCAACAGGTAACGATGTGTCAGTGGCCCGAAGTCCACTCATACACAATGGTCACCTAGAGTTGAGAATAAAAAATTGTCTTCAAAAGCACATAGTGCGTATTTAACTTGATGTCAAAAATTTTGAGTCTAGCATAGCTAGAAGATTTGGAAAACTTATGTCTCCACTAATGATCAATTGCTTAGTAATCTATCTATTCCTATTATCCTCAATACACATAACTATTCCCAGTTCGTCAAACCATATTAATGAGTTCATGAACTTTCCACAATCATATGAGTTTAAGAACTTGTCCTAGTCAGACCTTTGGCGTCCATTCGCTGAGGGGTTCATAAACATTTCATATAATCATGAGTCACGAATGTACCACAAGTAAGAGTTTTAGGAACTCGTACTTAACCTGATATTCTCTACCTATAACCTATCTATCTGATATACCAATGAGAAATGAATCACCCTCTCAACAGTTATATAGCAAATAGCGCGACACCGACATTTCAATGATTATCAGTGCCAAAAACTAAGTGGTTGTTACACCAAGTACAATTCAGCTCCCATACGAATAATCATACAACTTAGCTGCTGACATGAGTCCTCAATTGAAATTCCCACTTAATTTTATCTCCCTTCTCAATACGAATTTCATTTAATCCTTATTCATAATCCTTTCCTGAATCTGTACCAATTTATAGTACCACTGACACACAGCATTCTTGCTATAAACTTTTCAATCATTCACTTAATCCTTCTCCATACTATAACCTTATCAGATCACGGGGTGATCTCGTCGTATATATTACGATTCATTTCTATACTATGATCGTTTTGTTTTACGATCTCTTGTTCATGTACTTTTAGTCTATCTATTCATTACTACTGTTCACCTTTATTATCAGAGTTAGGGAACTCTATATCTTTTATAACCTGCCGAGATTAATCTTTGAATCTTACCGGCACACTAACTTTATTTGAGTTAGTACTTATCCTAATCACTGCGGTTATTAGTCTCAGGTATTCCTAACTAAGATTCATAACCTACAGCTTTGATACTAACTATGAGAGCCCCGAATCCGGGTCCCAAATCACCGCGGATCCGGTACAATCATTATATCACTATTGCGGAAGATATAAACATAAATTGTTTATACAATAAACTTTACACACTATTCCCCAAAGTTGAGTAACCTTAACTTAAACACAATTCAGAAACTATCTAACATATAACGTTATTATCATACTAAACTATTACATTTTAACTGCACACATAATCCCAAGCTGAACTTGGCTTTGTCCTTTCCTGTATCTGACTTATGCATCTTAATCTGCAATGTTTATCATGATATAGCAAGGGTGAGCAATAGGTTTGCCCAGCAAGTTTAAGTTCAGTGATTTAAGGATATATCATGATTGAAAGAGTTGAACAAAAGTTGGCTATACTTCAACAATATAATTGCGAACTAACAGGAACAAATTTTACATAGCTGAACAACATTAAACATGAACATATATATATCTGGACCGAATGGTAATGAAGGTGATCAGCCTTTCATACCTGATGAATACATATAGTATGTACATAGTGCGATTTAATAATTCTTAGACATGGCCATCAGAAATGATTAACCATAAGTATAATTGAATAATACAACTCGAGGTCGAGTTAAAGAAAGACTTGCATGTTCCGTTGACTACCGCTATGCAATTAATAAGCTTTGTCTGAACCTAATATATAAATAATATCGATATACAGATTTGAATAATATCATTACAGTATTTAAAATAACCTAAACACATTATCACATAATCTTATCCGTCTATAACACACATAAGACTTAACCTCAAGTCAAACTTTTACAGTCTGAGTCGAGTTCGGTATAATTCTTATATCCCGACGGTCTAGTCAGACAATTATCAAGTTTAAGTTCAATTAAACTCTGCCTAATACTTAACAATTATCAGTCATAATATTTTTCATAAGCTCGTAATAATTTTCAGATAATTATTATCATTTATCATGAATTTTCAATCATTAATATCATATTTAAATGAATTAAATATCACTTAATTCCTTTATCATTAATATTTACTTAATACTAAATATTAATGAAAATTATAACATAATATTATAACATATTTATAATATATCAAAGTATTTTAATACTTTAAAAATTATATTTATATGATTTTTAAACCTTTAAATTCATTATCCAATAATTGCTTTTAATATTAAAATATTAATATTTTTATGATGAAAATATCAAAAGTTATATATTATAACTTCAAATATTTTCTAACACTTAAAATTATTTTTATATAATTTTTAAAGAATTAATTCTATTTTTCCATAATTTATTTAATATATTCATTAAATAAATTAATTATCATTAATATTAATTTATTAATGAAATTCATCACAAAATATCAAAAGTCATTAAAATAACTTCAAATATTTTCTTATACCATAATATAAATTTTCATGATTTTTCATGTATAAAAATAATTTTAAAATAATTTATTTAATATTATAATTAAATACCATTTATATTCCAAAAATATTAAATATTTATGAAATATACTCAAAATAATTAAAAACGAATTTCAGACTTTAAAATAATTTTTAGGAATTTATTTTGTATTTTTAATAATTAAAAATCATTTTTATCTATTTATTAATTAAAATAATTAATTTTCAGAAATTAATAATTAACAAAGAGCCCTATGGCGACAGAACCATCGTTATAGGTGTTCTTGAGCCATTCTTGAGCTTGCCCAGAAAAGCATGGCAGTTTACCGGATGCCAGGTTTTACCATTCACAAATCATATATCTTAAGGATTCTGGTTTGTATAAAGTGCTAATGTTGTAGTATTTATGTAATACTACAACCACAAATTCATTTCACAACTAAACTGCAACAGATCGAGAAGATATGAAGCACCAAACATGTTGTCAGAATCTGTTCTTCATTTTTGGGTTACCTAGAAATGAAGAACAGGTTAGGGTTGCTACTTTGAATCCTCATATCTTGCATCCCAGTTCTCGTTTATGTGATTTAATGGTTCCTACATGTAGTGCTTGTGTCAGGGTTCATTTATATAACACCAGATCATCCTAACAACAACATAATCAGAAGATCTCAAGTAAAATTCAATGTAGTGGTCGAGGCGCTTATGAAGATTTCTGGGTTACCCAGAATCTTCATCCGGCAGTTCCATCCACCCTACTTTGACCATCCTTATTCTCATTCCTAAACATGTTATAGGTATTCTATAAGCATGAACATGTAGTACTTATATGATACTACAAAATTAAAACAACAATTTGGCCAAACAATCAAACACGTGCAAGATTAGAGACCTTAAAAGTCTTGTCAGGGCCATCTGGGAAATCTGGGTTGCCCAGATCCAGTTGGTCATGGTCGGACAACCATGTTTGACTGCTCCTAACTTTCAATATACACATGATTTGGACTTGATCATTCAAATCCCAGATCAAAGTACACATGGCATAGAACAGATTCAAAACATAAAACACACATTACACCTAACACACATGGATCTACGAGCCCTGACATATGGCTGTCAGATAACATTTTAGGGTTCAAAGTCAGTTTATAAAAACTTGATTTTCGAGCACTTTGATGTTATGGATCTGGGATCTAACAATCCAAATCACTAAATGACATCATAATACACAACTTTAAGCAACCAATTACAACATATAACATTAGATCACAAGATTTCTAAAATTTAGGGTTTATACCTCTTTTACACTTTGATCTTAGATTCTGATTTTTTGATTTTGATCCTTGGCTTGCTATGATATGATTCTGGCTTAATTTCTCTCTCTCTCTCTCTCACTCTCACTCTAAATTTTGAAAAGCTAGAGAGAGAATGGGTTGGACATGATTGAGAGATAAAGTAAGAGTTTTACTTACTTAACTTTTTGATTTTTAGATTCAATGTATCTTATCATTGCAAGGTGGCACCAAATCTGATCTTGGATGATAATAAGCACATGGGATAAGGTTTGGCTTGATGACTCAAAAGATTTGACATATCTTTTGCTTAGGTTTTAAGAAAAGGGCATTTTAGTCTTTTTTTTCTTTTAATTTAATGGCATACTAGTAATTTATCCAAACCCTTAGGGTTTAACCCTTTAGGTCTTAAAAATAAATTCTAGGATTTCTAAATTAGGTTTCCAAAATAGAAAATTAATATTTCTAAATTATAATTAGAATTCTTTAATTATATTAAAATTTATTAATCATAAATCAAGCTCGCTAATTAGGATTAATATTTCCTAATTAAAATTGCTAATTTAGCAATTAAGTTTCAAAATTATGAATTAAGGTTTATAACAGAATAATTAGGGTTTCTAATTTTACAAATTAGGGTTTTCTAACTATTTTGTTAGGTTTTACCCTAATTAAGTTTATAATCAAAACACTTAAGCCATTAAGTTCCCAATTTAGGGTTTCCAACTTCCGAATTAGGGTTTCGGATTCTCGATACTGAAATTAGGGTTTCCAGAACCGATTTTAGGGTTTCTTAGAAATCATTAGGGTTTTCTAGCTGAACATTGACGTTTTTAATTTATTATTAGGGTTTGCCACTGATATAGGTTATTTAGTCAACCCTTGAACCTTAACCACATATTGTACACATATACAACCATATACACAGAATATATTCACTTATATAGTTAATCCTGAATAATTCTCCCGAAAAATTTTTAAATCCATAAAATTCCTTCCTGAAAATATCGAATCCATTCACTTATTTTCTGTCTAGGTTTTTAATTTAACCTTAATTCAATATTTTAAGATTTTATAAATATCCAAATTCTCGGGTCGTCACAGTCACACATATCGAACGTAATTAAAAGGGAATTAATTTAAATTGTAAAGATTTAAATATGTCAATAAGATTGATAGTATTTAAATTACGAATTTAAATCAATAGGATAATTTATATATATAGGTATATTAATTAAGTAAGACTTAATTAAGATATATATATATATATATATATATATATATATTCAGATTTTATTAAATTAGGTTTTTGATTAATTCCTTTTAACCGCTATATATATGATATGTAGCAGCTATTTTAGAATTTATCATTAACCAAAACCCTAGCAGCTCTTAGAGAGAAACAGTTTTGAAAATCCTGTTCTTTTGGTGGCTAGTACCGCAACTCCCTTGACTGCAGTTCATGTGACGACGTGCAGAACGTTCGTTTGGATACCGTAGAGACGTAGTACCGTGAGGAATTGCGTTGGAGATTCGAAGCGTTTCAGAAAAATCTATAATCAGTATAATATCTAAACACTGAATTACTATGTTTTCGCATGGATCCTGTTTTAGGGTTTCGGATTTGGCTTTATAATTTTTATTTTTCGCTGCGTTTTATGCCGAAAACCCAACAATGAAGACTCCATTTGAGTTTGGATATTCTCTATGAGACAATATTCATGTAAAAACTCTCAGCTACACTTTTGTCGTATTGTATAAATGAAGTTTATATTTAAATTATGTACCATGTATTTGGCGACTTAGAATGGGTGATGTATACCTATTTTTGGGGCATTACAGTTGGTATCAAAGCTTAGGGATATGATCCCTGGTGAGATGTGAGACTAGAACAAGGAGAGGAGAGACGAGTAAATCCTTCGCTAGTATGACCTACCTAAGCTTATTTGTTATTTAATTGGATGGTCAAAATATAGGGATAATATGTGGCATATCAATTAACCCTTGTTTTGTGGCAGTGTTTGAAAATGACATCTGAAAATGTTGAGATAAGCAATGGAGCATAGGAGACCATTGAGTCACCACAGATCAATAACTAGGATAATATGGATCAGGAAGGCAACAATCCTCATGTAAACAACAACACCGACCAAATAATGAACGATGGGATGTTCAGAGGCTTTCTGCAATTCATGCAACATCAGGTAAGAAAGACTCCTGTGGAAAATATAGGTGGAAGCACTGGCAACTCATGGATGGTCACCGCTAAGCAGTTCAAGGAGCTGGGACCACCGGAGTTTTTGGGAAAGCCAGAACCACTTAAGGCAGAGACGTGGATAAAGCAGATCACCAAGATATTTGATGTCTTGGGATGCTCCGAGGAGCAAAAGTTTCCCTTTGCCGTCGTAGCGCACGATGGTTGTGACACCCCCAAAATAGGTATACATCACCCATCTTGAGTCGTCAAATACATGGTACAAAATTCAAATACAACTTAATAATACAACTGTCGTGTAAAATATGACAAAACATAATCTGAGAGTTTTAATACAAATATTATCTGCTAGACAGTATTCAACTCAAATGGAGTCCTTAATACATTTATTATCACACTATTTCATAGAATAGTGAGAATTACTAATGCTATCATCTGGACCATCACTCCATTCCCCGACTAGTCCCAGCTACGTTCTCATTTCCTGAAGAGAACAATGAAAGCAAAAGGGTGAGCTCAACTAGCCCAGTAAGAAATATTATGACTAAGATAATGCAGAATAATTTATCGTTAGCCTTCAATAGTGTTAAACTGATAAAATATAACAAACATCAAGTTTAATTGCAGCGGAACAATAAATCCATTAGAAGAGTCAAGTAGAGCATAAAATCTACTATCTTCTATGATTTAAAAGATTTTTCATCACTTTTATTGTTGAGACTCGGCTTAATAAATAATCCACAACATCGAATCACCCCTGCATTATGGCCAAGGATATTATTTAGTATCACGACCACAAATTATCCATGCACTACGGGCCAATGATATTTGTGTATTCATCAATGGTCATGATCTTGCCAACAACTGTCCATCAATGCACTACGGGCCAATGAGGACTTTTACCACATCATTTGTAACATTACGATCATGATTATACCGAATAATCCCTGGTCATAATCATACCAAGTCCATCTATGCACTACAGGCCACGGATAACTTTCAACATAATATAAACATGAGGATGATGACAATGATATAAGAATTCAATAAAACAAGTTCAAAGATAAATTTTTAAAGATTTATAATTTAATTTATCCAGAATTCAATATTGTCCAAATTGTCAACATGATACAGCTTTATGGAGTAAAATTCAAGAATGATAATGTATCAAAAATGATTTGGACCGAAAAAAAATCAATTTTTATTATGAATAGTACTTTAGGTGAATAGTATCCGTGAATAGTACTCCGTGAATAGTACTTTGTGAATAGTACCCATGAATACTACTTTTGTGAATAGTACCGTATAAATGGATAGTACTCATGGACAGTTCTCCGGCATGAAAAACTTAAAATTTAACAAGAATGTGCAGAAAATATCCTTGTGAAGCGATATTAGATGAAGCGCAAATTTTAATGATATTCTACTAATTTCACGGAATATAGAAGCAATACTTTAACCGAAAGATGGTATAATCAGGAATACGAGACGAAATAATATTACTCAAATACTACAGAGTATGGAAGAAAATATTATTCCTATGAATAATAAACAAAATAGTATCCCTTACCTCAGAAGAAGACTGGATACTGGAATAGTGAGGTAGTAGACTTCTCTTATACTTTCTCTCTAAAGCTTCTCTCTCTATAAATGCTCTTGTGAGTCTTAGTGAATTGGTGAGAATGAAAAAAGAATGAGCTTTTATTTATAGAAAAATATAGCTTCGATAATTGCACATTTTGGGGCTCGAAATATTACAGTATAATACCTTCATCTTTTTCTTCATTTTTAATTTAGTCCTGTAAGTATTATCAAACTTGCACCACCTCCCCTAATAGTACATCTTGTGAATCAATAGTACAATCATGTGAATCAATAGTATAATCATGTGGAAAAAAAATTACAGTATAGTACCTTCATATATATCTCCATTTTTAATTTAGTCATGCAAGTATTATTAATCTTGCACCACCTCCCCTAATAATACATGCATGTGAATGAATAGTATACACATGTGAACAAATAGTTATAAGCATGTGAATTAATGGCAATTAATTTCTCATTTATCCGATTAATTACCCGATTGGTCAATATAGCCTCAGACATCCATTATTATCGAAATAGATGTCGATTTCCACTAATACTAATAATCCCAACATAATAGAAATATCAATTTCATCTTTAATCAACACGAACTTATTCATCATTAATATTATAACTCACAATATTTAACAACCAGATCATTCCCAAGAAAGAGGGGGCTTTCCGATAAGGATTTCTCCTTATTGGCGCACAATTAGGATTTTCGATAAATATTTTATAATAACAAATATATGTATCATATTTTATAAAAACAAATATTTTATAAAAACAAATATTTTTATAATAACAAATAAAGAATATAAAATATTTTTATATCCTATTTTATATTTTATAAAATATAAAAATATTTATTATATTATATTTGTTATTATAAAATATTTTTTATAAAATATGATATATATATTTGTTATTATAAAATATTTTATAATAAAATATTTGTTATTATAACAAATATTTGTTAGTGTGAGTTTAGATTTTTTTTTTTTTTTGAAGCCGGAAGAGGCTCAACCGGTTTGTATTATTATTATTATTATTATTATTATTATTTTGTAAGCCGTAAGAGGCTCTTACGGTTTTATTTTTTTTTTTTTTTTTTTTTTGTAAGCCGGAAGAGGCTCTTACGGTTTGAATTTTTTTTTTTTTTTTTTGTTGGGAAGAGGCTCTTACGGTTTGAATTTTTTTTTTATACAATATGTCAAGCATTCTTAATTGTGATTATTTAATATTAAAAATTCATTTTAGTTAAACAAACTGACAACATGTTGACTATGGTGGGCTCTCATATTAAAATAAAAGCTAGAATACAAGAGTTATTACCGTGGGTATATTTATGTTTCAATCTCGGCCTTCCAATAAGTTTATCAACGGTCCAAAAAAAGGGGTGTTAGATGCACACCCATAGCAAGAAATTCTTATGGAAGGGCTCCTATATATATATATATATATATATATATATATAATATATATATATATTTATATATATATATAAGGATTATACAATATATATAATGATTATACATATATATCATGTTTGATTGCAAGTTAAAGTAGCCGAGTTATATATATATATATATATATATATATATATATATATATATATATATATAATATTTTAGTTGTTATTCAGGTTTTAGTGTCGGATTTATAAATGAATTAGGAATTTAGTATATTTAAACAAACTAATTAATTTTGTTGATAAAATTATAAAATTTACTTAAAAATAAATTTAACAATATTATGTTATTAATGGTTAGATTTGTAATAAAATTTTACTTTTATTTTGTTAGATTGAATTGAAGGAGATTAGCATAATTTTATATAAACTTTGGGTATTAAATTGCTCAATCCAGGTACGGATTCCGTACTCTTTCAGCGACACTCTTTTGTTTTTGAATTGTTCGTTTCGTTATTCATTTCAAAATTTAGTATTGCCTCTCATAATTATTCCTTGTCAATTCATTGTGATAGTTTCGTTTGACATTCATAGTTGGAACTCATATTTGTACTCTTTAGACTAGTACAACATGTGTAAATTTATTTTGATATTTGTAGTAATGATCATGTTAGTATTTTTGGAGATTTTGAGTTGATGATTCATTTCAGTTTATCATGTACATATTAGAACCCCTTTGTGTTGATATTATGTCGCATGTGTTGTGACATGGTATCCGTGTTAGAATATACTGTAGGGTATACCTGAGCTATAACCACCTGTGGGGGTACCACAGACATGTCCTCTTGGCACCTAGGCATGACACCTTCTGTGGCGGTATGATCAGTCCATGGCGTCTCCGTTTTGTGCATTGGATTCGCGGTCCAATGTTTGTGACTTACCTGTGTGGCATTATTTGATTGCATGTGTGGCATTATTTGACTTACCTGGGTGGCAAGGTATATTACTATTTATTTTGAGCTCGGTATGAAATAACACCCAACCATTTGATTCAGCCTATTATTTTTTTTGTGTCGGTTTGGTTGTCTTTGATTCGCTTCATTAAATTGAGTTAGTTATTTCGATTCATTATTTGTATTCTATATCTGATGAGTGAGTTTTATACACATGAATTGGATACATTCAGGCTTAATGTATTGTTGTTCTCAAGTCTTTTAGATTAGTTTTTAAGTGTTTATGTCTATTCAAGCATGTTTTATGTTGTTTTGTAGGAATTGGGACAAAAGTTACATGGATCGAAGTTCGGGGTGGCTAGATTCGCGTTTTTGGATTGTCATTTACACAGTAGTCACTTCAGAGCCAATTTGGGTATTGATACAGACCTTATTTCGAAAATCTCAAATAATGAAAGTTGTAGATATACTTTTCCTCTTTCCGGAACATCTTGAATCATCTAAATCGAAGTTCGGACGAAGATGTTATGGCCATTTTCCCAAAGGACGCTTGAGCGTAAAAATGTCGAACTTGTAACATTGACTTTCAGGCGCTATTCTTAGTTCATTTCACAGCAACAAGGGGCACTATAAGGCGTTGTCTCGAAGATCGTGTGCCCAAGTATTTGGGGCATCGGGGAAGAGGTTGGTGATGGCATGGACGCGTTTTGGGCGAATTTTGACACCTTTTTGACTCCAAATTGGATTGGGTTTGTTCCTAAACTAAAAATTAAACTTGTAACCTATAAATACATGATGTAAGGCATAAAATAAAGGGAGATTACATAGATTAGACTAGATTAAACACTCCTTTAGATTAGAACATAACCCTAGTTCTTATTAGTTTTGGGGATTGAAGCAACTTGGAGACCATTGAAGATTCAAAGTAGGAGCGAAAGAGGAGTCTCAAGGCTACTGACAATAGATTATATTCTCTTCTCTTCTCTTACTTTTATCTTTTAAAGTCTATTCAATTGTGGATTCTTGATTTTAATTCATTAATTATGAACTAACTCTTTCATTAAGATTTCAATTGAACTTTTTATGGCTATGAATTAGTTATTCATTATATTCCAATTTTTTATGTTGAAGTGAATTGTTCATCTTGCTTTGTGGTTATTGATTAATTATCTGATCAAGAATTACCTTGTTACTCTAGAAGGAATTGAGAAAGGAATTCTAGGGTTAGAACTGGCCATGGTGACATGTGACTTAGTTATTTGCACAGTGAATAATTAGGTTTGTGAATAGAATGAGAATATCTATTTGCCGCATGTAACACATAAGGAATTGGAATTGTAGCGAGTTTAATTCAATTATTTTGCATAGAGATATAGCAAAATTAATCAGGGTTAAATAGAAGGTAATTTATCACTCGAGAGAGGGCTTTTGGCATTTGAGAATTCATGTTAACTATTCAGTAGACATAATAATTAGAATAGTTGAATAATTGATTTATAATTCATAATTGGGGATATTGGAGTCTTAATCCTTATTTATCTGAATTCATTCAAATTTTAGTTGTTTATTTGGTTTCTTTTAGAATAATCTCTTTTAATTGTTTTAATTTAGTTTTCTTAATTAGAAAAATCACAATTTATTGATTGTTTAAATAAAATTAATTTGGTTAAGAGTTAGTACTTGGTAATTTTTATTAAATAATTCCTCGTGGGAACGATACTCTACTTTCACTTTATTACTTGTTGACCGTGTATACTTGCACGTATTCATTGATTGCGAAATCGATCAACAAGTTTTTGGCGCTGTTGCCGGGGAATTAATTTATTAATTTTTACCAATATTAATTTCAATCAAATTTGTCTTAATTTAAATATTTTTATTTTTATTTTTAATTCTCTTTCTATATTTCTCTCTTTTCAGGTACCATGGATGAGTTTGAGTATCAATGGCCATACACAAACATGACTCAACCAATGGAAACATGGCGTCCACAATCCACACAGCAGGTAGCAATGGTTTGTGATTATTGTGCTGGAAATCATATGAGTCATCAATGCGCCATCAGTTTCGAGCCGGTACACTATGGTGGTGATTACCCCAATAATTATGTCTATCCCAACAACTATTATCATGATTGGGGGTATCACCCAGATTTTTCATGGAGTAACAATCAAGCTCAAGCTCAAGCCCCGAGACAACAAAACAATTCCGGGTTTCAAAATCAATCACAACAACAAGAGCGGAAAGCAAGTTAGGAAGAAGCCTTGGATAGATTTATTACAGCTTCTGAAAAGAAACACGAGGAACATGAAAGGAAACAAAATAAAATAGATCTGAATACACAAAGCATAAATGCATAGATCAAGAATCTGGAAAATCAATTGGGGCAGATAGCATATGCGTTGAACTTCCATCTTCAATACACTTGGCTCTATGACATGGATGCCGAGACTGATGGTGAGCTCGAACCAAATCTGCAACCGAATGTGCCAAATGATATAGATGTTGAAAGAGAGGAAAGACTTGGGGACCAAGAAAAGGAGATCAACGAAGATCTAACTTTGAGTACCAACGAAGATGAGCCGATTTCATCAGTATCCCATGTGCCTCCTCCACCAAAGTTCAATAATCCGGGCAGGTTTGCAAAACCATGCCCAATCGGCGATCATATGTCAATCGGCAAAGCTCTTTGTGACATAAGAGCTAGTGCAGTTGTGGAGTCATGGTGGGATGAAAAGGAGAAGATAGAGGAAGATCCCATTATGTTTATTAAGCTTCAATGCCCTAACTGATCATCGACATAATGGAGGAAACACCTAGTGGTTTGCCGTTCTTAATGGGGATCCTATCTACAAAGAGCATGCTAGGTGACTTCAATTCAAGGGTTTTTGCTAATGGGAACCTCCCAAAGAGACATTGCTTCGATGGATGGAGGGTTCCTCATTTTTGTAGAGGAATTGGATAGCGTTGACTGCATAAAGTCAGCCGAAAAGATCAGAAAACAAGCACTTATTGGGAGGCAACCCAAGTTTAATTTTTATTTTAATTTTTATTAAGTTTTATATTAGTAGTTTGAATTTGCATTTATTTAGGATTTAATAAAATTGTTTCTATCATGGTTTCTGAGTGTTATTCAAGTCAAATTCAAGTGTGGTGCCCAATTTGTTCCATGTGCTTAGCCTTTATTCTCCAAACTTAGCGGACAAGGAGGAAGATTGCTATATTTTCAGGGAAGTCCTCTGCTTTAATTTTTTCTATTGTAGCCATTGAGGACAATGTTTAGTTTAAGTTTGGGGGCATTTTAGTGTCGTACTGCATATAGTTAGTTATCTGCATAGTAGTTTATTTTTTTTTATATGTTAGCATTATGTTTTTTTTAGGTTGCATATAATACATGGTATTTTTTTGCATCATCATATATGTGTTCATGTAGTATAATTGCATTTTTTCTTATTTTTACATGAATCTGTGTGATAGGTTGCTGTGGTCTTAGCTCGGCCTATGATAAGATTGGTTTTGCATGTTAACTTGAACAGTGTTGATAATTGATGACGAGTTCTAATTTTAATCATGATGATAATCTGAGCCTGTCTGAAACTTATGTAACTGGTAAGCACTTAAAGTTTAACTGTTTTAATCCACTTGGTTCAAGGGTTTCATAATTTGTTTCTGAGGGAAAATCTTTGTTAAAATTTAAGGAAATTAGTGAACTGGTGGTAAAGGTTGGAATGACGTAAAAGCTTGAGTTTGTGGGAATCTATGGGATATATATACTAAAAAAAATTGATGAAGAGAAAAAAAATAGAAAATCCAGAAAAAAGAAAAAAAAAGAAAAGAGATGATGAAAAAAAAAGAGGAGAAAAACTGTTGTTAGTTTTGTTTTGGGGCCTTTGTTAGTTGAGCAATTACGCCTGAAGGGGTGTCTTAACACCTAGCACCCTAAGGTCTTATATGGTCTGGGAGTCGTTGGTTGAAAGCTCGCTAAGGGGTGGCACTGTTAGCCTAATGAAATGAGACATTGCACAGCCATGAAAAAAAAAACACGAGAAAGAGTAAAAATGCCCTCGTGGTTGAATAAAAGTATAAATAAATATTGTATTTACCCTTAGATTTGGTAATTGTTTAGTTTTAACCGGAGTTGTCATGTTCACAAAAGTAATTGAATTGGAACTGAAATTTTCCTTATAAGAAGTTTGTTATGTGATTATCTTGAACTGTGGTTGGTTAGAATGGTTAACAAGCACACACACACACAAAATGGGTGATGACAGGTTTGGGTTGACTAATTGGTTAGAGTTATGGATTTTGAATTGATTGGATATATTGTTTGAGTACCAATGGTATCTTTGAGGCCTGTTGCTATATATCATACTAATTTGTTACTCGGTTCATAGGTATATTAGGAAGTAGATTATGCATATGCATTCATTTAGTTGAGTTATTTTGTTTATTTTTAGTTCTTTTGTGTTTTTGCTTGAGGACAAGCAAAGGTTTAAGTTTAGGGGTATTTGATGAGTGAGTTTTATACACATGAATTGGATACATTCAGGCTTAATTTATTGTTGTTCTCAAGTCTTTTAGATTAGTTTTTAAGTGTTTATGTCTATTCAAGCATGTTTTATGTTGTTTTGTAGGAATTGGGACAAAAGTTACATGGATCGACGTTCGGGGTGGCAAGATTCGTGTTTTTGGCTTGTCATTTACATAGCAGTCACTTCAGAGCCAATTTGAGTATTGATACAGACCTTATTTCGAAAATATCAAATAATGAAAGTTGTAGATCTACCTTTTCTCTTTCCGGAACATCTTGAATCATCTAAATCGGAGTTCGGACAAAGAAGTTATGGCCATTTTCCCAAAGGACGTCGGAGCAGAAAATGTCGCTAACTTGTAATGATGTCGGGCGCTTATAAGGCGTTGTCTCGATCATCGTAGCCAAATATTTGGGCCGCTGGGAAGAGGTTGGTGATGGCCTGGACGCGTTTTGGGAAAATTTTGACACCTTTTTGACTCCAAATTGGATTGGGTTTGTTCCTAAACTAAAAATTGGACTTGTAACCTATAAATACATGATGTAAGGCATAAAATAAAGGGAGATTACATAGATTAGACTAGATTAAACACTCCTTTAGATTAGAACATAACTCTAGTTCTTATTAGTTTTGGGGATTGAAGAAACTTGGAGACCATTGAAGATTCAAAAAGCAGAGAAAAGAGGAGTCTCAAGGCTACTGACAATAGATTATATTCTCTTCTCTTCTCTTACTTTTATCTTTTAATGTCTATTCAATTGTGGATTCTTGATTTTAATTCATTAATTATGAACTAACTCTTTCATTAAGATTTCAATTGAACTTTTTATGGCTATGAATTAGTTATTCATTATATTCCAATTTTTTATGTTGAAGTGAATTGTTCATCTTGCTTTGTGCTTATTGATTAATTATCTGATCAGTAATTACCTTGTTACTCTAGAAGGAATTGAGAAAGGAATTCTAGGGTTAGAACTGGCCATGGTGACATGTGACTTAGTTATTTGCACAGTGAATAATTAGGTTTATGAATAGAATGAGAATATCTATTTGCCGCATGTAACACATAAGGAATTGGGATTGTAGCGAGTTTAATTCAATTGTTTTGCATAAAGATATAGCAAAATTAATATGGGTTAAATAGAAGGCAATTGATCACTCGAGAGAGGGCTTTTGGCATTTGAGAATTCATGTTAACAATTCAGTAGACATAATAATTGGAATAGTTGAATAATTGATTTATAATTCATAATTGGGGATATTGGAGTCTTAATCCTTATTTATCTGAATTCATTCAAATTTTAGTTGTTTATTTGCTTTCTTTTAGAATAATCTCTTTTAATTGTTTTAATTTAGTTTTCTTAATTAGAAAAATCATAATTTATGATTGTTTAAATAAAATTAATTTGGTTAAGAGTTAGTACTTGGTAATTTTTATTAAATAATTTCTCGTGGGAATGATACTCTACTTTCACTTTATTACTTGTTGACCGTGTATACTTGTACGTATTCATTGATTGCGAAATCGATCAACAATATCCGTACTGGGCATTTGGCTCATGCTGTGTTTTTCTTCTTCCGACAGGTAATCAAGGGAATCAAGGGCAAGTGTGACGAGAGCTCCCTTCTATCCAATAGTTTTGATATATTTCGTTAGGCTATGATACATTGATTTATTTAGAGTTGTAATAGTTATTTCAGATTGTGGTTTGAGCTAGTGTGGCATTTATTATGGTTTGTCTTAAAACATTTAATTAGTATAAGATTATTCTTTTGTGGATTAAAGTTTTGTTATATATTCTTCAGTTTTATTGTGTTTGAGTAACCTCTCTTTCTATTTTGGAAAGGGGGTGTTACAGAGTTGGTATCAAAGCTTAGGTTCTTTCTTGTAGAAAACCTATTTAGGTTTGACTTGTGAGTTATGGGTAGATTTCTGGGTTAAGTTTTTGTTCTGTTTGACTTTCTATTCAGCTATCATATCCGCTATATTCGTATTTGTCTCTAATCTGTTTGTTTATATTCGTGATCTCTTTCTTAGATGGCTCGTAGATCCTCCAGAGTTGTTGGGAGGCGAGGTAACAATAGGGGAAGAGGTGAGGGTCAGCCCATTGAGCAACCTAATGATAAGATGAATGATCAATTAGCTACCTTGGTGAATCAGGAGGTGAATCAGGCTTTACCTCAGTTGGTGGCACAGTTTGTACAGGCAATGCAGCAGCCGCCTCCAGACATTCCTGAGCAAGGGAATCCGAGAAATAATGGTCAGCATGCAAATGTTGAGGAAGGGAATGCGGATGGTCATGATCAGCAGGTGGTTCCGATGTATGTATGGTTGGAGAGGTTTCAGAAGCAGAAACCACAGTCATTCAATTCAGCTCCGACTCCAATTGATGCAGAGAATTGGATTGCTCACCTAGAGAAGATCTTTGATGTGTTGGGGTGCTCAGATAATCAGAAAGTGTTGCTTGCAGCTTACAAGCTGGAAGGGGATGCGCAGAGGTGGTGGAAAGCGTTGAAAACAACAAAGGGTGATGGTTATGTTGAGGCACTTAGCTGGGCAGAGTTTTGTGAGGTCTTTTATCAGCAGTACTTCCTAGCTGCTGATAAAGAGGCCTATGTTAGAGACTATCTATCGATTCGGCAGACAGATGATGAGTCCATCATGGATTTCATGACGAAGTTCACCAGGTTGGCAGGCTTTGCGGGAACCTCAGCAGGAACGGCGGCAGAACAGACAGAGAAGTTCAAGTGGCGGATTCATTATAGGTATCGCCAGCATCTTATTAACAACAAGTTTCCAGATGTGTCAGCTATGGTTAATGCAGCTAAGAATATTGAGATGGAGCGACAAGACTTTCGGTCTTCTAAATCGGAAGGGAGTCGAAAGAGGGACAGAGATGACCAGCAAGGTCAAACTTCAGTTCAGCATGGGAGAAGTCAGGGTGGTCAGTGGAATAGGAACCGTGGTGGCCAGCAGGGACAGTGGCGTGGCTAGAATCGTATCAGGGTTATCGGCAGATGCCTCGGCAAAGAAGGCGTAATCGTCACCGCGGACTACCTTGGTATGGGACGTAATCGCCGCCAGGGCATAATCGTCAGTAGGGGCAGAATCAAGGTCGTTATCCGGGATGAGCTAGTGGGGGTAACCCAAACCTTATTCCGATAGCTCCTTGTGCTACTTGTGGGGCTAATCATTCGGGCAGTGCCACAGACTCACAGGTGTATGCTTCTTGTGTGGACAGATGGGTCATATTGCTAGGGATTGTACCGGTCCACGTGGTAATGGTGGAGGTGGTGACAATGGAGGCAATAGAGGTCAGCGTCAAGGTGGTTGAGTGTTTGCTTTGACATATAACCAAGTGGTAGGTGCACCAGGTATTGTTTCTGGCACTCTTTTAGTTGGCAATCGTGAGGCATCTATTTTGTTTGATACGGGTTCTACTCATTCCGTTGTTTTTCAGTCTTTTGTTCGGCACCTGGGTGTGCCATCTCAGTCTTTAGATTCTGTTATTTCTATTACTACCCCGATGGGAACTTCTGTTGTTATTTTTGATTTATATCGAGGGTGTGCGATCAGTTTTGGGGATAAGATTCGTAGGGCTAATCTTCTTCCGATGAATATGCACGATTTCAATGTCATTCTTGGGATGGACTGGTTGGATAAGCACCATGCCACTATCGATTGTCGGGCGAAGAAGGTTATATTTGGAGATGTGAAGTCTCCAGAGTTCGTGTTTCAGGGTTCACAGCCGAGTAGGGTGTTAAAGTTGATTTCAGCTTTGAAGGCTGGGAAGTTGGTAGCAAAGGGTTGTGGGGGGGTATTTGGCATTTGTGAAGGATACCTCTAAGGGTGAGTCTCGTATTGAGGATGTTCCAATTGTTCGTGACTTTTCTGATGTGTTTTCTGAGGAGTTTTCAGGGTTGCCACCACAACAAGAAGTGGAGTTTGCTATTGAGCTTATTCCTAGTGCGAAGCCTATCTTTAAGGCACCGTATCGGATGGCACCATTGGGGGTACAGGAGTTGAAAGAGCAGTTGTAGCAACTGTTAGATCGTGGTGTGATTTGGCCGAGTGTTTCACCGTGGGGTGCTCCGGTCTTGTTTGTGAAGAAAAAGGACGGGTCTATGAGGCTGTGTATAGACTACAGGGAGTTGAACAAGATTACAATCAGGAATCGGTATCCATTACCGAGGATTGATGACTTGTTTGACCAACTTCAGGGGGGAAAAATATTTTTCAAAGATAGACTTGAGGTCGGGTTATCATCAGTTGAGGGTGAGGGATGAAGATATCCCTAAGATAGCTTTTTGCACTTGATATGGGCATTACGAGTTTCTGGTGATGCCATTCGGGTTAACTAACGCTCCGACGGTGTTTATGGATTTGATGAATCGGGTGTTTAGGGAGTACTTGGACCAATTTGTCATTGTCTTTATTGATGACATTTTGGTTTACTCCAAGTCTAAGGAAGAGCATGAGGAGCATCTTCGCACAGTGTTGGGGATTTTGCAGAAAGAGAAGTTGTATGCTAAATTCTCTAAATGCGAGTTTTGGTTGGAGCAGGTCGCATTTTTGGGCCACGTTATTTCTGCTGAAGGCATTAAGGTGGATCCTGCGAAGGTTGAGGCTATCGCTAAATGGCCAAGACCTACTACAGTGATAGAGATTAGGAGTTTCTTGGGTTTGGCAGGGTATTATAGGCAACTTGTGGAAGGGTTTTCCTTACTTTCCTTACCATTGACTCAGTTGATGAGAAAGGGCCTGAAGTTCGTGTGGAATGAAGAGCGTGAGAAAAGTTTTGAGGAGTTGAAGAAACGGCTTGTGACAGCTCCAATACTTGCATTGCCGTCGGGGACAGGAGGTTACCAGATTTATACTGATGCTTCTAAGAAGGGTTTGGGGTGTGTTTTGATGCAACGGTAAGGTGATTGCCAGGCTTTCTAAGCGACTTAAACCTTACGAGGTGAATTACCCCACACATGATTTGGAGTTGGCAGCGGTGATCTTTGCCCTAAAGATTTGGAGGCATTATTTGTATGGAGAGACTTATAATATCTTCACCGATCATAAAAGTCTTAAATACATTTTCACTCAGAAGGAGCTCAACATGAGGCAGAGGCGTTGGTTGGAGTTTCTAAAGGATTATGATGCTAGGATTCAGTATCACCCGGGGAAGGAAAATGTGGTTGCAGATGCTTTTAGCCGAAAGAGTTCAGGGAGTGTAGCAGCCCTTATTACACAACCTTAGCTTATTTCGGATATGGAGCGGATCGAGTTGGAGTTGTATATACGAGCTTCAGATGGGCATTTGGCAGGTATGAGAGTAGAGCCCTCTCTTATCTCGAGGGTCAAAGAAGCTCAAAGGGAAGATGGGGAGTTGTGGGGTCCGGACTTGAGAATGCGGAGGAGGCAAGCGGCCGAGTTTTTGTATTGATAACCATGGTGTGATTTGGTTGGGTGAGCGGTTGTGTGTACCGTTCGATCCAATCATTCGAGAGGCGGTATTGGTTGAGGCTCATAGTTCGCCATTTTCTATTCATCCAGGTTCTACAAAGATGTATAGGGATTTGAAGAAGAATTTTTTGGTGGAATGGGATGAAACGAGTCGTGGCTGAATATGTTGTGAAGTGCCTCACTTGTCAACAAGTGAAGATAAAACATCAACGAGCTAGTGGTTTGCTGCAACAGTTAGACATTCCAGTGTGGAAGTGGGAGGATATCGCGATGGATTTTATGACTGGTTTGCCAAATACTTTTAAGAAGAAAGATGTCATTTGGGTAGTGGTGGACCGGTTGACCAAATCGTCACACTTTTTGGCTATCCATGAGGGTTACTCGGTGGATAGGTTGGCACATATCTTTCAGCAAGAGATTATTAGACTTCATGGTACTCCGGTGTCTATTGTTTCAGATCGGGATCCGCGGTTCACTTCACGGTTTTGGAAAGGGTTTCAACGAGCTTGGGGCACTCGGCTCAACTTCAGAACTTCTTTCCATCCGCAAACTGATGGGCAATCCGAGTGGACTATTCAGACATTAGAGGACATGTTGAGGTCTTATGCACTTGAATGGTCGGGTAATTGGGATGATTACTTGAGCCTAGTTGAGTTTACTTACAACAACAGCTGGCATGCAAGTATTGGGATGACTCCTTTTGAGGCATTGTATGGTAGAAAGTGTCGGGCACCAACTTGTTGGGATGAGGTTGGCGAAAGGGCCATAGAAGGGCCTGAGTTAGTCCAAATCACTATGGAGAAGGTAGCGGTGGCTAAGGAGAAATTGAAGTCCGCTCGATCACGGCAAAAGTGTTATGCTGATAAGCATAGGAGAACTTTAGAGTTTGAATCTGGTAAGCATGTGTTTCTAAAAGTTTCTCCTTGGAAGGGAATTCGGTGATTTGGGTTGAAAGGAAAACTTAGTTCGCGTTATATTGGACCATTTGAGATTCTGGAGAGGGTTGGCGAGGTTGCCTATCGGTTAGCTTTGCCCCCACAGCTAACTCATGTGCACAATGTATTTCATGTGTCGGTGTTGAGGAGTTATCATCATTATCCGTTGCATGTGGTGCAATATCCGTTCGATAAGATTCAGGAGGATCTTACTTGTAAAGAGCAAGCTAAGGCGATTTTGGATTGTCAAGAAAGAATTATGCGAAGGAAGACAATTCCGTTTGTTAAGGTTTTGTGGAAGAATCATTCGGAGCGGGAAGCCACTAGGGAGATGGAGGAGTCTATTCGAGCGGAGTATCCACATCTCTTTGAAAATTAGGTACATTCTATCTTTTGATTTCGGGGACGGAATCCTTTTTAAGGGGTAGGTGATGTAATACCAGTAAAATAAATAAATATTGAATAATAAAAAATTGTTATGTTTTAAATAATATTAAATGGACTTTGTCATTTATTTGGGTCAAACTAGTTATTTAATTTATATGGGCTAATAAATATTTATAAGTGTGGATAAATTAAAATTTGTAAAATTGGGCCTCAAAAACTAAGTAGGTTTAATTCGTATTTGGATAATATTAAATCTTATTATAATAATATAAAAAAATAATAAGATATTTTAATAAATAAATAGAGAAATAAAACCTAATCTTGCTCACATATCTGATACAAATTGATTAAGGGAAACAAAGGAGGCGGCGAGAGAAACAGAAGAGAAGAAACCAAAGTAGGTGCCTTTTTCTTTTTCTGTATATCATTCACTATTGAGTCATGAGTATGCAATTTTAGAACGTGGTTGATGTATGTGTAGAGTAAATAATGTACTTATCAAAAAGAAATTATTTGTTCCTTAGAAATTTGGTTGGGCCACATTAGTCTAATTGTATATCAATAGTATTATATATATATATATATATATATATATATATATATATATATATTGTTTTTCATTGAAAAAGATCTTTATGAATGCCAGAATCATCATATTAATACATATAGGATTGATTTGACTAGTTATATATATATATATATATATATATATATAAGTTTACCAGATTTCGGATGTATATATATATAAGCTATTGAACTTTTGCAATATTATAAGGATTATACATATATATATCATGTTTGATTGCAAGTTGTAAAGCGAGTTGTATATATATATATATATATATAATATTTTAGTTGTTATTCAGTTTTAGTGTCAGACTTATAAATGAATTAGGAATTTAGTATATTTAAACAAACTAATTAATTTTGTTGATAAAATTATAAAATTTACTTAAAAATAAATTTAACAATATTATGTTATTAATGGTTAGATTTGTAATAAATTTTACTTTTATTTTGTTAGATCGAATTGAAGGAGATTAGCAAATTTTATCTAAACTTTGGGTATTACATTGCTCAATCCAGGTACGGATTCTGTACTCTTTTAGAGAGACTCTTTTTTTTTGAATTGTTCGTTTCGTTATTCGTTTCGAAATTTAGTATTGCTTCTCATAATTATTCCTTGTCAATTCATTGTGATAGTTTCGTTTGGCGTTCATAGATGGAACTCATATTTATACTCTTTAGACTAATACAACATGTCTAAATTTATTTTGATATTTGTAGTAATGTTCATGTTAGTATTTTTGGGGACTTTGAGTTGATGATTCATTTCAGTTTATCATGTACATATTAGAACCCCTTTGTGTTGATATTGTGTCGCATGTGTTGTGACATGGTATCCTTGTTAGAATATACCGTAGGGTATACCTAAGCTATAACCACCTGTGGGGGTACCACATGCATATCCTCTTGGCACCGAGGCATGACACCTTCCGTGGCGGTGTGATCAGTCCACGGCATCTCCGTTTTGTGCTCCAGTGGGAGTTGGCCATTTAATGTTTTGTTGTGGGAGGCATATTGGTCGACCCTAGTTTTCTATTCTATTCTGTTCTGCGGATTGGTGATGTTTGTGCCAAACACGACTTCCGATTTTACATGCATTGGATTCGCGGTCCAATGTGTGTGACTTACATGTGTGGCATTATTTGACTTGCCTGGGTGGCAAGGTATATTACTATTTTTTTAGCTCTAAGATAAAATAACACCTTGACCATTTGATTTCCTATTTATTATTTTATTTCAGCTTTTAGTGTCAGGCTTATAAATGAATTAGGAATTTAGTATATTTAAACAAACTAATTAATTTTGTTGATAAAATTATAAAATTTACTTAAAAATAAATTTAACAATATTATCTTATTAATGGTTAGATTTGTAATAAAATTTTACTTTTATTTTGTTAGATCGAATTGAAGGAGATTAGCATAATTTTATATAAACTTTGGGTATTACATTGCTCAATCCAGGTACGGATTCCGTACTCTTTCAGCGAGACTCTTTTGTTTTTGAATTGTTCGTTTCGTTTTTCGTTTCGAAATTTAGTATTGCCTCTCATAATTATTCCTTGTCAATTCATTGTGATAGTTTCGTTTGGCGTTCATAGTTGGAACTCATATTTGTACTCTTTAGACTAGTACAACATGTCTAAATTTATTTTGATATTTGTAGTAATGTTCATGTTAGTATTTTTGGGGACTTTGAGTTGATGATTCATTTCAGTTTATCATGTACATATTAGAACCCCTTTGTGTTGATATTGTGTCGCATGTGTTGTGACATGGTATCCTTGTTAGAATATACCATAGGGTATACCTGAGCTATAACCACCTGTGGGGGTACCACATGCATATCCTATTGGCACCGAGGCATGACACCTTCCGTGGCGGTGTGATCAGTCCACGGCATCTCCGTTTTGTGCTCCAGTGGGAGTTGGCCATTTAGTGTTTTGTTGTGGGAGGCGTATGGGTCGACCCTAGTTTTCTGTTCTATTCTGTTCTGCGGATTGGTGATGTTTGTGCCAAACACGCCTTACGATTTTACATGCATTAGATTCGCGGTCCAATGTGTGTAACTTGCCTGTGTGGCATTATTTGATTGCATGTGTGACATTATTTGACTTGCCTTGGTGGCAAGGTATATTACTATTTTTTTGAGCTCGGTATGAAATAACACCCAGCCATTTGATTCAGCCTATTATTTTGTTGTGTCAGTTTGGTTCGTTTCAGTTCAGTTCATTAAATTGAGTTAGTTATTTCGATTCATTATTTGTATTCTATATCCGTACTGGGCATTTGGTTCATGCTGTGTTTTTCTTCTTCCGGCAGGTAATCAGGGGAATCAAGGGCAAGTGTGACCAGAGCTCCCTTCTATCCAATAGTTTTGATATATTTCGTTAGGCTATGATACATTGATTTATTTAGAGTTGTAATAGTTATTTCAGATTGTGGTTTGAGCTAGTGTGACATTTATTATGGTTTATCTTAAAACATTTAATTAGTATGAGATTATTCTTTTGTGGATTAAAGTTTTGTTATATATTCGTCAGTTTTATTGTGTTTGAATAACCTCTCTTTCTATTTTGGAAAGGGGGTGTTACATGCAACCACGCGTATTACTGTACTTTTACCACCGGGTAGTTCAACAGTTTAACGGTAAAACTTTCGCCGTTATTTTTATAAAAGATAATTACGCTGCTTTCTAACTACGACAATACTTTCGTTGTGGGGTCCACCAATGATTGTGCCGTCGTACGAATATTCCCTGTTAAAATGAATATTTCCCGACCAATCGAATATTATATAACCACTTGCTTACTTTGCAAAATTTATAAATAATACCCACAACTATAACATTATATCAAATTCACACCATAATATTCAAAAATATATGTCAAGAAAAATTAATCTTTATTCATAAAAGTTGGGGTCTTACATGTTTGGATTATTAATCTGGATGATAATTTTTTTATCATTACGAACTAAATTATAATTAAGATTGCAACAGAACTTGGTATGTAGTTTAAATTAAACCTTCTCATTGAATGAAAGTTGGTTTTTATTGAATCGTTTGTTATATCTTATACTTATTGATTAATTATTTGGCCAATAATTACTGTGATAATCTATATAAAATTAGAAAATGGAATATAGATTTAGATCTTGATATAATAACATATGTTCATATAATCTAAATAGAGTTAATATGATTAGCATGTAGGATAGAAATATACTTATGTGTGGTTTGTATCCATTAAAAGAATTTGTGCTTAAAACCCTAATTAACTTGATTCACATAGGAATATAGTGAGTTGATTGATTATGATGTTCTTCGTAATTCTGAATCGTAGAGAACGAATTTAGGAGGATTTATTCACATGTCTTTGGAAAGAAGTGCATGAGTGCTATAAAAAATTCTTGGATAATGATTCATATTAATTAACTGAATTGAATGGAAAATAAATTGATTTAAATAAAATAACAAGGGAAGTTGTAATCTTAACATGTTAAATATGCATTTACTCTTGTGAAATTCTGATTTTAATTATTAATTTTGTTAATTTAACTTTTCAAATCATAACCAATATTTTGTTTTAAAGTAGGATTAATTTAATTGAAATTGGTAATTGATAAATATTAGCATATTTCCTCGTGTGAACTATACTTTTCTTATCATTATATTACTTATTGACCACGTATACTTGCGCGTATTTATTGATTGTGAAATTAACCAACAGGGATCCAGGGCGGTCGACCCTCCCGCTCGTGCTCATGAATGACTCTGGGAGGAGGGATGAAAGAGTGAGATAGAGAGAGAAAGGAGAAGGGAGAAAAAGTAGGGAGTGAAAACCTATAATGCATGGGTTAGAGTAATTAGCAGCTCGGATAAGGAGACGGAGGGTGGAGTCTAGAAAATTGATATACAATTATTTAGAAAAAATAATGACCAAGTCTCTTAAATTTTCTAAAACATCATATATTAGAAAAATAATAAAAACTCTAAAACGTCATTTAAATAGGGACGGAGAGAGTAGGTGGAGGGAACAAGGCAATATATATATTAAAGATCAACCTTACTCACCACACTACTCCATTTTGTTTAATATGAAAATTAAATATATAATTATGTCTTATTGCATCTACTATACATGGATCAAGAAACACAACCTAGAGTGATCAGTAAAACTGTGTTACCATTTGCTTTAGCAAATGAAAACATAGACTATTTTTCTTTACATCTTTCTTTTTGTAACAGAAATAAAAATATGTTTAGCAGACTCGAAAAGACAGAAGCATAACAATCACCAAAATCATAAAGAGAAGAAAAATGTATCATTCCCCAAACAAATATATTCACTTGGCATGATTTTTTTACAAAAGCCAAACAATGATCACAAGTTCACAACAATACTTGTAAATTTTCCTCAAAGCAATTACCTTATTCTGCATTTCACTCTTCAAGAACCTCAAATTGCATCCATTAGAATGAATTTATTCCTTTGTAATCAAACACTTCGTCCCCTACTACTTTCTTAATTTTATTGGAGCTCATGTGCTTGTTCATCTTAGCATTTTATTGAGACTTGACAGTGCCTAAAACATCTACTATCCGATCTCATATTCCTTGTCTGGTCCAGTGTTGGTGTCAGGTAATTTACTTATTCATCTAAAAAGTTAATTGTAAATAAGTAATTACACTACACTTAACAACAATACATAGGACAAGAGAATCGGAGATGAGACGAAGGATAGAACATAAAATTTGTACTCAGATCTACATACCCAAAGATGATGCAGTTTTCAGAGCGGAAGTATTGTGTTTTGGCATCGATATTGTCTGGACAAATATGATCTCCCACTACAAGAAAATGACCGTTTCATTGGGATAGGTCTCTTATGCAAAGACTCTTCAAATGAAAAACCACCAATCTTTCTAAAACCCCTTTGTTGTCCCAAATATGGTGCCTGAATTTCATTCTTCAGTCCATCCACTCTTGGATTCCCCGAACTTCCTTCCGATTTCTCGCTACCAACATCACTCACAACATCAGCAATTGAATCCAAATCCACTGAATAAGACCTCCTCATTGTTTGTACGGCATCATTCTGACAAGAATTTGCAATTCCCCCAAAAATTCCTTTCCCATTTGACACCAAATCTGTCTTGAAATCCCCAATTTCCTTTCTTTCATCATCAAACAGGGGACTTTCAATTCCATCCCCTGTTCTTCCCCTATTTTCACAAACATCAACTTCACTCACCAAATTCTCACCCAATCCACCACCATTTCCAAAATTCTCCACTTGGGTATCCTCATTCACCACCAATACAGTCGAATTTGTATCGTTCGGAGGAAAACCAGCATCATTATTCCCAATATTAGGCACAATTCCCGCTCGACATAATGGACAATTAGTATGAGACCTTAACCATGTATCAATACAAGGAATATGAAAAGCATGGTTACATTTTGGTAACAATCTAAGCGTCTCATCCTCTTGAAACTCATTCAAACAAACAGAACAATCAGTCCCTTCAACCAAATTATCCCCTTTTTTGTACTTAAAAATAGTGATTGAATTAATAACAGAGGACTGTAAACCAACAGTTGTGATGTACCAAATTGGATGATCAATAGCAGGACCATGTATTTCATTGATTAAATCCTCGTCTTGCCCGTTTGACCGCGGTGATCTTCGCCTAAATCGGCTGCACCCAGAACAATATTTTATGATGATGACATAGTAACTTACCAGCAGGAATAAACTAGCTAGTAAGCTGACTATTAAAATTACGTAAGGCGAAACATGTTGGCCTTTATTGGTTACTTCTGGTGGTGGTGGCGACGACGGTAATGGTGGTAATAGAGCGAAGTCCGGGAATGGGTAACAACCATCTGGACAAATTGGCTCACAAATATCGGGACAGTCTACTGTTTGGTTTGAGGATGAAGTTGGAAACAATTTTCTGTGCTTGTTCGCCATTGAAGATTTTAGGAGATTTGCAGGGGATTTTTGGTTTCTTTGTTGTTTTGTTTTTGGGGTGAAATGTTTTTTTGTTTGAAATTATTACGAAATCTAGAAACCAACGAAGATAGACTTGGGTTACATTATTGGGTATGGTATGATTAGTGTTGTGGATTTTGATTTTCTGGTTTTGAATTTTGATGGTGGTGTTTAATGGTATAAAATAAACGTGTATTTCATTTTCAATGTTTGGTGGGTTATTGGTGACATTTGGTGTATTTGTTTATGCTGTGTTTATCTTGTCATCCAAGGGAGGTATATATAAAGATCCATTTTATTTTGGAATTTGTAGTTATCTTGCTCTTGACATGGAAAAGACCAATTCACCGAGTCAAATTGATGCATATTTCAAGCAGGGATATATATATAGGTCGGATCACTTCGGACGGTCGAAAAGGACTTAGGATCGGATCAAAATTTGATATTTTTTTTTTTTTTTTTTTAAAACAACTAAAAAAATTAATTATAAAAATTGAAATTTTTTCATGTCTGATGTTGTTTTTTTGGTGTGATTTGAGACGATAACAAAATATGTATGTATAGCTCAAGCAGATCGTACCATCATTTTTTGATATAGGTATTCTAAAACACGCCTAAAATATATATATATGGAAAAATTCGCCCATAAAATATTAAATATTTTTTTTTTTAGTTATTTTAAAAAAGCAAAAAATTGGGGATTAAGACCTTTTTGATCGGTCCCAGATATTCGAAAAAATTTTTTCCGAACAGTTGGTAAAAAATTAACGGATCGATAAAATTAGCGACGGATTATCATATATATATATATAGGTTCATCGCAACCAAATCGTCATTCCAAAACTCAAACCGTCGCTATAGTCAAAGATTGAAATGTTCGGCACACAGTTTATTAGTGACGGTTGCCCCTCATTTGCGACAATTTTGTTCGTCATTAGAAAGGTGGTCCGCATCCTAACACCCGTAGATAAGTAAAATAAAACCGATTCCGGGTATATATATATATATATATATATATATATATATATATATATATATATATAATATGGAGTTTTAATCACAAATAGCGGAATCCAAAAATTATTATTTTTTAAATTTTTTAAAAAATAACTAAAATAAATATTTAATATTTTATGGAATGAAATTTTTCCATATCATAAGATGTAATTTTTGGGGTGATTTGAATACCTATATTAAAAAAAAAATGGTGGTGTTCAGTTTGGTGTGATCTGCACCATACCATTATCTTTGTTATACGCACTCAAATCACGCCAATACACTTTATTATAAAAAATTTTAATTCCATAAAATATTAAATATTTTTTTAGTCATATTTTAAAAAAAGAAAAAAAAGTATGTGGGACGGATAAAATTAAGGCGTCGGGAACGGAACCGGACTCTATATATATATATATAGGGTCTCCATCCGTGGCAATGAGGTTGTTACATGTACTATTCCAAAGAACTATAATCTACATCGTTGATCGCGAAAGACCCTCAAATTTTTAAATAAAGGAATTTCCTTTATTTTGAAATAGTAAGGGTTGATTTGATTAATGTGGATAGTTAAGGGTTAAATACGCAAATATTTCAAAATAAGCAAGTGGTTATAAAATATTCATTGTTGGGAATATTCGCTTCGTCGTGGAATATTCGCATCGGTTTGTGAATATTCATTTACGACGCAAAGCCCATGTGTGGGCCCCATAACGGAAAGCTTATTGGATGAAGAAAACGACAAATATAAGTTGTTTTTAAATAACTACAGAAGTTGTTGCCAAGTAATCATCGTTGAATACCTGTGGTTAAAACACACTAATACGTTGTTGAAACAAAGAAGACACCAGATTGCACCAATTATTGATTCTTACGAAGAAGGCACTACTCAATAATGGTTACAGAATTATCGCTCAAAGATTTTATCGAGTTAATAATTGTCGCGTTGATATTTTATATTGTCGTTGTTTCAATAATTGTCATTACACAAGATTTTCATTATCAAGCAATAATTCATATTATCCTAATAATATTATTAGATAACATTATTGGCAATGTCTAGAAAGTTCTCTTCTAAGGAGAGGTTTGGTCATCTAATCATGCTACCAAGAAGAAGAAATTTTATCGAAAGCCCCTCTTCCTCGAACCGCCTCGTTGTCAATATTGTGATTCGTAATATTATTTGTGAATAATTAATTATTGATTTATATGATGAGGAAAATATTGATTTTATGTGGATATAGATGGAGAAAATTTTTAAATGACAATTGTTGAAAATTAATATTTTATCTTTTTCTCGATAAAATAATTCATTTAAATATATTATTTTAATAATATATTAACTGTGATATTTTTACAATGAATGTGGGATATATGAGTATATGAGGAGGAAGAGTATTTTTGTGGCATTAAATGTTTAACACATGTTTTGTGTGTTGGTGGACACAATTATCGATCAAATTTGATTATAAATTGTAAAATCGCTCTGCTTGTGGATTTCGGTCGATTTTTGTTTGGAATTTGGAAAACTTTCTTCTGCAAAGTTGTAGAGAATTGAATTTCCTATAAAAACTCGCGAGATTCGAATTTTCTGATGAAAGGGCTATTTATTATGAATTATTGAAGTTCAAGTTCAAATAATTGATTTTGGGAGTTTAAATTATTTTTGTTAAGAAAACGTTTTTGTATTTTTTTTGGACATCATTAACATGTGTGGCTGGTGTTTTGACCAAAAGGTGGGCTAAGGAAAATTTGTATAATTATATTAATATTATATTAATTTTTTCTTTTGGTGTTCTAAGCATTTTCCTATATAAATAGGTGCTTAGGTTAGAATTGAAAATCACACCGTAAACCCAAGTTTTCTCTATTCTCTCGATATTTTGAGCGTATTCTTGTGAGTATTTTGAGTATACTTTGAGTATTGCTAGATTCTGCAAGTTCCCTTCAAAGACTATACCCTTAGATTCTAGCTAAAGCACCGATCTTCGAGGTAAGTGGATATTATTTTTTTCAGAATGATATTATTTCTTCAATATCATTATGTCGAAATGTTGATCCAAGTTTTTATCAAATTTGGAACTTTTTCATGCTCTGGGTCTGGGTTACTATTCACGAGTTACTATTCACGAGTTACTATTCACGAAGTTACTATTCATGAAGTTACTATTCACACTAGTTACTATTCACTATTCAGTACTATTCATGAAGCGTGAAGATGTTTTTGTGGAATTTCTATCTTTTGGTGTCTGAGTTACTATTCACGATACTAAGACTATTCACGATACCAAGACTATTCACGATACCAAGACTATTCAATTTAAAAAATAAAATTTCTTCTTTTCGTCTAAAACATCTATTCGGATACTAACTCGATCAGATCCATGTTTTGATCATTCTCGAATTTTACACCACTATGATTATTTTTGAGGTATTTTTGACGTGGATAAAACCAAGTACTAATCCTTAATCCTTAATCCTGTCATTTTGTTTCATCGGATTCGCTTTTTAAAAATATTTTTCATCATCCTCGCCTTAAATGATGATATTATTGAATATCTTTGGCCCAGTAGTAAAAGATGAAATCAAGATATTCAAGCCAGAAGTTCAAAAGATGATGTGTGAGATGAATACGATCGATTGAAGAATATCTTTGGCCTCAGAGTGCAAAGATGAATGTGTGTTTAAATGAACATGACTAATCGATGAATATCTTCGGCTCAGAGTAAAAGATGAATATTTGATTCCGTATGTATATCGATTGATGTTACAGGATAAAATATTGATGATGGATCGTTAAATTCATAGATTATAGTAGATTTCATTCTCTACGTAACTCTTCTATGAATTATTATTTCCGTCGCGTAATATTGATCTCAAACTTGTTGTTCTATTGTATTCTATCGATTTTTTCCTCGTCAAGACTAACGATAATTTGTTGTATATTATCTTAGTCATAATATTCTTTATCGGGCTAGTTGAGCTCACCCTTTTCCTTGTTGTTCCATTTTTCTTTCTCGAGGGCGAGAATGTAGTAGTACTAGCTTCTGGGTAATGGAATGAAGATTCTAGAGAGAGTTGTTTAGTAGTCCTCACCATTTTGTAAAATAATGAATCAATAATGTGATGAGGATTTATTTGAGTATAGATATTGTCTGAAGATAATATTTGTATTCAAACTCACGCTTTTTACTGTTGTAATAATAAAGTTGTAGTTGTTTTTGCATCATGTATTTCATGCACTCGTAATGGGTGTTGTGTATACCTATTTTGGGGGCGCCACAGCTTGGTATCGTAGCTTAGGATATGATCTCCATGAGATCGGGAATAGAACCAGAGGGAGAGACGAGTAAATCCTTCGCTAAGTGTGTCCTACCTAAGCTTATTTGTTAGTTGGTCAAGATATAGGATATTATGTGATATATTGATTTCCTTAATTAACCCTTATTTTATGACAAGATTTGAGAATGTCGTCAATCGAGAATATTAACAAAGGAGTAAATGAGACCGTGGAGATGCCTCAGACTCACCAACGAGGAGAACGTGCAACAGTCGGGCAATGTTCCTCCCGTGAACAACACCACCGAAAGTGATGATGAACGAGGGATGTTTAGAAGCTTTTTTGCAGCTCATGCAAAATCGCATTTAGGAGACTCGTGTTCAAAATATGGAGGAAATGATAGAATTCACGAGTGGTCACAAACCAAGCAAGCTTCAAAGAGTTGGGACCACCTGCACTCGGGGAAAGCCGGATCCGATTAAAGCGAGACGGGTCAAACAAATTACCAAGATATTCGATGTCTTGGGATGCACTGAGGAACAGAAAGTTCCATTCGCCACCTTTATGTTCCGTGGGCGCAGGCAGACATCGGTGGGAATTGTGAAGTTGCACTCCATCCAAACCGCACTCAAAGATGTCATGGGAGACGCTTTCAGAAACAGCTCAATGACAAGTACTTCCCCGAAAGTATTCGGCTATACGAAGGAAGTGGAGTTTATTAGACTAGAGCAGTAATAACATGATTTGTCCCAAAGACGAGGCGTAAGTTCATGAGTTATCTGTGTTTGCACCTCATTTGGTGGAGAATGAGGAACGATGACGCGGATGTTTCGAGAGGTTTGAAACCCGACATACGCCAAGATCTCATTTTCATAAATTTTCTCTATTCGGGAGATGTTGTCAATGTGGCTCAGCTTGTTAGAGCGAGATAACGAGTACGCTCAACCGAGGGACCATAACCAGGATCATATCAAGATAGCAAGCCATCGTAATAACGATAACCAACGGAGAAAGAAGAATACGATTAAAGGCAGAACCACTCGGTGGTAATCGTGGGCCATGAAAATAGAAGAAGTTTAGCCTGGGAGGAGATTTTAAAAGAGGAGATTCAACAACCACTCATGTGAAGACGCCGCCACTTTATAGCAACTAGTTTTATGGAGGAGAACGACCACCTGGTCAGACATGTTACAAATGCGGAAAGAGGGACATATCAAACCAAACCCGCCCACAACAGCTTTAAGGTATGCTATAGTTGTGGAAAGGAAGGACATATCGCCGAGATCAGACGCAGAAATAAACCTAGTTCAATGGGGATTGGTGACTCAAAAGATCGTCCCGTAAAAGTCAAAGTCAACGATTCCGGAAGAGCGCTTTGTCGTGACCCATTAAAATGCAAGGAACCCGAACGGTTAGTACTCAAGTTAGTCAATTATAAATTTCATAAGTATATACCTTACTAGATATCTGTTCTACCCATTCTTTTATCTCTTACTCAGCGCCAACGCTTAAACTCGACCGAGAAATTAGACTTTGACCTATCTCGTGGAAACTCCGTTAGAGAAACTTTCATCACATCCACTGCTTATAAATCTTGCTTGATTCAGTTGGCACTATCACATTACCCGTTAACCTTATTTCTATAGAGATATTTGTTTTTTTGATGTGATTTTAAGGTTAACTACTCATCATGCCAAATTGATTATTTTCGTAAGGTGTTAGTTTTCATATTCCTAAGCAACCTCGTTATTCAATTCAAGCAATCAAACCATTGTAGTCAAACATTTTCATATCGCCATGAAGTCATTCGCTTATTACTTGATGTCAAATTTTCTTAGTCCATGTTATGGATTTGAATAAAGACACGCCGATTTGAATAATATTCCGTTGTTATTGATTTTTCCCGACGATTTTTTCAAGAATTTTCGCTTACTCCCAAAGCCTCGATATTAAATTTTGTATCGACTTTGAACCCCAGACAAAACTCATTTCTAAAATCTCATATCGAATGGCTCCTATGAACTTCGTGAGTTAAAATTCAACTATAGAATTTGGTACCGAGTTTTATCTTGTGACTTCCTTTTCAGGAATTCACCTGCCGCACTCTCAGTAGGGACGCCATATTCGCGCGATAGTAAATCGATAGGTGTCATTGTGACGTGCTATCCAAGATTGGGATATGAGTCACAGCTTGAGAGCAACCTAAGTCAAGAATCTAAATACGTAGCTTTCTAGGCTTAGTTGGTTATTATCTGAGATTCGTTGAAGGATATTCTCGAATCGCTATTCCGTTAACTTAGCCGACTAAAAAGATACAAAATTGGGATGGAGCGAGGAATGCGAGAAGATTTTCCAAGAGCTCAAGAGGCTACTCATTTCGCACATATTCTAACCATACCATCTCGAAAAGTTTAACGGTAGCCGACGCTATTGAGTAGAAGATCATATGCGGAACGAAAAGGGATGATGTCAAGTATACGACAGAGCCAACTTTAATAGAAAAGTTAAGGTTGCTCAAGCCACCGACAATCTTGAGCCGATGCGCGATGGAAGAGAAAGTACAAGAAGGAGCTATTCCTAAGCTTAGAATTGATGAAGAAGGAATACTTGAGTCCACTCTAGACTTTCAGGTTCCTAACGACTGATTTGAAGAACAAGATTATGATGGAGGCACACAATACACCATTTGCAATCCATCTCGGGAGTACCAAAATGTATTATGATCTTCAACATACATTTTGGTGGAGCAATATGAGAGAGAGAGATCGCAAAGTTTATCTCGATGTGTTTAACTTGCTAACGGTAAAGGCGAGCATCTTGTACCTAAGGGTCCGCTGCAAACCACTTGAGATTTTGAAATGGAAGTGGGAACACATTACCTCAATTTCATTACTAATCTTCCCAAGGTTTCTCAAGGCATCAGATGCTATTTGGGTTATTGTTGATAGATTAACCAAGTCTACTTCATTTTTACCGACACGAGAGACTTATTCCTTGAACGCCTTTTCTCGTATGTACGTAAATGAGATTGTGAGATTGTATGGCATGCCAAGATCCATAGTTTTAGATCGTGACCCAAGATTCACTTCATGATTTTGGGTTAGTTTGTAGAAAGCTATGGGCACTAATTTATTTATTGGGCTGGCATACCATCCTCAAACGGATGGGCAATCGTAAAGGACTACTCAAACTCTTCAAGATATATTAAAACTCGTGGTCCTAGATTTCAAAGGAAGTTGGGATAAGTACTTGCCATTGGTGGAATTCTCATACAACAATAGTTATTAAACAAATATAGCATGGTTCCATTCAAGCATTATATGGACAAAAATGTCGCTTCCAATATGTTGGGATGAGGTGGGTGAAGCAACATTGTTGGGACCCGAAAAAGTTAGTTAGTACGTATGACTAATGATTCGACAACGATACAAACGGCACAAGATCGACAAAAGAGTTATGCTAATCTTCATCGAAAGGACGGGAATTTAGTGTAGGGGATCATGATTGTCATGAAGTTGCTCCATGGAAGGGAGTTACAAGATTTGGGAAGAGAGGAAAGCTCAATCCACGCATTTATCTGGTCCATTTCAAATTCTCGACCGAGTAGGAAATGTAGCCTATAGACTTCATGCATTCTCCGAAAGTATGTCTCGTGTTCATAATGTGTTTCATATATCCGCATTTCAGAATATGTGAAAGACCCCAACCACGTTATCGAAGTTAGAACCTGACGAGATAGCCAAGACTTAACGATGAGGAGGTACCGCCAAGATTTTGATAGAAGGAGCATGTCCTACGCCAAGAAAGGTTATACCACAAGTTAAAGTTTTGTGGAGGAATCATGCTATAGAGGAAATGACCGGGAATTGAAACGAAAATGAAAGCGAGGTATCCTCACCTTTTCAAAAACACCAGTACGACGCCAATTTCGAGGGACTAAATTTCATAAGGAGGGAGGTCAGAAGACCCTCAAATTTTTAAATAAAAAGGAATTTCCTTTATTTTGAAATAGTAAGGGTTGATTTGATTAATGTGGATAGTTAAGGGTTAAATACGCAAATATTTCAAAATAAGCAAGTGGTTATAAAATATTCATCATTGTTTGGGAATATTCGTTGGTCGTGGAATATTCAGATCGTTTGGGAATATTCGTACGACGGCAAGCAAAATGCATGTGTGGGCCCCATAACGGAAAGTTTATGGATGAAGAAAACGACAAATATAAGTTGTTTTTAAATAACGGCACAGAAGTTGTCGCCAATAATATCGTTGAATACCCTATGGTTAAAACACACTAATACGCCGCTTGTTGAACAAAGAAGATACCAGATTGCACCAATTATTGATTCTTACGAAGAAGGCACTACTCAATAATGGTTACAGAATTATCGCTCAAAGATTTTATCGAAAGTTAATAATTGTCCGCATTGATATTTTATATATCGTTGTTTTCAATAATTGTCATTACACAAAGATTTTCATTATCGGGCAATAATTCATATTATCTAATAATATTATTAGATAACATTATTGGCAATGTCTAGAAAGTTTCGTCTAAGGAGAGGTTTGGTCATCTAATCGCGCCAAGAAGAAGAAATTTTTATCGAAAGCCCCTCTTCCCGAACCGCCCTCGTTGTCAATATTGTGATTCTCGTAATATTATTTGTGAATAATTAATTATTGATTTATATGATGAGGAAAATATTGATTTTATGTGGATATAGATGGAGAAAATTTTTAAAATGACAATTGTTGAAAATTAATATTTTATCTTTTTCTCGATAAAATAATTCATTTAAATATATTATTTTAATAATATATTAATGTGATATTTTTACAATGAATGTGGGATATATGAGTATATGAGGAGGAAGAGTATTTTTGTGGCATTAAATGTTTAACACATGTTTTGTGTGTTGGTGGACACAATTATCGATCAAATTTGATTATATGTGTAAAATCTTCTGCTTGTGGATTTCGGTCGATTTTTGTTTGGAATTTGGAAAAACTTTTTCTGCAAAGTTGTAGAGAATTGAATTTCCTATAAAAACTCAAGAGATTCGAATTTTCTGATGAAAGGGCTATTTATTATGAATTATTGAAGTTCAAGTTCAAATAATTGATTTTTGGGAGTTTAAATTATTTTTGTTAAGAAAACGTTTTTGTATTTTTTTTGGACATCATTAACATGTGTGGCTGGTGTTTTGACCAAAAGGTGGGCTAAGGAAAATTTGTATAATTATATTAATATTATATTAAATTTTTCGCTTTTGGTGTTCTAAGCATTTTCCTATAAATAGGTGCTTAGGTTAGAATTGAAAATCACACCGTAAACCAAGTTTTCTCTATTTCTCTCGATATTTTGAGCGATTCTTGTGAGTATTTTGAGTATACTTTGAGTATTGCTAGACGGCAAGTTCCCTTCAAAGACTATACCCTAGATTCTAGCTGTAAGTATCGATCTTCGAGGTAAGTGGATATTATTTTTTTTTGTAATGATATTATTTCTTCAATATCATTATGTCAAATGTTGATCCAAGTTTTTATCAAATTTGGAACTTTTTCATGCTCTGGGGTTATTTATTCATGGGTTACTATTCATGAAGTTACTATTCACGAAGTTACTATTCATGAAGTTACTATTCACGAAAGTTACTATTCATTTAGTACTATTCATGTAAGCGTGAAGATGTTTTTTGTGGAATTTCTATCTTTTGGTGTTTGAGTTACTATTCACGATATTTAAGACTATTCACGATACTAAGACTATTCACGATACTAAGACTATTCAATTTAAAAATAAAATTTCTTCTTTTCGTCAAAATATCTATTCGGATACTAACTAACTCGATCAGATCCATGTTTTGATCATTCTCGAATTTTACACCACTATGATTATTTTTGAGGTATTTTTGACGCGGATAAAACCAAGTACTAATCCTTAATCCTTAATCCTTGTCATTTTGTTTCACCGGATTCGCTTTTAAAAATATTTTTCATCATCCTCGCCTTTAAATGATGATATTATTGAATATCTTCGTCTCAGAATAAGCAGAGTGCAAAGATTTTCAAGAAGAAGTAAAGAGATAAAAAGTGTTGAGATGAATACGATCGATTGATTAATATCTTCGGGCCTCAGAAAAAAGATGAATGTGTTTAAATGAACATGACTAATCGATGAATATCTTTCGCCTCAGAGTAAAAGATGAATATTTGATTCCGTATGTATATCGATTGATGTTACAGGATAAAATATTGATGATGGATCGTTAAATTCATAGATTATAGTAGATTTCATTCTCACGAACTCTTCTATGAATTATTATTTCACCGTAATATTGATCCTCAAACTTGTCAGCTATCAGATTCTATCGATTTTTCCTCGTCAAGACTAACGATAATTTGTTGTATATTATCTTAGTCATAATATTCTTTATCGGGCTAGTTGAGCTCACCCTTTTCCTTGTTGTTCCATTTTTCTTCTCGTGAGGCTAGAATGTAAATGTAGTACTAGCTTTCAAAAATGGAATGAAGATTCTAGAGAGAGTTGTTTAGTAGTCCTCACCATTTTTGTAAAATAATGAATCAATAATGTGATGAGGATTTATTTGAGTATAGATATTGTCTAAGATAATATTTGTATTCAAACTCACAAGCTTTTATCGTTGTAATAATAAAGTTGTAGTTGTTTCGCATCATGTATTCAAGCACTCGTAACGGGTGTCAGGTATACCTATTTTGGGGGCGCCACAGCTTGGTATCGTAGCTTAGGATATGATCTCCATGAGATCTGGGAATAGAACCAGAGGGGAGAGACGAGTAAATCCTTCGCTAAGGTGTCCTACCTAAGCTTATTTGTTAGTTGGTCAAGATATAGGATATTATGTGATATATTGATTTCCTTAATTAACCCTTATTTTATGACAAGATTTGAGAATGTCGATCGAGAATATTAATAAAGGAGTAAATGAGACCGTGGAGATGCTCAGACTCACCAACGAGGAGAACGCAACAGTCGGGCAATGTTCCTCCCGTGAACAACACCAATCGAGCGATGATGAACGAGGGATGTTTAGAAGCTTTTGCAGCTCATGCAAAATCGCACGAGGAGACTCGTGTTCAAAATACAGGAGGAAATGATAGAACCACGAGTGGTCACAGCCCAAGCAGCTCAAAGAGTCGGGACCACTGCACTCGGGGAAAGCCGGATCCGATTAAAGTGAGACGTGGTCAAACAAATTACCAAGATATTCGATGTCTGGGATGCACGGAGGAACAGAAGTTCCATTCGCCACCTTTATGTTCCCGGGCGAGGCAGACATCGGTGGGAATCAGGAAGTGACTCCATCCAAACCGCACTCAAAGATGTCATGGGAGACGCTTTCAGAACAGCCTCAATGACAAGTACTTCCCCGAAAGTATTCGGCTATACGAAGGAAGTGGAGTTTATTAGACTAGAGCAGTAATAATAATGACGATTTGTCCCAAAGACGAGGCTAAGTTCGCGGAGTTATCTGTGTTTGCACCTCATTTGGTGGAGAATGAGGAACGATGACGCGGATGCTTCGAGAGAGGTTTGAAACCCGACATACGCCAAGATCTCATTTCTCATAAATTTTCTCTATTCAGATGTTGTCAACAGGCTCAGCTTGTTAGAGCGAGATAACGAGTACGCTCAACCGAGGGACCATAACCAGATCATATCAAGATAGCAAATACCATCGTAATAACGATAACCAAATGGAGAAAGAAGAATACGTATTAAAGGTACAGAACCACTCCGTGGTAATCGTGGCCATGAAAATAGAAGAAGTTTAGCCTGGGAGGAGATTTTAAAAAGAGGAGATTCAACAACCACCATGTGAAGACGCCGCCACATATAGAAACTAGTTTTATGGAGGAGAACCACCACCGGTCGATGTTACAAATGCGGAAAGAGGGACATATCACCAAACCGCCCACAACAGCTTTAAGGTATGCTATAGTTGTGGAAAGGAAGGACATATCGCCGAGATCAGACGGCAGAATAAACCTAGTTCAATGGGGACGGTGACTCAAAAGATCGTCCCGTAAAAGTCAAAGTCAACGATTCCGGAAGAGCGTTTGTCGTGACGGTCAAAAATGCAAGGAACCCGAACGGTTAGCACAAGTTAGTCAATTATAAATTTCGCTAAGTATATACCTTACTAGATATCGGTTCTACCCATTCTTTATCTCTCTTACTCAGCGCCAACGCTTAAACTCGACCGAGAAATTAGACTTTGACCTATCTCGTGGAAACTCCGTTAGAGAAACTTTCATCACATCCATCGCTTATAAATCTTGCTTGATTCAAGTTGGCACTATCACATTACCCGTTAACCTTATTTCTATAGAGATATTTGTTTTTGATGTGATTTTAAGGTTAACTACTCATCACGCCAAATTGATTATTTTCGTAAGGTTGTCATAGTTTTCATATTCCTAAGCAACCCGTTATTCAATTCAAGCAATCAAACCATTGTAGTCAAACATTTTCATATCGCCATGAAGTCATTCGCTTATTACGGATGTCAAATTTTTTCAGTCCATGTTATGGATTTGAATAAAGACACGCCGATTTGAATAATATTCCCGTTGTTATTGATTTTTCCCGATTTATTTTTTCAAGAATTTTCGCTTACTCCCAAAGCTCGATATTAAATTTTGTATCGACTTTGAACCCCAGACAAAACTCATTTCTAAAATCTCATATCGAATGGCTCCTATTGAACTTCGTGAGTTAAAATTCAACTATAGAATTTGGTACCGAGCCTTTATCTTGTGACTTCTTTTTGTGGAATTCACCTGCCGCATCTCGTAGGGGACGCCATATTCGTAAGCGATAGTAAATCGATAGGTGTCATTGTGACGTGCTATCCAAGATTGGGATATGAGTCACAGCTTGAGAGCAACCTAAGTCAAGAATCTAAATACGTAGCTTTCAGGCTTAGTTGGTTATTATCGAGATTCGTTGAAGGATATTCTCTAATCGCTATTCCGTTAACTTAGTCGACTCGAAAAGATACAAAATTGTGATGGAGCGAGGAATGCGAGAAGATTTTCCAAGAGCTCAAGAGGCTACTCATTTCGCACATATTCTAACCATACCATCTCGAAAAGTTTAACGTGGTAAATGACGCTGTTGAGTAGAAGATCATATGCGGAACGAAAAGCGATGATGTCAAGTATACGACAGAGCCAACTTTAATAGAAAAGTTAAGGTTGCTCAAGCCACCCACCCTCGAAATGATGCATGAAAGAAAGTACAAGAAGGAGCTATTCCTAAGCTTAGAATCGATGAAGAAGGAATACTTCGAGTCCACTCTAGACTTTTGTGTTCCTAACGACTGATTTGAAGAACAAGATTATGATGGAGGCACACAATACACCATTTGCAATCCATCTCGGGAGTACCAAAATGTATTATGATCTTCAACATACATTTTGGTGGAGCAATACGAGGAGAGAGATCGTGTAGTTTATCTCGATGTGTTTAACTTGCTAACGTAAAGGCGAGCATCTTGTACCTAAGGGTCCGCTGCAACCACTTGAGATTTTGAAATGGAAGGGGAACACATTACCTCAATTTCATTACTAATCTTCCAAGGTTTCTCAAGGCATCAGATGCTATTTGGGTTATTGTTGATAGATTAACCAAGTCTCGCTTCATTTTTACCGATACGAGAGACTTATTCCTTGAACGCCTTTTCTCAGTATGTATGCACGTAAATGAGATTGTGAGATTGCATGGCATGCCAAGATCCATAGTTTTAGATCGTGACCCAAGATTCACTTCATGATTTTGGGTTAGTTTCAGAAAGCTACGGGCACTAATTTATTTATCTGGGCTGGCATACCATCCTCAAACGGATGGGCAATCGTAAAGGACTACTCAAACTCTTCAAGATATATTAAAACTCGTGGTCCTAGATTTCAAAGGAAGTTGATAAGTATTTGCCATCGTGGAATTCTCATACAACAATAGTTATTAAACAAATATAGGCATGGTTCCATTCAAGCATTATATGGACAAAATGTCGTTCTCCAATATGTTGGGATGAGGTGGGTGAAGCAACATTGTTGGGACCCGAAAGTTAGTACGTATGACTAATGATTCGGACAACGATACAAACGGCACAAGATCGACAAAAGAGTTATGCTAATCTTCATCGAAAGGACGTGGAATTTAGTGTGGGGATCATGATTGTCATGAAGTTGCTTCCATGGAAGGGAGTTACAAGATTTGGGAAAGAGGAAAGCTCAATCCACGCATTTATCTGGCCCATTTCAAATTCTTGACCGAGTAGGAAATGTAGCCTATAGATTTCATGCTATCTCCGAGTATGTCTCGTGTTCATAATGTGTTTCACATATCCGCATTTCAGAATATGTGAAAGACCCAACCACGTTATCGAAGTTAGAACCGACGAGATAGCCAAGACTTAACGTATGAGGAGGTACTGCCAAGATTTTGGATAGAAGGAGCATGTCCCACGCAAGAAAGGTTATACCACAAGTTAAAGTTTTGTGGAGGAATCATGCTATAGAGGAAATGACCGGGAATTGAAACGAAAATGAAAGCGAGGTATCCTCACCTTTTCAAAACACCAGTACGTGACGCCAATTTCGAGGACTTAAATTTCATAAGGAGGGAGGTTGTAAGAACCTCAAATTTTTAAATAAAAAGGAATTTCCTTTATTTTGAAATAGTAAGGGTTGATTTGATTAATGTGGATAGTTAAGGGTTAAATACGCAAATATTTCAAAATAAGCAAGTGGTTATAAAATATTCATTGTTGTTTGGGAATATTCGCTTTGGTCGTGGAATATTCAGATCGCTTTGGGAATATTCGCACGACGACGGCGCAAAAGCCCATGTGTGGGCCCCATATAACGGAAAGTTTATGGATGAAGAAAACGACAAATATAAGTTGTTTTTAAATAACTACAGTAGTTGTGGCCAAGTAATATCGCTGAATACCCGTGGTTAAAACACACTAATACGCCATTGTGAACAAGAAGATACCAGATTGCACCAATTATTGATTCTTACGTAAGAAGGCACTACTCAATAATGGTTATGAATTATCGCTCAAAGATTTTATCGAGTTAATAATTGTCAGGTTGATATTTTATATCATCGTTGTTTCAATAATCACATTACACAAAGATTTTCATTATCGGCAATAATTCATATTATCCTAATAATATTATTAGATAACATTATTGGCAATGTCTAGAAAGTTCGCTCTAAGGAGAGGTTTGGTCATCTAATCGCTAAGGCAAGAAGAAGAAATTTTATCGAAAGCCCTCTTCCCTGAACCCGCTCGGTTGTCAATATTGTGATTCGTAATATTATTTGTGAATAATTAATTATTGATTTATATGATGAGGAAAATATTGATTTTATGTGGATATAGATGGAGAAAATTTTTAAATGACAATTGTTGAAAATTAATATTTTATCTTTTTCCGATAAAATAATTCATTTAAATATATTATTTTAATAATATATTAACGTGATATTTTTACAATGAATGTGGGATATATGAGTATATGAGGAGGAAGAGTATTTTTGTGGCATTAAATGTTTAACACATGTTTTGTGTGTGGTGGACACAATTATCGAATCAAATTTGATTATAATTCGTAAAATCGCCTGCTTGTGGATTTCGGTCGATTTTTGTTTGGAATTTGGAAAAACTTTCTTCTGCAAAGTTGTAGAGAATTGAATTTCCTATAAAAACTCGCGAGATTCGAATTTTCTGATGAAAGGGCTATTTATTATGAATTATTGAAGTTCAAGTTCAAATAATTGATTTTTGGGAGTTTAAATTATTTTGTTAAGAAAACGTTTTTTTGTATTTTTTTGGACATCATTAACATGTGTGGCTGGTGTTTTGACCAAAAGGTGGGCTAAGGAAAATTTGTATAATTATATTAATATTATATTAAATTTTTCGCTTGGTGTTCTAAGCATTTTCCTATAAATAGGTGCTTAGGTTAGAATTGAAAATCACACCGTAAATCAAGTTTTCTCTATTTTTCTCTCGATATTTTGAGCGATTCTTGTGAGTATTTTGAGTATACTTTGAGTATTGCTAGACGGCAAGTTCCTTCAAAGACTATACCCTTAGATTCTAGCTGTAAGCATCGATCTTCGAGGTAAGTGGATATTATTTTTTTTTGTAATGATATTATTTCTTCAATATCATTATGTCGAAATGTTGATCCAAGTTTTTATCAAATTTGGAACTTTTTTTCATGCTCTTAGTTATTATTCATGGGTTACTATTCACGAAAGTTACTATTCATGAAGTTACTATTCACGAAGTTACTATTCATGAAGTTACTATTCACGAAGTTACTATTCACGAAAGTACTATTCATGAAGCGTGAAGATGTTTTTGTGGAATTTCTATTTTTTGCGTCTGAGTTATTATTCACGATATTTAAGACTATTCACGATACCAAGACTATTCACGATACTAAGACTATTCAACCTAAAAATAAAATTTCTTCTTTTCGTCTAAAATATCTATTCGGATACTAACTCGATCAGATCCATGTTTTGATCATTCTCGAATTTTACACCACTATGATTATTTTTGAGGTATTTTTGGACGTGGATAAAACCAAGTACTTAATCCTTAATCCTTAATCCTTGTCATTTTGTTTCATCGATTCGCTTTTTAAAAATATTTTTCATCATCCTCGCCTTAAATGATGATATTATTGAATAATGCAAAGATGAATGATTTTCAAGAATATCTTTTGGCCCAGAAAGTGCAAAGATGAAATGTGTTTGAGATGAATATCGATCGATTGAATAATATCTTTCGCCTCAGAGCAGCAAAGATGAACAGTGTTTAAATGAACATGACTAATCGATGAATATCTTCGGGCTCAGAAAAGCAAAGATGAATATTTGATTCCGTATGTATATCGATTGATGTTACAGGATAAAATATTGATGATGGACCGTTAAATTCATAGATTATAGTAGATTTCATTCTCACGTAACTCTTCTATGAATTATTATTTTCACCGCGTAATATTGATCCAAACTTGTTGTCTATTGTATTCTATCGATTTTTTCGTCAAGACTAACGATAATTTGTTGATATTATCTTAGTCATAATATTCTTTATCGGGCTAGTTGAGCTCACCCTTTTCTCTTGTTGTTCCATTTTTCTTCTCGTGAGGCAAATAGAATGTAGTAAGATAGTACTAGCCTGGGTATGGAATGAAGATTCTAGAGAGAGTTGTTTAGTAGTCCTCACCATTTTTGTAAAATAATGAATCAATAATGTGATGAGGATTTATTTGAGTATAGATATTGTCTAAAGACAAAGAGAAGATAATATTTGTATTCAAACTCACGCTTTTATCGTTGTAATAATAAAGTCCATTGATAAGTAGGATTTTTACCTACTTATGGAGTACCAATTCATTCGAACTATGCCCATCTCAAGTACATTTTAGTTTGTTTTTAATGATTTCATGTTAATTTGCATTACACGCTCTTAAAACTCCTTTTGGTGAATAAGTGCGTGAATCGACTATTTTGGTGGTGTTATGGAGCATAAGGCAAATGGATGCTTGAAACGAGGTAAAAGGATGGAATATGCATGGCACGAAGGTGCATTGGTGCAAGGAGATAAAGCACGATCGAGCAAGCAAGCAGCAGAGGAAAAAAAGGAACCAGTGATTTGCATATTTCAAGTCGCATGGCAAAATAGTTTTTAAGAACGCGCTACCACGCGATTACCCACCAGATCTTGGATGCTATCGCAAGTCTCGCTACCGCGAGAAAGACAAGTTTATGGAGCGCTGCGGCCGCTGCAGAGAGATCACCAACCATAGAATCTATCGCAAGTCTCGCTACCGCGAGACTATCATGTCGAAGAGTAACTGCCAAGCGCGATGTCCGATGTCATTGATGTGTTTTATTTTATTTCCAAATTTTAAAGGTTGATTTGATTTAAAACGATTCTCGATCGTGTCGTGGGTATCATTCGACATTTTATTAGTTTTTCACGATCTTTACATCGTAATTAGGGTTTTTACTCTCTGAGAGGATTCCAACGTAGTAGGAGGCTATAACTCTAATTTTCTACTCCTTCTTGGGATTTTCTACGAGAGCGATTATTAATATTAGTTTTTGTTGGAATCTTATGAGGATTGAATATTGATGTGTATTCAAAGAATTGGGTTTGATAGTTTCATCTTTCATCTTTCAATTGTTGCTTATTGATCATGTTTAACTTTGATCCCATAACGGCTTTTGGTTCACCATGAACTAAACTCCATTATGGGATTCTAACGGATTTTATTATGTAGTTTGATTGCACACTTAAATGTCGGGTTGTTTTGCATATTATATGGGATGTCTATCATGATTGTTTTGTATACATGAATGCTCGATCACCATTCGCTTCAAAGATTTGTATGGAATTGACAATGAACATGCAAATATGGACCTGTGAATCACGATAAGATACGATATGGGTCGTGTTATATGGCTTATGTATTTCGTGAACTGTGATAGACATATACCGCTTTCACCGTATAAGTTAAGATAAGAGCTTGAACTTAAAATCAATATAGTTTCAATTTCACATGTATATATAGTGATGTTGGTTATATTGATGATTACATAGAGTCTATCATCCGTGGATGCTGTGTAAAGAGGTCTTAGTGCATTGAAAAATGGCTAATACTCTTTTAGTGCTCTTCGCTACTTTCCCATGATATGTGAACAAGTCAGCATGATGGTGGTGATTGAATGAAATATTGAATGAAGTTAGAATCCCATTAGTTCCAATATCATTTATTATATCGCTTATATTGTTTTAGTTGTTATTTGAAATTCAAGAACAAACCAAGTTTAATCCATAGTGTGAGCATATAAATATAGTGATTTAATTAATGAATAGTAGTTTAAGTTAAACAACTTTCTTTCGTGGGATCGATACTTTACTTGCTCAGACATTTGTCGATTTATGTATGCTCAGATGAGTTAGAGCTCTTTTGTTAGTCGTAAAAAGAGGCAACAAGTTTTTTGGCGCCATGTCACGGGAAAAGGCATTTAATTTAGTATTATTATCATTAGTTTTAAGCTATATTGTATGACTTAGACAAATCTAGTCTTATCTCATTTCAGCTTTTTTTTTTTTGTTTTGTTTTGTGAATTTGATAAATTTTATTATAAACATTGGCATCAACCAACCCCGAAAGTTAACACCTGCTCGTGATAATATAAACGGAGAGGTTGGAAAGCGGGTGTATGAGAAATTTACAAGAAACAATTGGAAAACACGATACCAATAACATGGCCGCCGATGCACAAGGAGAAGATCAAAGAGAGGAGCATCGGGCCTCAAAGAGTATTCCATGCCCAATATCAATGGACTACGCCCAAAGATAGTCGCACAAATGATAGAGGCCAATACCTTCGAGATCAAGACTCGCACTATTCAAATGGTGCGAATACGCTCAATTTGGGGTGCCGCTACTTGATGATCCGAATGAACATCTATCGAAGTTTCATTGAAATTTGTGATACATTCAGATACAACTATGTGACGGAGGATGCTATTAGACTAAGGTTGTTCCCATTTTCATTGAGGGATAAAGTTAAAAGTTGGCTTCATTCTCTCGCCACAAAGAGATCTATAACTACATGGGAGGATTTAGCACGTAAATTTTAGCTAAGTTCTTCCCAATGGCTAAGATCGCAAAGATGAGGACAACTATCTCTCAATTTGAGCAACAATATGCAGTAATCGTTATATGAAGTAATGGAGAGATACAAAGAAATGCCGAGAAAGTGCCCACATCACAAAGATGCCGATTGGATGGTAATTAACACGCTTTATAATGGATTGGGATGGCAATGAGACCGATTGTAGATGCAAATTACAGGAGGTGCATTATGGGCAAAGAACTATGAGGAAGCCTATGATCTTATCGAGACAATGACATCAAATGATTTTTTAATCCTACATCCCAATGCCACAAACCAAAGTTGCAGTGTATTAGAGGTTGATGCCATTACTCACTATCAAAGATAGATGGCGGCGCCTATGGCAAAGAAGATAGATACTTTCGTCAAGGAAAGGTAAAGATTGGCTGTTTCATATATGTGAGATTTGTGCGGGTCACACTCGACGGACCAATGTGCTATCACTTTAAGAATCAAGCAAAGATATGAGCAACTACGTAAAAGACCAAGGCCAATTTCGTAACACATACCACCCCAACAATGTAAATCATCCAAATTTTAGTTGGTCGAATAATCAAGGGAATCAAAGAAGCTTCGGCTTCAACCAAACAATCAATTTTAGCGCAGCAACAAGCAATTTTAATTTAATCCTAGACCACCCTTTCCGCCAGATTTTCTCAACAACAACAACAACATCACACTCCAACCGCACCTCAACAAGAAAAGAAATCGTAAGTGGAGGAGATGATGATGAAATACATGGCAAACATGGTTATGATCAAGAGCCAAGAAGGGCTATAAAGAACTGGAAACTCAAATGGGGGAGTATAAGTAACATGCTTACTAACAGCCCTGTGGTTCATTGCCAAGTAATACGGAGACTAATCCAAGAAGAGAAGGAAGGAACAATGCCAAGCGATTACATCGAGATCTCGGGAAAGATCCGTCACCACCATCAGAAGTCGCGCACCTGCCGAGAATGTATCGAGGAGAGCGCATGGCCACATGGAAAGAGAGGAACCAACCAACGAAAGGTGAAAATTTGAGAAATTTGAGGATCTAGCAGGAAGAGAAAGACAAAAGGTGCTCAGAGGAGAGAAGCTTAAGAGTCCAAGACCACCAATGCACATTCAAGTTCCGTGATCCACAGAGATTAATGAAGAAAAGGGAAGATAAACAGCTTCAAGAAATTCTCGGAGGTGTTCAAAAGTCATAGATCAACATACCCTTCGCCGAGGCATTGAACAAATGCCCAGCCCACGCCAAGTTTATGAAGGGTATATTATCAAGGAAGAGGAGATTAGATGAGTTTGAGACAAGAGCCTCGACAGAGGAATGCAAAGCAAAGGTTTCAATGTAAATTACCTCCAAAGTCAAGGATCCAGCAGCTTTCACAATTCCATATACCATAGGAAAGTTGAACTTCAAGAAGTGTTTATGTGATCTTGGGGCAAGCATAAATTTGATGCCCTTGTCGTTGTTTAATCACTGGGATCACGGATCCAAAGCCAATAAACATATCATTACAAATTTATCGACAGATCGATCACATATCCACGAGGAATTGTTGAGGATGTGTTGGTTAAGGTGGACAAGTTTATTTTCCCAAACCGACTTCATCATTCTAGACTACGAGGAGGACAAAAGCATACCAATAATATTGGGAAGGCCATTTTGGCCACAGTGTAACGTCAATAGATGTGCGTAAAGGTGAACTTATTACGCGCGGTCTGTGATCAAGAGATTACTTTCAACGCCTTTAAAGCAATTAGTTTACCAACGGATGAAGAAGAGTGCTTTTCTAGTTGACGTGGTGAATCGGTGCTCACAGGATGAAGTATGTAAATCGAGGGATTATGGACCATTGATATGTGCAACGGTAAAAATTCAGATTTTAAGGAAAAGCCATTAACAAAAGATGAGGTCATGAAATTTTGTGGTGCAGAGAACACGAAGGAAAGCACCTAATTCCAATGGTGACATGAAGTTAGAGACAGCCAAGCTTAATCGACTATAACTTTATACCGAATGGGAGGCAACCCATTATTATTCTCTCCTTGCTTAGTTTTTAATATTTCATTTTGAAAGTTATTTCAAGAGTTATATCAAACTCCTTTTTAATTGGATACTATTATTCATGCGTAAGAGTGTAACAAGAATGGCTATGAGAATGCTTGCAGACGCTATTAGTGATATGAAATCACTAAGTCACGCCTTAACATGGTACATTAATATCTGCGCAGAACCATCACGACAAAGATCACCGACAGCAGAGGAATCGAAACATCATCACCATCATGGGCATAAGTGGCATGAAAATCGCATACCAAGGCCAAGCCGATATAGTTAATAGCCTATAAGTTCACATGCCGACCCAAGAAGCAAGAAAATCTCGCGATCAAGGCACCACAAGGCTAGATAAGAAACCCACCAAATGTTTCAGTAAGTCTCATACCAGCGCGCCAATTTTTAGTAAATAAGTTTCATGGTCACACGACAATCAAGTTAAGACAGAATCAATGGTTTAAAATAGAGTTGGGGACCATTTGACTCTCATTTGGGATATCAATGTAAGTGAAATTCTCTCCTTCCATAACTCACGCCGCTATCTCTTCATCAGCCATAATTCGTGTCAGACATCTCTCAATCAATCAACCACGATTCTCTCTCATTCATTAAAGTCCATATCTCCTCAACTTCTCCAAGAGTGCTATAAAGCTAGGGGGTTCTATATGTGGAGTGCAGAAACAAGTGTGAGAGCTATCAATTTCAAGCTTTTCTTCTTTCCCAATCATATAATCTGTGCAATTACTAGCAAATACAAATGGGGCCTAAGCGAGCACGATCTATTGCGTCGTCTTCTTCATCCTCTCGCAGGCAAACAAGAGGCTAAATTGTGGATCACAAAAAATTCCTTAATTTGAAGCTCAACAAGAGTACTACCAGATTGTGGGAAAACGCTCATCAAGGAGCGAGGATTCAAGCCGGCAAGTCAGGATGGTCAGTTGTGCGCCATGATTCGAGAGAGAGGTTGGGGTGGATTGACGGCGACTCCAATACCCAGTCCTATGAGCATAGTCCGTGAATTCTATGCCAATGCCAAGGTTACTATGAGCGGAATATCTCTAGTTCGGGGTAACGAGGTAAATTACAGCCCCATGCTATTCGATCAATTTTCAAATTACGATGCACCGCCAACAATGCTAATTGATAACCGACGCCATTTCGAGACCGATATGGAGCCGATCATTGCAAAGTTATGTGTGTTGGGTACAAAATGGACATATAAAATGGTACAACATAGCCAGTAAGTTATTCCCAAATGCAAAGACTAAATCGCTATGCAAAAGCGTGGAACTTGTTCATATGTGCCATGCTCATGCCTTCCGCCCATCAAAGACGTAAATATCACGAGAGGGCACGCATCTTCCGGTGGGGCATAATCACCGAAAGTACATCGACATCGGGTCATCTCATTCACGAGAATATGTCGCGCTATTTATTTACGGGAGCAACGATTGGGAGCATTCCACACGATCCGTGGTAGCCATGCTTTGTGCTAATCGTGGATGCAATCGGGAAATGAGCAGATGCAATACCCAAGCCAGACATTACTCATGCCACGATCGAAAAGTTCAAGATCAAGGTGGTGTACCGTGATCCACGCGACTCAGATTCATCCTTCATCCTATTTTTCCGTAACAACAACAACCCCGCAAACAGATGAAGCGGCCTGGCCCACGACGCCAAGATGCCATTAATGGCGATCGACAGCCCAAGGTCGAGCGCAAGGTCGATGCCACGTATGACAATTTGGGGTACATTTGCGATTTGGACTCACAAGGGCTTTAGCCAAGCATTTCAATGCAACAAGGAACAACACAAGAATGGCCTCAGCTTTGGAACCGCAAGACCATATCCACCACCGACTCACCACCCGAGGAGGGTGGCACCACCGATAATTGGGGAGTTTTCATACTTTTACCTTCATTCAATTGGGACATCAATATTTTAAGTTTGGGGGTATTAGTAGTAGTTAGTATTTTTTTATTATTAGTTTTGCATGATTAGTTTTACATGATTCATATAGTTTTGCATGATTAGTTTAATTTTTATGTGCATGTTTAGTTTTACATTTTAGCACATAGTTGCATGTTGCATACCTCACAGCTTCTTGCTGCTTTAAAAAAATTTGTCTAGCCAAATGATGAGAGTGAAGTTTTTAAATGAATTTCGAATATTTTGGATAACATGAAATGAAGTTATAACGCTTTTATACAACGTAAATTCATAATGTCAGATACATGCTCTTGGCTTGCATAAATGGGTTCACAAGCATTGTAGGTATAAGAAACACGCTTGTTTTGCTCGACGACGAAAAAATGTAGTGTTAAAAGAGAAATATGTGAAAAGTGGCTTTGAGATCAGATAAAACATCGATTTTTAAACTCTGGGAAAACATGGGTATCTGGTATAAAAAAGAAAAGAAATAAAAAAAAGAAAAGAAAAGTAGAAATAGCATGGCTAGTCTTATTTCGGGCCCCTGCTACTTTGAGTAAGCACGCCGAGGGGATTGTCTCTACACCTAGCGCCCTAAGGTCTTTCATGGTCCTGGGAGTCGCTGGTCTAAAGCTCGCTAAGGGGTAGCAGCAGCCTAATGGAGTAAGACATCAGACATACCATGTAGAAAAAAAGAAAGAATAGAAAAATAGCAATAAACACCGCGAGAAAGAGCGTAAATTACCGTGAGTAGAATAAAGCAAGTATAAACTCATTGTTGAACCTTAGTTTATTTTAAGATGTTGGAATAGTTCAAGTCACATATATAAACATAAGTCTTGATTGATGCTATAATTTTTCCGGTTCGAGCAAGATAAGATGAGCATTCTACATCTAAATCAAGCATCAAGTAACACAACACACACACACACAAAGATCTCAGATAAGATTGGTGAATTATTTGAGTATATGACATTATGCCTGCAGTTTGGTTTGAATTTGTATTCTCAAATCTAGAAAAACTTCACTGAGGCAAATTGGACTGAATGTCTATAATGGTTGGGACAATGTGAGAATTAAGTGCATAATAATGTAGTTGCATCATTCATTATTCATTAGTATGCATTGCTTGAGGGCAAGCAATGGTTCAAGTTTGGGGGTATTTGATAAGTAGGATTTTTACCTACTTATGGAGTACCAATTCATGTGAACTATGCCCATCTCAAGTACATTTTAGTTTGTTTTTAGCCAGATTTCATGTTAATTTGCATCAGACGCTCTAAAACTCCTTGGTGAATAAGTGTGTGAATCGCTTATTTTGGTGGTGTTATGGAGCATAAGGCAAATGGATGCTTGAAATGAGGTAAAAGGATGGAATATGATGGCATGAAGGTGCATGCAAGGAGATAAAGCACGACCGAGCAAGCAGCAAAGCAGCAGTAGGAAAAAGGAACCAAGATTCGCAGATTTCAAGAAGCCGCTACCGCAAGGCAAAATAGCTTAAGAACGCGCGCTGCCGATTACCCAAACCAGATCTTCGATGTTATCGCAAGTCTCGCTACATGAGAAAGACAAGTTATGGAGCGCGCCAGCGCACGAGATCAGCCAAACATACAATCTTATCAGTAAGTCTCGCTACCACAGACTATCATGTCGGAAGAGAGCGCTGCCACGCCACGTGATGTCCGATGTCATTGATGTGTTTTATTTTATTTCCAAATTTTAAAGGTCAGATTTGATTTAAAACGCATTCCTCGATCGTGTCGTGGGTATCATTCGACATTTTATTAGTTTTTCACGATCTTTACATCGTAATTAGGGTTTTTACTCTAAAGAGGATTCCAACGTAGGTAGGAGGCTATAACTCTACTTTTCTACTCCTTCTTGGGATTTCTACGAGAGAGGATTATTAATATTAGTTTTTGTCGAATCTTATGAGGATTGAATATCGATGTGTATTCAAAGAATCGGGTTTGATAGTTTCATCTTTCATCTTTCAATTGTTGCTTATCGATCATGTTTAACTTTGATCCCATAACGGCTTTTGGTTCACCATGAACTAAACTCCATTATGGGATTCTAACGGATTTTATTATGTAGTTTGATTGCACACTTAAATGTCGGGTTGTTTTGCATATTATACGGGATGTCTGGCTATGATTGTTTTGTATACATGAATGCTTCGATCACCATTCATTTCAAAGATTTGTATGGAATTGACAATGAACATGCAAATATGGATCGTAATCATGATAAGATATATATATAGGGTCGTGTTATACGGCTTATGTATTTCGTGAACTGTGATAGATATATCGCTTCACCGTATAAGTTAAGATAAGAGCTTGAACTTAAAATCAATATAGTTGCAATTTCACATGTATATATAGTGATGTTAGTTATATTGATGATTACATGTAGTCTATCATCCGTGGATGTCGTAAGTAGGTCTTAGTGCATCAAAAATGGCTAATACTCTTTTAGTGCTCTCTCGCTACTTTCCCATGATATGTGAACAAGTCGTGCATGATGGTGATGATTGAATGAAATATTGAATGAAGTTAGAATCCCATTAGTTCCAATATCATTTATTATATCGCTTATATTGTTTTAGTTGTTATTTGAAATTCAAGAACAAACCAAGTTTAATCCATAGTGTGAGCATATAAATATAGTGATTTAATTAATGAATAGTAGTTTGCTAAACAACTTTCTCGTGGGATCGATACTTTACTTGCTCAGACATTTGTCGACGCACATGTATGTCAGTAATGAAAGTTAGAGCTCTTTTGTTAGTCGTAAAAAGAGGCAACAACCATTAAAGAAAAAAGTAAATATTAGTGTGTGTTCACGTGATATATAGCTTAAGAAAGTACGTAAATTTTATATCCAATATGTGTTATAATCATGAATTGATGTTCGATAGTGATAATATGTGAAGAAACAAAAAAAATGAAAGTTAAATGAATCGAATGGTTGAGAAATGAATCAGTAGTAAAACTAATTCACTAAATTGTCAAAACATTTAAAATTAGAGATAAACGTGACGCCCAAAATAGGTATACATCACCCATTCCGAGTCGCCAAATACATGGTATAGAAACAAATACAACTTTAGTAATACAATTGTCGGCAAAATATTTAATAACACATATACTATGAAGTTTGAATACAAATATTGTCTAACAGACATGATACAAACTCAAAAGGAGTCTCTCATTACATTATTGATACACTATTTTACAAAATAGTGAGGACTACTAAAATAACTATCCGAACCATCACTCCAAACCCCGTGCTTAGTTCCGCTTTATGTTCTCACCTCCAGAAGAAGAAAAATGGAGCAAAAAGGAAAAGGGTGAGCTCAATCTAGCCTAATAAAGAATATTTCGACTAAGATAATATACAACAATTTATCATTAGTCTTCAACAGGAAAAATCTGATGTAACATAATGATAACAAGTTTTAGATCAACAATCTGCAACGTAAAAATAACAATCCATTGAAGAGTCAAATAGATAAAGAATTCTATTATCTTCTAAGATTTAAAAGTCCATCATCAATATTTTATCCTCAGAATATCAATTAATATACATCTTGAATCAAATTTTCATCTTTGCAATTATAGGCCAAAGATATTCATTTGTATCACCAAATGGTCATGTTCATCTCAACACTGCTCATCTTCGCACTACGGCCAAAGATATTCATTAGGTAATCATTCATCTTTTCACTATAAAGCCAAAGATATTCAAAGAATATCATCATTTATTTCAGACTCGAGGATGATGAAAATATCTTAAAGAAAATGAATTCAAGAAGACAAAAGGACAAATATTAGGGATTCAGATTATAGTTTATCCAAGTTCAATAATACCCATAATAACCGATCAGGAAGCGTAATTCAAAAATAAAGAGCAAAACATGGATACAATCAAAGATAGTAACCATATGTATATCTCGACAAAAGGAGAAAATTTCATTTTTCTATGAATAAGCACCAGATACGTGAATAAGAACTCTATTACACAAAAAAGGTAGAAATTCCACAATAAAATCCATACCAATATTTCTAAGATAATGATATCGAAAGAATAACATCATTAGGAAGAAAATTACATCCCTTACTCGTAAGAACAAGATTTCCAAATTTAAATATCGCTTATAAGGTCGAATGAAACTTACATAATCGATGAATAAAGAATCATAAAGTATCTAAATACTCACAAAATATGCTCGATAATATGTAAAGAGAAAGAGAGAAAAACTTATTTTGGTGTGATTTTTAATTTTAACCAAGCACCTTATTTATAGAAAATGCTTAGAACGTTATAGCAGACATTAACTCGCTACCCGATGGCTTTTACTCACATTATTCAAGCCCACCACTTTTGAAAAATAAATTCTAAGCACATTTTATTTCTCACCAACCAAAAGTGGGGCCCACCATATTTTTAATAAAACATTTATTTTTGAAACTTTAATAATTCATAATAAATAGCCCTTTTATCGTAAAAATTAGAATATCATGTCTCATTCCATAGGAAATTAAATTTCTACAACTTTCATAAGGTTGTTTTTCCAAATTCCAAACAAAAATGACCAAATTCACATACCTGGACGATTTTTAAAACTCCATTCCGGACAAAATAATCGATAAAACACATCAAGATAATTCCTTCATTTATGTCCATATAAAATATATCCATCATTTATATCCACATAAAATAAATATTTTCATCATATAAATCAATAATTAATTATTCATAAATAACATTACAGATTCACAATTATGACAACTAGGTCGCTCCTGTGAGCAGAGGGGCTTTCCGATAAAGATTTTCCTTATCGGGCGCCAGCAATTAGTGACCAAACCCCTTTCCTGCATGTAACTTCCTTGACATTGCCAATAATGTCATCTAACAATATTATTTAAATAATATGAATTATCGATCCGATAACGGAGATATCGTGTAATGACAATTATTGAAACAACAATAATATAAAATATCAAACAAAGAATTATTGAATAAATAAAATAAAATATTAAAAAAGAATTATCGTAATAATTATTGAGTAGCTTGGACGCCCCAAAATAAAGTATACATCACCCATTCCGAGTCACAGACATCGTGACTATAAAATCAAATATAAACTTGCTTATAATCGCCGAACCTGCCGCAAGAGTACTACGTACAATGTATATACTGTGAGTTTTAATACAAATATATATAACTCTCATGGTGCTTTTGACCACAAGATCTACAATGGTACTCATATAAAGGCACAAATAATAATTCTTTTAGAAATTAAAATCTTTGGAAAATACTCAATGAAACCTTCGCATATGGGAGACCACGCGCCTAGGTTACGATAGATATCATATGTCCAAATAATTATCCTCGTCAATTCAAAAGTCCCCAAAGAAAAACAAAAGATTACTATCATATTATTTCCAATGGTGAGTCTTCTCGACATATAACTATCTCCGCATTGTCTCCAAGTGAAAACTATATTTCAAATAAACTCCAAGATCATATAGTAGTGCTCGTACATATACTCAAGAAGTGGATGTGCACAACCCCGCCTTTATGATAACACGAGGTTATATGTCATTGTAGACATCTTGTATGATAGTGGCAAACACCTTCCAAAGTCAGTTCACCTCACCCTATTCTTGGTTCACCAAAATTAATTTCAAATGACGATACAATACGTCACACTTATCTAAAGTTCTCAACAAAATTATTTCCATACTATTTTAGTGGAGAACTCAACAAATTATAGACCACGCTTCTATTCCCCGTTATCCCCACTCAATTCTAAACACTCTTATTACCTAAAAAGGAATCAGGAAGCAAAAAGGGTGAGCACAACTAGCCCATCAAAGAATATCATGACTAAAGATAATTTACATCATCAATAGCTCTTCATCAAGAATAAATCGTAGATTTACGCATATACGGTAGATGATAAAACTTTTCAACCATAGTCATAAAGTGGAACGAAAGCAATCCATTGAAGAGTCAAATAGTATTCATCGTGCCCATTATCTTCCATGTTAAAAGTCCACCAATAATGTTTTATCCCTATAACATCAATCAACAATTCCTATCCACAATCATATGAATAACTCTATAATCATAATTGTGATTCTAAATTCCTCTTCGCACTCATACCATTTAATATAATTTTCATCACATATCTTCACCGAAATATCAAAAATCATGGTTATACCAAATCATAATTCCCCGCCATAATCATATACTAATAAATTCATCTTTGCAATATGTACCCAAAGATATTCATTAACAATTCATCTTTACACTACAGCCAAAGATATACAATCGTATTTTAGAAGAGTCAAGCAGAGCATGATATCTACTATCTTTTTACTTAATTAAAAATGTATAATCAATATTTTATCACCGAGACTCAACTTAATAAATAATCCACATCATTGAATCATCCCCCGCACACGCCCAAGGATATTCATGTAATCATAAATGGTTATGATTATACCGAATAATCCCTAGTTATAATCATACCAATAATCGCCCATCAATGCACTACGCGCCAACGAGGACTTTTTACCACATCATCTATAACATTACGTCATGATTATAACGAATGATCCCCGGTCATAATCATACCAATAAACAGCCTCATCTATGCACATAAGCCAAAGATACTCATCAATCAATAATCCATCTTCGCAGACGAAGCCAAAGATATATAATCGAAAACTAATAATCAATACCAAATTCATCTTGCACGTGAAGCCAAAGATATACAATCAGAAACCAATAATCAATGTACCCATCTTTACATCGAAGCCAAAAATATACAATCAGAAACTAATAATCAATACCATCTTCGCACGTGAAGCCAAAGACGATTTCATCATAATATACACGATGATGATGACAATGATATAAGCATTAATCAACGTGAAATCAAGGATAAATATTAAAGACTTTAAATTTATCCAGAGTTTAAAATATCCAAATTGTCAACATGACATGTACCAGGAGTAAAATTAAGAATAATATTCATGTACTAAAATAATTTGGACATAAAAGAAATATATTTTTTCGCAAATAGTACCCCACAATAGTACCATGGAATAGTAATAAGAATGAATATTATCGAAAGTAGTATGCACACAAGCCAATCATGTTTGATGATAAAGCATATACTTTTCAGAATAATCTTATTCATTTATTAATAAAAAGTATTAATTTATTAAAGGCTTTAATTATCTACATGATGTCGTTTTTATAATACGTGATAAACCCATAGTTTTAAGCAATGCTTTTGTAATAATGATGATGATCATTCTAATGAGATCTAAATTCTTAGAAAGCTTAAACTAAAATAGTTCCCAATCATCGATTACTAAATCGGGATTAGTGAATCCGATAGATTGGTACATACGCATTCGCTTCATCGATGAGGATGATTGATCTCACGATCATTTGTAAGGAGACACTAAAGCAAGTATGTGAGGTGCTTATTAGAGAATAAGTTCAATCGAACGGGCTCGCTAAGGAATACCTAATGGAGTTTTATTTCACCGTCAATAGGAATTTCAGAGTGATAGTAAGACAAGTAATCCTTTGACTCGAGATCATCATAAGATCTTACGATGATGAGTTATATTTCGACTTATTCCTTAAGACCCTTAGGTATATTAAAGCAGTACGCTGGGTATAATAAGTCAGTATATGGAGATAATGTATGATCAATAAAGAATCTACCACTTTAATAAAAGAAGAGAATGTCCTATGTGATTCGATTAAATGACAACCCAAGAGTCCTCGGTTAAGGCGTAATGAAATTAGAAAGGAGTTTTAATTTGCATTATTTGAGTCAGGCATTTAAGGATCTAAATACATATAATTAAATAAAATAAGACTCGATAAGAATTCCATGCCTTATATTTAATCGGGGACATCGATGTGGAAGGATTGAATCAGACGCAGAATTATTTACTCAAAGGTTCTTTAATGATTAATGTTGAAATCTATATTATCCGGAAAATCGCCGATCGCTAGGAGGCTTATCCCTATCAGAGAATAAATATTATTTATTTAAATAAATTAATTGTTTAATTTATTTATTTAAATAAGATTAGAATTGTTTAATTGATTTATTCACAACCTGCTTAATATGGAGAACCTAAAGGGTCACACCATAAAAGGAAGAATAATTATTTAAGAAGTTAATGGCATAATCGTAATAATATAGTTATATATTTAATTTAATCTATGTGATAGAATAAATTAAATATTTTAATATTTATTATTTAATATTTTAGAAATATTAAATATAAATTAATAAGAGGAGTCTTATTAATATTATTACAATTATTATTATTTTAATTTCTAAAAGAGTTTAGGAATTAATTTAATATAAGTATTTCATTTATTCCTAATTAGATTAGGAGGGAAAATTAATTAAAGGAGTTTAATTAATTATCCCTAATAAGATTAGGGAGCTTAATTAATTAAAAGAATTTAATTAATTAAATAAAACCCAATTTCTTAATTGTTGTGGGTTGCCACATCTATTAATAAGATGAGTCTTTTTATTATGGACGGGGAGTCATTGACTTTTTCAACAACGTAATAATTCCAATTTGTCGAGAGAGTACCTTTTCTATAGAGATAGAAAAACTTGGTTCGAGCCAAATACCCATCTTCTCGAATTTTTCTTCTTCCTCGTGGATCACCTCAGAGGCCAAACATTTACGTGGCTAACGCCGATCAAAGGAAGGAACCAAACCCATGGGATTCAAGATCGAACGCGAAAGGATTTGAGGTGAACTTCAGACTGAGGAAGTTTCGATCTTCAAGGGTATGATTTATTCTTTATCTTTTCGCTTAATTAATAACGCGTATAAAGGGTGATCCGCATATGGTTTGTAAAATTTTAAACTCGATTTTACACGCTCGCACTTTTTTATGCAATTTGATCAAGCACATGAATATTACAAACCTAATAAGCTGCATCGAGCCAAACCTTTACGCTAATTATTAATTATTTTAATTTGATATGTATATCGATATGTGTTTAGTAATAATTTAATTGGGTATAATTTTATCAGAAAAATAATATAAAAAAAAAAAAAATTAATTAACTTTTTACATGGATAAAAGCTTCCTTTATTCCATGTGCCACGGTTTCGTTCCTTCAATTTTTCGTGAACTTGGTATTATATGCGTAATCACGCTGGTATTTAATACTGACAAAATTTTAAATGAAAAAAGTATGATTCTCGAAACATGTAATTTGGTAACTTTATACCACGCACTCATTTTAAATATTATATATATATATATATATATATATATATATATATATATATATTTAATATATATATATATATATATATATATATATATATTTAATTATTATATAATTAAAATAAAAGTTTATTTTAATTTTAAAATAAAGTTTATATTTTAATATTAAAATAAAAGGTTTATTTTAATATTAAAATATAAAGTTTATTTTAATTTTAATAATTTTATAATTAAATAAAAAGGTTTATTTTAATCTTTTAAAATAAAAGGTTTATTTTAATATTAGAATAAAAGATTTATTTTAATTTTAAAATTAGAATTTCACGCTAACTAATTAGAGTTAGGAATCGATTCCATGCTAACTAATCGAGTATGAAATTCGATTCTATTTTCCTTAAATAAATGAGTTTATTTTGATATGAAATAAGATTTCATATTATTCAAAATAAAGGAGTTTATTTGTAAATAGTAAAAAGAATCGCCTTCCTTAAATAAAGGAGTTTATTTAGATATAAAATAAGATTTTGTATTATTCAAAATAAAGGAGTTTATTTGGTGAATAGAAAGAAAATCCTGTGTTTCCTTTAATATTTTTTTTATACGGAATTGGGATTCCATAATTAATTAAAAATAAAAGAGTTTATTTTAATTAAATTTTTTTTACATGGAATCGATTCCATAATTAATTAAAAATAAAAGAGTTTATTTTGATTAAATATTTTGATTAAAATAAAATAGTTTATTTTATTCAAAAATTGATAAATTAAAATAAAATAGTTTTATTTTGATTTAAATTGGATTAAAATAAATGAGTTTATTTTGATTCAAAAATAGATTTTATACTAACTAAATTCGCTTCATTAAATGATATCAATATATATATTAAATGTTTATTATTCATGATGAATGTTATTTATCACGCATATGATGACGTGTATGATAATAAATGGGATTTATTATGTATCATCGACCAATGCGATTGGATTTTATTTTAATGATGCATGAATGTAATGGGTTTTATTAAATGGGGTCTCAGATTGCTTTCTCTAATTTTTCTAATGTAAATTCTATCTCCTCCATGATTTCCCCTCGATCACGATCAAGGTTTCTATTTATTTTTAAATAAGTATTGAATAGAATAGCTTAGAATTAATTTTAGAAAATTAGAGATCAAAGGAGCAAGGAGCGCCGGAAGACCCGCTTTGTTATGGAGCCCGTGTTTAAATGTAATAGTTATATTTAAATATTATTTCTCGCCCTTGGGAGTTCAATTTTTGTCTACTCGTAGGTTTTAAGTGAACCAAACTAGAATAAAAGTCCATAATCAATCCGTGTAGTAATATAAGATTCTTATATGTATGCTATATACTATATATATATATTATATATTACGCAAAACATGCTTCGCATGTTAATTAATATGACACATATTTTTATATATATATGTACGCTAAACAAGATGAGACAAATTAATAATAAACCCTCAATTTTTATATTAAGTCCTGTTGCTCAAAGATATTTGAATATCGAACGCCGCTTTCTAGCATGATAAAATTAATAGTAGTATTAAATATTTAATATGAGTTTGTTGTGTCACCACAAGGCAAGTATTAAGTATTTAAGATGTTAATTTATCACATTTGATGCTTATAAAGAAAATCGAACAATATTGTTTTGTTGTGTCACCACAAGGATGATATTTTTCTTTTTCGAATATATGGAGTGCTAGGTCGACTTAACTTCGATAATTTTGATTCTGATGTGCCACCACTGATCAAAATAATCTAAGAGGCAAAATACAAGGAGTCAGATAAATGATGTAATCGATAAAAGTTGTTCACCCATTTATTTATATATAGTTTGTTGTGTCACCACAAGGCTATATACATTTGAAATGGGATCCTTATTCTCACTAGCAAATCTTTAATTAGATTTTGGCCGAACTATATAAGGTGAGGTAATATAGTTTGAAGAAAATAGTGGGAGATACCAATTTAAAACAAGACCTAATTTATTTCGTAATTAATAAAAGAATGTATGTTAAATGTTGTTACATTATAAATTCATTTACGTAATTTTACAATGCCTAAAATTAATATCATCGCGAAGATATTAGATGCTAAATTAACCGTGATCAATTAAACGGATCAAGTTAAGGAAATCGAGAATAGTTCTCATCATTTGAAAAGCTATCTGGCGCCCTTAATATTTATCCTCGCAACGGTTGTAGACAATGCCTCGAGGAAGAGATCGCTACTTTTAGAAAGTGGCAAGATGATGCACATTGGCTCAACGCATCACGCTCAGATCCACGAGTAACGAGCTTCAGCCACAAGATGAAACTACGGATACTTTACTATATTCCCGCACATCAAGTAGTTGGCGGTGAGGAAAGTAGGATCGATAGACATCGACATTCAAGGAGCTTCTTCCGATCCGAATGCCAACGCACTATAAGATGCATAAAAGGTTCTTAATATAATCAATTTGATCGATCAATTAGACAAAAAGTTTTGTCATGGATGGAGAGTTGAGCCAAGATTTGATCTTCGCACTTACTCCCTAATTCTTTCATAATTGTTGTGGAATTTTTCATATTTAAAAGTTAGATATCGCCTTTGCTCGATTTGCTTAACATATTGAAAAATGTCGAGAGTCACTTTCCAAACCAAGAAAGATCAAGTCTTCATCGGTAGGGCCAAAGGATCTTCTAAAAGAAGAAAGTATGATCAAAGGTATATAGAAAGGCAAACAAAGGATAATAAGAACAAAATCGATATTTTGATAAAGTAAAGGAGTTTGCTTCACCGCAATAAGCTCGACATCGAAAGAAATCATGAGAAGATTTCGCAGAGGTTAACCAAAGAAGCTTAAAGGAAGTTTTGCTATAAATACAAATTTGTTCATGATTTGAAATAAATTTTTCTTTTTAAGTCAATGTTCTACTTGGGTATTGGATACCAACTTCGTTATCATAAATATAGATTTATGAAAGGACCAAAATAAGTAGAAAGCTAAACAAATATAAGTAATCCTACGTATGGGAAATGAAGCAAAGGTCATAACATTAGCCAGCAGAAACTTATAGTTTAGCATCGCCTTACGGGCAAATCTATTAAGTCAATAAGTTGTTATTGTCATTCCAGCCTCGCTTGAAAAATATTATTTCCATTTTATTGTTGGACAATGAAATCTTTTGTATTATAATAAAGAACAATTGCTGTTCTATTTATAATAATAATGTCTCTTATAGAATCGAATATTACTTAATAAATTTTGTATACTGACTTACATGAAAATAATTTTGCATATTGAATAAATTAGTATAAGAAAAGGAGATGATCATTCAAAGAGTTGAATGTGTATTTGTTGAATACAAGTGAATTATTTCAAAGGTTCAAAGAATTCGTAGTGAAACAAATCGACAATGATTAAGATTCTTTCGATTAGATCAAGGAACAAAATACTTGTGCAATAAGTTTCAGATCATCTCAAATGGTTTTCTCATAATGGACACGATCCCCGATACGCATAATTGATTGATGTATCCAAAGGAAAATCATACTTGCTGAATACGTAACGGTCCAAAATGATTTTACCGACATTCCAAAGATTCTTCAGGTCAGCTGTCCTAGAAATGGTCGTGACATTCATTTAAAAAGTAATCCTCAAAACCAGCCTTCAAGACTCCATAAAAGTTATGATGTGGAGGATTCCTAATCTTAAGTATGTTAAGATAAGGGTTCCAACTTACGTGAAAAGGTCAAGGATAAGCCGGGACAAGATTTGACAAGTGTCGGATTTCAGGGACATCCTAAAGTAAGTTTAGGTATATGTTCTATAATCCCGCTTAGCAAAAAGAAGTTTATCAAGGAAACACGCCTTCTAAGATAAAGGTGTTTATCATCAAGGGGCTAGTGGAGGATAATAGATCTTAAAGAGTTCAAGAACCACAAAACACTATAAGTCAAATAAAGAGGAAACTCAGAGATGAATTTATTATACCACAAACCAATCAGAAATCGAATAAACTGGATACTTGGAGGTATGGATTCACCATAGATGATGATGATGAGGTACACATCATAGAAGATGATGATCCAAGAGATACGATGAGGGTATGCACGCTTCAAAATAGGTATACACAACACTCCAATTCCGAGTCGCCAAATACACGGCATGTAAACAACTACAACTTTATTATTACAACAAGAAA